>CM053598.1:532353-583866 GCA_028646575.1 Pseudocheirus occidentalis | reverse complement strand
TTCTTTCTTTCTTTCTTTCTTTCTTTCTTTCTTTCTTTCTTTCTTTCTTTCTTATGATACAGACCTAGCAGTGGCATAGCTGGATCAAAGGGTATGCACAGGGGTGGCTAGGTGGTACAGTGGGGGGTGGCTAGGTGGTACAGTGAATAGAGCACCGGCCCTGGAGTCAGGAGGACCTGAGTTCAAATCCGGCCTCAGACACTTAACACAAAAACTAGCCGTGTGACCTTGGGCAAGTCACTTAACCCCAACTGCCCTCCAAAAAGAAAAAAAAAAGGTATACACAGTTTTGTTTGTTTTGTTTTTGTACGGGGGAAGGCAAGGCAATTGGGGTTAAGTGACTTGCCCAAGGTCAACTCAGATCCTCCCGACCCCAGGGCTGGTAGTCTATTCACTGTGCCACCTAGCTGCCCCTTGGTATGCATGGTTTTATAGCCCATTGGGCATAGTACTAAATTGCTCTCCAGAATAGTTGGATCATTTTACAACTCCACCAACAACGCATCAGTGTCCTAGTTTTCCCACATCTCCTCCAACTTCCAACATTTTCCTATTTTTCATATTAGTCAATCTTATAGGTATAGGGTAATACCTCAGAGTTGTTTTAGTTTACATTTCTCTAATCAATAGTGATTTAGAGCATTTTTATCACAATTGATGGTTTTGGGTTTTTTTGTCTGAAAACTGCCCTTTCCTATCCTTTGATCATTTATCAGGTGGGAAATGAATTGTATTTTTATAAATTTGACTCAGTTCTCTATACATTTGAGAAATAAGGCCTTTATCGGAGATACTTGTTGAAAAAAATATTCCCCAGTTGATAATGCATTTTTCAAAGTCTGCTCCAAGTAGAGGTAAGAGAGGGTATGGGGAGGACCCCATAGCCTCACCCTTCATGTCCAAGCTTACTCATTCTCTGCCCCCCATCACCCCCAAAGGGGAGCAAATTTTTCCAGCCGGGCGACCTCCTTTCCCATCCCTAGAGTGGCAGCTGCTCTTCTGCCACTCCCTTCCTACCCATCGATTTTGCCAGAAGAACTCACCTTCAAAGACTCCATACAAGCAGGAAGCCAAGCACATCTCAGAGGCCTGGCCTTTGGAACCAGCTTCCTGGGAGAAAGCTGGGCTGGTCCAAAAGACATTCTCTAGCATTTTTAATACATTGTTTTCAAATGAATGCCAGAGAAATCCAGGAACCCAGCAGGCTTTTGATAGAGGTTTCAAAAATACAGTTGTGTGGATTTTGCAAGGAATGATCAGTGTGGGCAGACTCCATGGTCTCTGCTTTTGATTGATACACAATGACAGGATGCCCTTGGTGTTGGTTGGGGAAGGAATGGAAGACCATAGAAAGCTTTTACTGCTAAAGAGAAACCAGGGACCTGGACAGGCATCAGAGTAAAGGGTCTCGACCTTTCTATGGGAGAGCATCCTATTGGCCTGAATGCTAGGGCACAGGCTTTTTCTGAAGTGTTCCTCAGACATACACACACACACACACACACACACACAGAGGACAGAATGGGGCAGGGGAGGCAGGCCTAGAGGGACAGATTGCATAATGGGGGAGAAGTTAGCAGCCTGTATTTTCAAATGGTCTCTGGCATTGTGCCTTAAAGTTACATTCTGAGCCTTCACTGATAGACTCAGATTCACCCAGTGCGGCATGATCTTTTTCTTCATTACTGAGCCATCACCCACCCCTAGAGAGGGGCATCATCTGAGGCAAAGTATCTCCTCCACCTTTCGGGCGTCCTGAAGCCCTTTGGCGGGGCAAGTCTGGGGAGGGCAGGGAAGTCTGGGGAGCCTTTCTCAGGGTGTTTTAAAATGCATTAAATAAAATGCACAAGCTTGCCAAGGAAACTCTGAGATGGCCTGAATTGTCTGACTTTGGCAGTGAAGACCCATTAGGAAGAGCAGACTTAGTAAGGTCATCCTTCACAGGTCCTTTAGAAATGCTTGTTGGGGGATTCCAAGTCAGAACTCCAACAAAATTATCTTCATCAAAGTGCCTCATTTAGAACTCTTGGCCTGGAGTCAGGAGAGCCTGAGTTAACTGTGGTCTCAGATGCTTCCTCACTAGGGGAAGTGGAGCTTCCTGGACCAGTCAATTCACCTATGCCTGCCTCATTTTCCTCATCTGTAAGGTGGGGATGCTAATAACAGCACCCACCTTGCAGTGAAGAGCCAATGAGCTCTTGTCTGTAAACCTCTTTGTGGACCTTAAAGAACTATATCCATGTTAGCTATTAGGTTCCCACATCTCCAGTCACCCTCACTCCAGAGCAGCATGATGTGTGGGTGCTACAACAAGCAATGAATTTGGATAGATTTGAACCCAGGTTCAAGTCCTGCCTGTAAGAGTTCCTGATTTTATGAGAAATGACAAGTAGGAGGATTTCAGAAAAACCTGGAAAGGCTTATATGAACTGATGCAGACTGAAGTGAGCAAAACCAGGAGAACATTGTATACAGTGACAGCAACATTGTAACATGAACAACTTTGATAGACTTGGCTCTTCTCAGCAATACAATGATCCAAGATAATCCCAAAGGACTCATGATGAAGCCAACCATCATCCTCCAGAGAGCATGGATACAGTCTGAATACAGACTGAAGCAGGCTAGTTTTCACTTTCTTTTGTTTCTTTTATTTGAGTCATTTTGTACAAAATGACTAATATGGAAATGTTTTACATAATTGCACATGCATAACCTCTGTCTGATTGCTTACCATCTCAGGGAGAGAGGGAGGGGAGAAGGAGGGATTTGGGAACTCAAAACTGTAAATTTAAAAAAATGTTTAAAATGTTTAATAAAAAAAAGTTTAAAAAATTGGGGAAAAAAGTTCCTGGCTTTGTGATCATGGATGAGTCATTCATGCTGCCTATCCCTCAGAGACATCCAGGAAAATCCTTTGTGCACCAAAACATGCTTCCAAAGCGTGCTCACGATTCTGGTCTCTGGCCCTCAGCCAGTCACCAGTCAGTCAGTGCTTTATCAGCACCTCGGATGCACCAGACCCTGTGTGTAGGTTCTGGGCAAAGCTGTGGTGACAGCCAATGGCAGCAGCTTCCCTGCCCTGCCCATGCCAAGCACCACAGCTCACCACATACTCCTAGTGGACATTGAACATCATCTCTGCCAGGCTTCCACCCTGACAACCTATGCTCACCAGTTCAATGATTTTAGAGACTGAATCCATGCAGAAGCCCCTGGCTATATCCTACCTGAAGTCACCCTTCTTTGTCCAGATCCTTTCTGCAGGGCAGTAGGGCGCTGTGGTTTCCAACACTGTGATCTGAACCCCTTTGGTTTTATTGCCATACATATTGCTGACCCGACACTCCCAGGATCCTGCAGCATCTGAGCCAATGCTGGAAAGAGTGAGTTCTCTGAAAGGAATGGAGGACCAGGACATCAGTGAGACACCTGGCTTACCAGAGGCATGCACAGAGATAGCCATGCCCACACTGAAGGGTGATAGTGTGAGGCACAGGGGACAGGGGTTTAATTGGGGACACCTCTCAGAGAGGACCTCCACAGTGTAAAGGAGGCTGAGCGCTTCACCCAGGATGAACAGGTTTTCCCACAGCAGGTGACCCTGGCTGTATACCTATCATGCCTGGAGGGGCACTTCCAAAGTGTAAGCCACGGGTGCCACTGGGGGAGGGGCAGCAATGATCCAATATACCTGTCACCACTTCTGGGGTCATAAGGGCACCATTATCAATGGAGTGACCTTCTTATTCCCCACCCCAGCAGAAAAAGTTCTCATAGTCCTGAATCATGAGTCAATGTGCCCAAGCACCTGTTTTGGGCAAGGCAACGGTGCTTCACAGCAAGGATTTGAAAAAAAAAATGAAGTGATGGTATCTGCCCTCAGGAAGCATACAGTCACTGAAAGATTGTCCTCAACCAAAGGAGATTCTGGTGTCATCTAGACCATGAAAACCCAGGAAGTCTAAGAACCTGCAAACATCCCATAATCACCTGTACATTCTAAGAATACCACCAATTGATCAAAACAAATAGAAATTGGTTCTGAATTGGGAGAGCTGGCTCAGAGCTCTGGGCTTGTCTGGGACTGTGGGATGATTCTAGGCAAGGAGATAGGGACAGCTCCTCTGGGGAGTGGGCCCATAATCCCTACAAATGAGGCTGCCTACACTTCACCTGTCAGACTATCTCAAAGGGAAGGGGAACATGAGGCAATTGAGCCCATCTCTATCTCTCTATCTTGTTTGTACAAGGTGGGTGGCTTGATGTCTCCCCTCTTAGACTGGGGTCTTGTTTCTTTGTCTCTTTGGTGATTGGCACAGTACCTGGCACATGGTGAATACTTAATAAGCACTCATTGACTGACTGACCAAATTGTCTGAAGAGGATCAACAGGATACAACTTTGATCTTCCGAGAGGTCACATGACAACCGGTCAGCACAGGGTTCAAGAGTAGGGGGTGGTCACTGAAGGTCACACTATCGAGAAAAGGGAGAGGAATCACTGATCCCAGGAATCAAGTCCCTATCCCAGGAGGGCTCTGGTCCCTGACAGGATTCTTCACAGGAATCTTGAATTCTCAGATTCCCTCTCTGGGAGCCGTGTCTAAAGTTGGCCATGTTTGAGATGCCCCAGTTAAGGCACCTGGGGTTGTGGCCAAAGATGGGCAAGGAAAGCAAACCCCAGCGGTTTATCCCCAAAACACCATGAAGATTAAAGAAGATGAGAGTGACAAGTTTGGTAGCAACAGTATGTGTATAAATGAGGATTCTGGGTAGGGGAAGAGGAGTCTAGGGTGGGACGTCTAAGTGGAGAGGAAACCTGAGCACCTGCAAAAACCCCTCAGTCATGACAGAAGCAATTTCTTGAAATAAAAGCCTTTTCCAGATAATGCAGAATTTAGGCTATAAAGAAAATGAATGAAATAGAGTGCCAGCCCCTGCTCTGCCTGCATCCTCGCCAAACCAACCTTGGGGAAAATCCTGGCTGCAAATTTCTCTGAGAATCTGGCAAGAATCACTGTAAGGTTTCCAACATCTCATTTCATTTTGGACATTTTTTGTTCTAGCTCTGCAGAACTTTACATAATTCAATGGCGCCAATGGAAAGGCTGGAATATTTGCAGTCCAGAGAGACCTATGTTCAAAATCTGCCTCTGACACTAACTGACCATCTGCCCACACACAAGTCAATTCACCCTTGGAAAATACCATTTCTTTTTAATAATTTATTTACTTTTTGTTAACAACATTCAGTTCCACAATCCCTTGAGTTCTGAATTTTCTCCCCCTCTATCTCTTCCCCCTTTCCACCTCCATGGTGACATGCAATCCAGTATAGGTTCTACAAATCCCTTCACATTAAACATTAGTCAAGTTGTAAAGAAGGATTATGACCAATGGAGTGAACAATGAGAAAGAAGGAATGAAACAAAAGAAAACACAAAAGAGAGAGAGCGAGTAGTTTGCTTCAATCTGCATTCAGATTCTGTCAAGATGTAGGCCATGGACATTTAGAGGATGAGGAACTAGAGAGTCAAAAGGCTGCAGACAATTTTGACATGGATATGGAGGTCCCCAAGAACAGCGGCAGGGTTGGAGGTGTGAGCCAGCTACCACATGGGGGAAAGGGACCTGCAAGAATGATTTGGATCAGAGGACAGAGAGGATGTAGTGAACATCAGAGGGAGAGGGGCTGCTAAGTGACCATCACAAAGAGTTAGCCCTAGAGAAGACAGGAACAAGAAAAAGGTTTGCTCTTCCTTGTTAGTTTTTATTTTCTTTCAGGGGTGGGAGCGTCTGAGAGAAAGAACAACAAGTCTTAGAGAAAGTAGTCTAGGATGCAGTGTCTTCTGGGGGAAAAAGGCCCTATTAATGCCACCATCTATCTTCACCTCCACCATCATTGCCACCAGCAGAAGGACTACTTGTAGTATTATTGAAAACCTCCCTGATCCAGTGAAGATCCCAAGCCCTCCATGTAGCCTCCTCCCTTATAATCCTTGTCTCTTTATATCTGTAAGTCCTCCATAGAGGGTCAGAAGCTGTTTTCTGACACTATCTCTTGCTAAATAACTCTTCCTGAAGAAGATGGCAACACTTACCAGAACATGGAGATGGCCTGATCACCTCTGCTGCTGCTGCTGATATAGCCGCCTCCTATGGAGAATGTTGTTTGATCCCTGCCCCATGTTTGCTAACTTTCTCCTTCTGTAGTATTAGAATGTTCAGTATCACGCACCTGTTCTGTTCAACTACCATTATTGCTGCTGCCAATGTAATTTTTATTTTATTTTCATTTAAAAAAACCTCTCTGGTAGTGGTTCTAATTGTGATGTATATATTAAACAGAAGGTTAATGAAGATTTAAGTACCTCCCCCAAAATGATTTTTCAGGAACTGAAGACATTTTAGACATGAGGACAAGTGTCACAGAATTAAGTAATTAGCCATTTGGTCCAAGTCACATGGGAAAGAAATTCCTATGATTCCACACCTTGCAAGTGGTTTCTCCTGCAGATTCTGTGGATGATGTTACTGAATTTTGAAGAGGCAATAAAAATTTGAATTTATAGTTTAACTGTCATATGAGCAATCTGCACAAAAATGTAATTTTAATTATAATCTATGAAGAGACTAAGAGTTTAATTATTGTTCTGGAGAATTATCTGTCATATCTGGAGAGGAATTGTGAGGGGAGAGAAAAAAGCTTTTTTTTCCCTTCTAAGAGGACTGAGTCTGACCTTCCTACTAAGAATAAATAAGAAAGAGATTCCTGAAAAGAGACATTAATTGCTATCCTAAGTGAACCAATGGTGTGGCTGTGAAAAGAATTGAAGAGAAGACATTGAAGAGAAGGAATGGTTAAGGTAATGCTTGTGGTCATCTTTCTCACCCTCAAAGCCTTATAAATATGTCTGTTTTATCATTTGTTCAACTGTAAATAAATTATACAGCCAGTAACTTGGATGTCAGATTTAAGTAGAAGAAATTAAGGGCCTAATATCTAGACAAATGAACAACTATTTATGGGGAAAGAGATCTCTCCATTGTATTGCATAAGTAGTATTCAGCTAACTGGAGCAGGGGCTCAAGGATAATTGATGAATGAATGAATGAATGAATGAATGAATGAATGAATGAATGAATGACTCTGGGTTATCCCTGCCAGAAGAAAACATAAGTCGTACAAGGCAAAGGCTACAAGGCCATTTGGTTGGTTGATTGGTCGTTGTCCTCTGTTCTTGAACACAAACAAAATGACATCAATGTTGGAGCCAGGTTACAGCGGGTCTGACTGTGGCTGACCAGACCAATACACGCTTGGAATGCTCTACCACAGGTCAGGCACAGTCTGTGTGAGCATTTGCGGGGGATTCTTTGAGCTGTTTCAATTCTGCTTTGCTCACAGAGCACAGACCTTCTCTGATGTGAGCACACCATACTGGGTGGTGCTGTGCCAGTGTCTTCTATGTCACACAATCAATTCTGAAGTTCTTGAGAAAGTCCTTGAGAGTATCCTTGTATGGCTTCTGACCACCACGTGAGCACTTGTCCTGTGGGAGTTCTCCATAAATCAGTCTTTTTGGCAAGCATATGTTTAGGATTTGAGAAACATGGCCAGCCCCTTGGAGCTGTGCTCTCTGAAGCAGAGTTTGAATGCTTGGCAGTTGAATTCGAGTAAAGACCTCAGTGTCTGGTACTTTATCCTACCAGGTGATCTTCAGAATCTTCCTAAGACAATTCCAAGGGAAGCTATTCAGTTTCCAGACTTGCTGCTGGCAGACTGTCCAGGTTTCACAGGCACACAACAATGAGGTCAGCACAAGTCTCTGTAGATCTTTCGTTTGCTAGTCAGTCTAACGCCTCTTTTCTCCCACACTTTCCTTCAGAGCCTCCCAAACACTGAGATGGCTCTGGCAATGCGTGCATTTAGGGTTAGGGTTACAGGGAGGCCAAAATCAGGAGTCAGTTTTGCAGAAGGGGAGGGAGACATTGGCTCCTCAGTTTTGCCTAGGGATCAATGCCCCTCCAGAGACAAGGAATTGCATCCCCATCTGAATAGTTCCATGCTTAGACTCAAAGGTAGATTTATTCATGAGGAGGGAGGAGAAAGAAGAAGGCGAAATTAGGTTGGACACACTTCCCCTTCCTGCCTTTGCCATCCCCTTGGGCCAGTGCTTCTTTGGGAGCCCTCACCCAGAGGCTGAATACCTTGTCAGATGAACTGCAGAAGGAAGGAAATGTGTTTTTGTGAAGTGCCTTCTATGTACCAGGCACTGCGCACTGCCCCTGCCCTCAAGGACATTGCATTCTAATGAGGGAAGACCACACATAAAAGAGAGGAAGCAGGGGAGGGGGAAGGTGAAGAAATTACCCAGGTCCAACTGCAATTTTGACACCGAGTCTCTGGGAAGAGGCTGAGAGACCAACCTGGCTCCTTCATGGAATGGAGGTTCAGGGGCAGGTCTTGTAGAAAGATATCTAATGGAGAAAGAGCAGCTCCCCCTGCCCATTGCTACATACACCCCCCAACCCATGCTAGTATGCTTCAGGGTCTGCTGACTCCAGGCTCTGAGGAAAGTTCCGGGATAAGGCAGTCATAAAGGAATAATTCTGAAATCCAGGAGGGAAATCCTGGGCGAGGGGGACAGAAACCTTTCTCTCTGAGATTCAGTGACTGTCCAAGGTCAGCCTGAAGGTCAGTGTCGGGCCAAACCTTCCTAGGGACACTGGTAGAGTCTCATGTCTCACACTGGTTTTTGTCCAGACTGACCACTGCCCCTTTATCGTTCATCACATCTCTCTGGTCCATCCTGGTTCAGTCCCTGACAATGTCAGAACCTTGAAGCTGCCTGGGCAGGGTGTATGAAGAAGGATCACTGTCCACATTGTCCAAAGCCCATCTGACATCTTATTTATTCCTAGGACCCTAACATATTCATAAATGTGAGACTTTTTGCCTTTTTTTCCTGTGTGTAAGGCAAGACAAGGCAGCAGACAGTGATTTCCTGTTCCAAATGTGTAAAGGGTACTTTGTTATTGCAAAATACAGATTTCGACACAACTCATTGCCAAGATAGAAATTCACTGCTGGCCCTAAAAGAAGCAGATTTTCCCAGAGCCATGATGTGGGCTCCCAGATTTTGGATTCTTGGGAGGACCTTGGCAGAACTCGGAGAGGCCACTTAAACCACAGATCACTGCCTGGTCTGGTCAGCCTGAATGATGGGTTGGGCCACTGTGCCCTCCTCCAGATTGTCACCTGGGCAATGAGCCCACCCAGTGGACATCCACCTGTCTGAAGACCAAGAGACCACTCATGCCATCTCAAAGAAGGATGTGTATCTCCTGGCCAGAGCTTGGCCTCAACTCCTGAGAGAATGCTTCTATTTCCCTTCCCCCCAGTTCTCAGGATGAACATGAAGCTGAGCACCTGGCTCCAGCAGGGTCTGACTTTGAGCACCACCCAGGCCTCCTTTGAAAATGGCTGCCATTGGTCATGCCTATCTTCTTGGTCACTTGCTTGCCTCTTTAAATGGGTCCATGGTCACCTGTTAGCAGTGCTGAAGACATGTGTGGATGTGAGTCCATTCTTCTTCTGGATGCTTCCTGAGAACCAAGGGACTGGAGGGCTTTGAACACTAGGCTGGACCAGGGAATTAGGCCAGTAACCAGGAATGTCTACCTCTCAGGGATTCAGGACAGATCACACAAAGGGGAGGATGAGAGTCTGTGTGTGGGTGATGCATCTGGGCAGCCCAGGAACCTCCTTGCCCCCACAGACATCCAGCCCAATCCCAAACCTCTCTCCTGTCTCCTCCAGCACTATGGGTCCCCTGGAGCCCTGCCCTTTGAGTCTTGGGGCTGGCCAAACAGAGTAGGTGCTCCTGGTGCTCTGGCTATGAGCTTGATTTGGTCTTGCTGGGGGCTCTAGTCACCTGGTCCAATTTCTGTGGGAACCAGCCCTATGTCCTGGTTGCCTAATGGCTGCTTTGGTTCTTCACCAGCAGAAACAATTTCACTCTCAGTCACACTTCATCTCCATAGTCAGCTCAGCTTCTGCACCAACACCATGACACCTCAATGTGGGTGCCCCAGTCAGCAGCTGAGGGGTGGAAGGAGCCAAATAGGGGATGTGGAAAAAAGCCTGACAGCCTGGCATAAGTACCACCCTCTGCTGCTCCTGTGATGCCTTTCAGAGGGGCATGAGCAGACCTGGTGCCCAGCTTCTCATCATCTGCCTTTCATTCTCCCATGGTAAAATGGCCTGGGACACTGGCTACCTTGCCTCATGATTGATTAAGGTTGCTCAGGGGAGAATCCAAGGAAATGGGGGCATGTGAATGAAGGTTATCCTGGAAGGAGTCCAGAATCCTGCATTAGACCATTTAATTTCTTTGGCTTTGTAAGGAAAAGATCTGTGCCTGGGTCTTGGAGAACAAGCTATCTGAGATGCAAACTTGGTGATCCCCTGGAACAGCAGCAGTTTTCTCCATCTTCCATCCCCAGGAGGATCACTTCTCACTCATCTGTCTCCGCTTCCCACTCCTCAGTGAACCTCTACCAGAATTGGGGGTCCCAGAGAGTGCTGGGCAAAAACAGTGAGATAACGAAGTTCATTGAAGATGGAGGATCCAGGGACCAAGAAGACAGGGTGGGGAATGGCCTGAACCCAAAGTCATTTTCACTTTAGGGGACCTGAAGCTCTCATCACAATTCATCCCATCATTTCAAAATTCAGGAAATAGCATATTCATTATTAACATATTATCAAATGAGATAATGTATGTAAAGTGCCCTGTGAATTTTAAAGCACCATAAATGTCAGCTATTTAATGGAGTTTATTCTGCAACATTGCTTTAGAAATTTGATTGGTTCAGTGTAGACGGTGCCTTTGCTTAAAAAAAAAGTGGTGTTGGAAATATGTTCGTTTGGTTTCCAGAAGCAAGGCTCCATCACCCAAACAAAACCATCCTGGTGAACTTCACGGAGCCAGGGTCAGAAGTGTAACAAATGAGTTTCCAATACAAAATTGCCGTGCTGATTCAGAAGTCTTAATCTTATGACGATTCTTGGTCATTTGATTACTTGCCCTTGGGACTAGGCTGGGGAAGAAAAATACCATGCTCAAAGTGCATTCACCATGCTAATTAATGTTCAGCTGAAATCATTTGTCAAATTTAGAGTTCAGATGTTTTAAACCACTGGAAAGAGAAGGTCACCCAAGCTCCAGGTAAAATCTCTGGTGTTCTCTATAAATTTCAAGCTAAGCAGGTGAAAATGAAAAGGCTGAATCAGAAAAAAAGGTGGCCCCTAGTTTGCATCTAACAGGGCTGGGATGCTTTGGCAGCTCTGAGACCTCCCCCAGTGATTCCCAACTCCTGCCCTTGCCTGTCCAGCCTGTCCATGACCAGCCATGCTTCCTTATAGGACCTCCCTTAGGCTCTGGAGCAATTCTTCATTGCTAATGGGTGATCCTTGATGTGTACCCTTCATGAGCCTCCCCAGTGCCCTTGGAAGGAGCCCCAGAGTCCCCCCCCCCGCAACTGCTTCATCCCTGAGAGAGAGCAGATTGGTTGGAGCAATGGAGGGAGGGCCAGGCAGGGGTTCTGGTGAGCTGCAACACCTTTGAAAATTGTGCCAGGATTTTGGTGCCTGGATTACTCTCCTGGAAACAAAGGTTGATTTTTCATTGCTATCTTGTTTTTCACATGAACTATACTTCTTGGAGTACCCATCTCCCCTTCCCTTCTCATACAGGAAGCCTCTTTTAGCACAAAAAGAGGGGAACCCTAATTCATCCAAACTAACCAATATGGGCCACGATACATGGAATCAGCCAGTCCCAAGCAAGCAGAAAGGGCTCACAGACTGTCCCTCCTTCCATGAGAGCTGTACCCTTTAGAAGGTCAGAGGATGAGGGAATGGAGTTGCAGGAGGTGCCCTTACGTCATCCAGTCCATCCACCTCCCTTCACAGCTGAGAAAGCAGAGGCTGGCCCAAGGTCACACCAGCAGGGAGTGATTGAACCAGAACCTAGGTCTCAGTTTTCATACTCCAAATGGATGAAGCTGTTATTCAGTCATATCTGACACTTCATGGCCCTATTTGGGGTTTTCTTGGCAAAAATACTGGAGTCAATTGTTATTTCCTTCTCCAGCTCATTTTTACAGTTGAGAGCACCAAAGCAAACAGAAGTTAAGTGACTTGCCCAGGGCCACACCGTTAGTATCTTAGGTTGGATTCGAACTCAGGTCTTCCTGGCCCTGCACTCTATTCACTGTGGCACCACCTAACAGCCTAAAGGCAGTGAGCATCTATCTTATTTGTAAAGGCCTGGATAAGACAACTAAAAATGTTCATTGCTGCAAAGGCAGGGATGGTATCATCCTGAAAGTGCTGTCAGGGTGGAAATGGAAGAGAGAGATCCCTTCTTGGGGGACCCTGGGGCCAGTTTCTCAGCACGCAGGCAGACGCTTCAAGGACAGAGCTGTCCGCGGGTCCCAGAGCCTGGGAGTGAGCAGGTGGAGGAGGCAGGACTAGGAGACGTGGCAGCACTGTCAGACAGAGCCAGATGGCCCCCTGTGGCCCTGAGCCACCGCAGGCCATGCTTCTCTTCTCCCTGTGGCCCTGTGCTGCCATGGTGGCCACCCCCCCACTTCCTCCCCAACCTAGGAGACTCCAAAGCATCTCTTTTGACCCCCTTACCCTCCTCCCCCCGCACTCCAAGCATCCCCCTGGGGCAGGGCCTCTGGAACAATCAGCAGTCAGTGCAGACGGATCCATCTATGAGAATGCACATTTATGACAAAAATAGCGAGAACAGCATGAGTCTGGCTTTTCTTTCCTACTGGATGAGGGAAGAAGATGAGGAAGAGCTGAGGTGACACCTTGGTTGCTAAAGGAGGTAATGGGAAGGTGTGGCCAGGTCTGGAAGTGGGGGGACTGGGGTTAGGAGCCGGGGCAGGGGAGCACAAAGTTGGATGTGGTGCTCCACCTTCTACTCCCAGTTTAGGATAAAATTTACCATGTGACCTTGGGTTAGTCCCTTCCTCACTCTTAAGCTTAGTTTCCACACTGATCAAATGGGGGCATGGAGGAATTGAATTAAGATGACAAGATCCCAGCTTTGGAGCAAGAAAGCACCCCAGGGGTCGGGCGGATCCGTCACCTTCCAGCTCTGCCTTCAAGGATACTGCACTTCCAGTCCATGTTTCTGTCCGTTGAAGGGCACATGTCTCTTTACGGGCATGCTTCTCATTATTTATATTCTACACTCCTCATATGGTGCCAGCCTTCAGATTGGGTTCAGTCTATCAGATAGAAAGCAAACCCTCACCTGGCATGGGCGGAGGATGCAGTGTTCTGCTTGAGGGAGGTTTTCTGGTTAATAGGGTGTTGGATTCAGGATGTTCAGAATAATGGGGTCACAGATCTGGAGCTGGAGAGGATCCTTTCATTTTACAGATGAAAAGACCAAGGCCCCCAAGGGGTCACATGAAGGGGCAGAGCCAAGCACTTCCAGATCATCAATGAAGATGAAGGCTAGAAGGGTCAAACACCTTACAGATGAGGAAATGGAGGTACAGAGAGGGTAAAAAAACAGTCCAAGGTCTCACAAGCAGTGGGTGACTGGAGTGCTCTTCTCAAACAAATCCTCTGGCTGCAAAGTCGGTGTTCTTCCCTCTGTCCTGTGTGAATCATGAAGTGCTGACGTCTGCAGTTTTGTGCAGCCGTATAGTGGGGGAGCTCCTCTCTCCTGACCCCCACACAATGCAAATTAAAGTCCCCAACTAAAGAAAAATCCCCTGTGATGGGGTCAGGGAAAGGGAAAGAATCTCCCCCAGTGTCACTATTACAGAAAAATCTACAAAAACCACTCCTGTGGTGCCCTGTTCCTGTGAAGGGCACTGGCCTTTGGAAGAAAGGGAATAAACCCTTATCAAGCACCTGCTGTGCTCCAGCCACTTGCTGAGTGTGTTACAAACATTATTTCACTTGTTCAGGCATTCCCGACTGAACACAGAAGGTGGACAGTAAGAAAACCAAGGCTTTCCAGAGGACCCCTTTCAGCCTTGTCCTAGAAGACCCTTGCCTGACACCACAAATCTATTTCCTGGGGGGCAAAGTTGGAAAATAAGGGCTGCCAGGGTCTCTCTCCATAGTATCCCAACTGGACCCCCTCACTCTCTTCAGATGAGCAGTCTGTAACCTGCAGGTCAAGAAGCTTGATCCCAAATCTCGGCAAAGTTCTAGAGCCTCTTGTCAATGGGGTGGCTTGTCAGAAGGGACCACAAAGCCCAGCTTCATTGGTGGGACCACCAAGAAGGGATCACATCAGACTCTCCTTATTTCCATTTTTTGAAAGACAGAAACTCAGTAGATAGAGTTTACCCAGATTTCAACAGTGTTTGGTCAAGTCTTTCACGTGATTTTTTTTTTTTTTGTGGAAGAGATGGAGAGGCATTGGCTGAATGATAATGCAGATAGCTGGATTTGGAATCAATGGAAACGCTGACTGGACAGTAAGCATTACTTTACAGATGAGGGAACTTTCTGAGGCCCAGAAAGATGAAAGGAGGTTCTCAGGACACAACGGGCATCAGTGGCAGTGACTCGAAAGCTCTCTCCATGGTCCTACCCTGTCAATCAATCAATATTTCTGTGCCAGGCACTGTGCTGCTTGCTGGGGATGCCAAAAGAGGAAGAAGACAGTCGCTGTCCTGGAGGGGCTCGCTATCTAATGGCACCCTCTTGACATTTCTGGTTTGATTTCTGGTGGTGAGCACATCATGCTCTTCTTTTTCTTCAGACTCCCCTCAGACAAGGGGAGACTTCTGAATGACAACATCCTTGTCTCCTCCTTTGTCAGCAGAGGCAGGGGTCAGGTTGAGGGTCTCCCCTGCTCTTCCTCCAGATGCCATCTTCTGGGTTAGGTGATTTCCACTTATGAAGTCTTAGACTTCTAGAAATGCCAAGTCACTTCTTCCTCCAGGAGGAAGCCTAACAAGTGGGCTCTTTGTCCCCGCAATGACCTTTGTCTCCTGGAGGCTGACTGGAGACCCTGAGTTACTGGTTTGATTTCCAACTCAATGAACTCAAAAGACTCCCTGTTGCTTCTAGGATCGTATAAACATCTCTATTGCCATTTAAAAATTCTTCCTAACCTGGCTTCTGCCGACCTTTCTGGTCATATTACACATTACTGACCTTCCTGCATTCTATGGTCTTGGCAGTGAGGGGGTGCCATACCACACAGAGCACTGGGCCTAGACTCAGGAAGACTCATCTTCCTGGGTTCAAATTTAGCCTCAGATAGTTCCTAGCTGTAAGACCCTGGGTAAGTCATCTAACCCTGTTTGCCTCAGTGCCCTCATTTGGAAAATGAGCTAGAGAAGAAAATGGCAAGTCACTCCAGTATCTCTGCCAAGAAAACTCCCAATGGGGTCACAAAGAGTGAATGCATGACTGAAACAACACAGCTCATTCTGGGTGGCATCCTCCAGAGGCAATGAGCCTCACCCATCCAAGCTATAACTATACCTTTCCTGCTCATTTCACATATCCCTCCTGCCTTTCCTTTGGTCAGTCACAAGCTGCAACCCTTCCACCACCCACTTCAAGAAGCAAACATCCGGCCTTTTTCAAAGGCAAGTGCCATGTTTATTCTATAGCTTCTGATGCAGACCCTGCTCTCCCCTATCATCACCCACAGGTCACAGACACTGCCTCTATTTATTGGAACATTGATGTATTTTTCAGTCATTTAACTTGCATAAACTATGCCACCATTGTTACTAGATTCCTAGCTTCGTTTTAATGTGTCCCTGATGAAGTTCTTGAGTGGTATGTACCTAGCCCTGTTTTCCCCATAAACCCTGGGGTTTTATTTAAGGTGGTGCTCTTTAGAACAGTGACTCAGAGCAGACATGATAACATTCTACAGGGGGATTGGGAGAGGCTTGATGCCCAATGCAGTGTTGTAACTGAGCTTTGAATAAAGCTAGGGCTACTACTCAGTGGAGCTGAGGAGGGAGTGGATGCCAAGTGTGGGAGACAGCTCATGCAAAGGCACTTCGCTGGGAGATTGAGGGGAGTATGTGAAAAACGGCTATGATTTAGCTCACTGCCTAACTGTCCCTCCCATGAATGAGCTAATACAAAATTGGCCCTGTAAGCAAATAATTCCTTGATAAATCAGTCATCTTGGAACAAAAGACCAGCCTTAGAGCAAAACTGACCACATGCTCCTTGAAGGCAAGGGTGGCTTCTTGGCTGTTCCTTATGCCTCCAGCACTTAGTACAGTACGAGGCTCATAATGACTGGCACTTAACTGACTAATTGATCTTCCTACTCCTGATAATTGTGTCTCCCCATCTAAATTACCTTATAAGTACATAGCAAATATTTGGCTTTTAAAAATATTTTATGTGTGCATATGGTATCTCCCAATAAAATACAGGCTCCTTGTCAGCAGGCATAGCACATTAATAAAGACTTAGTTGTTTGAACCTCTAGCCAAGGTGTCTACTTCTTATTCAGGCAGAGCCCTCATTTCCCTTCTGAAGCAAAACCCTGAAGTTCACATCAGCCCAAACAATGATCAAGAAAGTCAGTGAAAAATGGTAATAACTTCTTCTACCCTAGAACTACTCAAAAGGCACCCAAAGTCCTTGGGCAACAGGAAAAGACTCCTCCAGCAAAGCCAACTCCAGCAAAGTCAAATATTGGTGCAGAGAAAATGAATCAACCCTTTAAGCAGATAGCTGGAACCCCAAAGTCCATGAGTGCAGGACTCACTGGTGGAGAACAATGCTCTGCATTGCCATGAGTGGCAAGGTGGAGTTGTTTGAAGCCTGAGAGAAGAGAAATTTGATATTTGATGGAAGCCAGGAAAACCTGGCTTCCATCTTTGAGAGAAAAAATAGACAATGCCAGTCCCACTCCAGGCTGCTGAGGAAGAGAGAGAGAGAGAGAGAGAGAGAGAGAGAGAGAGAGAGAGAGAGGGAGAGAGAGAGAGAGAGAGAGAGAGAGAGAGAAGAGAGAGAGAGAGAGAGAGAGAGAGAGAGATTCTGGGAAGAAGTTGCCAGGAGAGGAGGTGGAAGTCTGCATCATGTCCCTGTCCCCTGCTTGGTACACTAAGGACTTCAGGATATTTCTCTTTGGTTGAGATCTGGGATTCTCCCTCTTAGTGGAGTTGAGCTACCTTGCTCCCAGTGGGAGAACTTCTGGTATATATGTATGCTTTTTCTGATTTCTGACTTGGATAAATAAGTTTATTTCCTGTTTGCTGTGTGTTCATTGCAGAAATGATATTTGGTGAGAAGGGAACCAAGGCTTGGCTATAGAGCTTAGGGATTCTTATCCCTGATAAGAAACAGCAACCAGGAGTTTAGCTTGAACCTGACAACTACATCCCTTAGACTCATAATCTTTAAGGGAGTAGATACGTATTGTTTTAGTTGGGAACCACTTTTTCTTCAGAGAGCCAGGGTGGAAGCCAGCCTCCTGGACATATCAAGGCTAAGAGGTGTTATCACCCCACTGAAAAACATCATAGGAATTGAAATCTGGTCTTGTCACAGAGTTCCAAGTTGGAAACTAAAGCTGGAGAGCTGAGTAAATCACAGAAAACACTTACCACTGTAAAATTATTATAGAAACAGAGATTCTCCCCAGATAAAGAAACAGAGTTCCCAATAGGGAAAAATGGATTTTCCACAAGAACTTCATGAATGCCTAGAAGAAATGAAGCAGGGGCTTTTTAGATAATAAAAGCTCTGGAGGAAAGAATTGGAAGGAAAATAAATACTTTAAAAGAGAAACTGTCCCAAGAAATGGATGCCTTAAAAATTCAAATAGAACAAATAGAAATGAATGAATCTATGAGAGAGCAAGAAGTATTAGAATCAAATCAAAAGAAGGGAAAATGAAAGAAACCTTATCTCAAAAACCACCAACCTGGGAAACAAATCAAAGAGAGAGAATTTTAAGAATTACGGAATCCCTTAAAAGCCATGATTAAAAACATAGAAATTTCAAGAAATAAAAAATGAAAACTTCCAAGAGCTATCAGAACAAAAAGATAAAGTGAAAAAAAAATACTCCGCTCATCCCCTCCTGAAAAGAGACTCCAAAGGGCAAAGTCCCAGGAATGTTCCAGCCCAAAACCAGAGCTCCTAATGCAACAAGCATCCAAAAAGTAGCAATTCAGTCACCAAGTAACCACAGTCAGGATCCCACAAGACCAAGCAACTTCTACTAAAAATCAGGTACATTGAAATAAAGTATCCCCAAAGGCAAAAGACACAAGGTTACAAGAATTACTTGTCTTGAAAAGGTGAACATAATCACACAGAGGAGAAGACCTATCTTTAATAAAACAGAAAACTTTCAAGCATTTTTAATTGAAAGATCAGAGATGAGGAACAACTTTGAAATACAAACACAAGAATCCAGAGAAACCCAGAAAGGTACATTTATTTTGATCCATTGCAAAGACCTGTAGGATGATGTAGTACTAACACTTTAATAAGGGGAGAACACACCCGTCTTCCTTCAGAGCCTTAAATGGCTTCAAAGGGTATTGAAGGAGTTAAACAAGAAAAACAGAGGTCCTAGGTTGGGTTGACTCTATTCTGAGAGTTTAAAGGGGAGAGGAGAAGATAAATGGATGAAGTTGTTGGAAGGAAGGAAGAAGGGGTGGGGCTTTACTACTTCTCACAGTTGGGGTGCGTGAGAAGAGTATATAAATAGAGGAATTTATATACATATATATGTGTATATATATATATATATAAAAATATGCATATATGTAGGGGGGAGAGAGAGAGAGAGAGGAAGAGGGAGAGAAGGAGGAAGAGAGAAGGAAAGAGAGAGCGAGGAAGAGGGAGAGAAGGAGGAAGAGAGAAGGAAAGAGAGAAAAAGAGAAAAGGAGGGAGGGAGAGAGAGGGGGGGTAGAGGGATAGAGAGGGAGGGAAGGAGGGAGGGAGAGAGGTGGGAGGGAGCCAACTGCAGAAGATGAATGTAATGAAATATCACTGGGCATAAGAAATGACTGAAGAGATGGTTTTCAGAAGATGCTGGCTGGTATGACCTGGGGCAGAGTGGAGTGAACAGAACCAGGAGACAAAGACAACCTTGGAAAGACAAAGAACTCTGAATGACTTAAGGCCTCCAACCAATGCAATGACTAATCGTGTCTCCCAAGGTCCCATGATGAAGCAGGTTACCACATCCTGAGAGAGAGGGGATGGCCACAAGGGTAGAGACATACACTCTATGAGGATTTGTCTTCCTTGACTATGCTTGGTACAAAGTCAGTTTTTCTTTCTGTTAATTGGGAAGGGGGGAGGTAAGAGGGAGAGGGGAATTGACAGTAATGATACCCCTCAAAAGGGCCATTGAAACACTGTAAAAATTTCTAGAAGTTCAGAAGGAAGCACAAACAAGCCTAACCATAAATTTGAAAATTGAAATTATTATATACTTAAAAAAATAAGCAAGCTATATCAACACAATGGAAATTCATGGCTTCATAAACATTTGTTTTCTGCCATGTACAAAGACCTGCTCTTTTGGCATTTAAGTCCAGAATAAAAAAAATCTAAATAAATCCTTGTTGATTCATTGGTGACATAGGGATTGGCTTACTGTTTTAAAGTTTATGTTGCATGATAAATTACCCTACACTTTGGTCTCTTAAGGACCTGTTTCCCTGCCCTTGTTGGAAACCCATCCCTTCCCAAATGGATGAGATCCTAGGGCTCTTGGAGTATTTCAGAGACTGGACTCAGCATTACAGAAAATGCCATTTCAGGCAAAGATCTTTTTTCCTTTGTTTTTCAAAACAGCACATTGATTTTCTTTGAAATTGTCTTTAAAGGCCCTAATCATTTTGGTTAGGCTGTCCTCTGTTTCTTTCCTGGAGCTTCTCAGACACGCTGAGGCAGCCGCTGTGGCCAAAGTCCCTTTCTGGGGCACCAGGGCAGCTATTAATAGAACCAAGGTTCTTCTTCAGGAGATTTCTTGCCCCTCCCCACCTCCAGGAGTCTCCACCTTGGGGAGTCTTTCATTTCCTCAGCTGCTCAGTATCTCAACTCTCTTTGAAATAGTTTTTTTTCCCTTTAAAAATGTCTATATATATATATATTTTTTTTTCTCTCTCTCTCATTCCTCTCATTTCTTTTTGGTGCATGTTACTGTCAATATACATGTTACATATTACAATATTCATATTACATTTTACTGTTCAGAGAGATGCAAGGTAGCTGGACTTGGCCTGGCCAGTCCCTCATTCATGAGTTACAGAGGTCTCAGGTGTGAGCTTTAGCTAAGATGGAAACTGACTTCTTAATTCTGTTTTCATCCATCCACCTTAGGGTTTCTCTGTGTCAGGACTGTTTCTCTTTAGGTCTCCACAATTTCCCTCCTGACAGCTTCCCAGCCTACCTGGGATGGACTTCCTTGGAAAATTCTAGACCATGGGCTATCTTCTCTGAACACACTGACACTCACTCTTCTATAATCTAGGGTGCATGTGGGATGGAGAAGACAGGGTTCCCATCTCACAGGATGTCCTGGCCACATCCCCTGAGGCTCCAGCCCCAGCCAGGATGGTGATAATCTAACCCCAGAGAGCAGTCCCCCTGAGTAAGGACATTCCTTACACTGTGATTTGGAAGAGACAGAGCTCCAGGAGCTCCAGAGTTGCTTATCTCTCCTCAATTTCCCACCTCCATGAATTGAGAGTGATCTATTCCCCAACCTTCCTCTTTCTATCCCATAGTGACAGTGACCTGCAGCCACATGGTCTCTCTCTGAAACCCCTTTCCTGGATTTCCTCATTAAAGTGACCTTCTTCAAGAATCTGCTCCTCTCCTTCCTCTTTACCTCCCTGTAGGAATGCGGTGGTAATTGTTTAACAACTGGCTCTCTGAAAGTAACACATGCACACAGCAGGCTTTTGGGGTTAATTCGCATTATTAACATTTTTTCTCATTACTTCTTAAGTCTAGAGTAGACCATCAATGGAAGAATAAATCTAATCCCAATTTGTAGTCTGCATATTTCCGAGGTGTGTAAGGATTACGCCCCGGTCACAACTGGTTCCCTCACCCCGTGCCTGGTTCCTTAGGAATTAAGCCCCTATTCCTGCCAGTCTGAGCTGATCTGGCCAACTCTGAGTGGTGGCTACAAGGCAAGAGCAGCCTTCTGGGAGAAGGCTGTCTCACCTGCTGTGTTACCTGCTCTTGATGCATTTGTGGACAGTAGCCTGAGCTAGTCCTTTTCTGGATTTGTCTCCTGGAAATATCTGAGGACCTTGAAGGTTCTTCTTCCAGCATTATAAATACTGGCTCTTGGACCTGGCTGTCAAGACCACCATGAATAGTCTTCTTTCTCTCATTTGCCCTTTGGAAATCTAATCTTACTTGGATTTGCTAAATTCCAGGTGGAGGGGGAAATACTCTTTGTAAGATGTATTCCTTCTTTGGCCAGAAGCCTACCCTTTTGATATTTCCAAACATCTGGTTCCTGTCATAATTGAGCATCTTCTAAAACAGCTGTTCGCCTCCCACACCATCCCTTCTCTCCCAAAGTCCTGGCCTTGGATGGGTGATGATAACGAAAGAACCGCCTGTGTCTCCAAAGCCTTCAATTTATCAACCAACAAAGTCTCAGAGCAAGCACAACTTCTATGCAGAATCTAATTTGAACTCTCTTTCCCTGTCTCTTTTTCCCTCACTCTCTCCATCTCTTTCCTTCTTTCTGTCTTAGTCTCTTTCTGTTTTTCCACTCTGCCTCAATCTCTTTGTTCCTCTCTTTCTGTCTCTCCATCCCTCCCTACCCCAATGTGTGCCACATACAAAGACACTACAATGGCGATCTGTTATGATCATGTTGGTGCAATGCCCAGGGTAGAGATCAGTGCTTAATTAAACACTGGCACTTCCTGTACTCATGTCTAGGACATTCATTTCCAACAAGGTTCTTCCTGGGGCATTCTTTAAGGATAGTAATGATTGGCAGGCAGGGTTTCATGGCTGTTTATGAAACATCTGCACACAGCATGCCAATGATGCCCCAGTACCATGCACATCTGGGGATGATGGAGGTCACCAAAGGTTCAATCTAAATGATGCTGTCTGATGCTGGCTCCTCATGACAGCAAAAAAGGCTCAGTCTCAGAGGTGGCTTCACACTCAAGGACATTCTGTCTCCACAGATTTTGGAGATGCCTTTGAATGGCAACAAGTCCAATCTCCAATTGAACTACTCTGCACCAAAGTCTCTGCCCTTTGTTCCTTGGAACAAGTTGTGTGCCAAGTGTTACAATCCAGTCTCCTTTCCCCAGACCTAGGTTGCAGTGACAGAACACCATCTGTGCCCTAGGCTTCCTTCCATCCTGTCTGCAATTGTGGTGCCTGCTTCAGCTCAGGCTCAACTTGGTCCCTTTTCCTGTATGTCAATGTTCCAGCTGGGGCATTGAGACTTGAGTGGAATAAGCCTCCAATTTCCGGTCATCAGTGAGGTGATAATGCAGGAATCATGACGTGGGTTTGTATACAGACTTCGCCATTCCTTTGCTTTTCATCAAAGCCCCATTGAGCATTCTCCTCCAAATTCTCCTTTTTGGTTGGAGATTAATCTCTCTGAACCAATAAGACTCTTAATAAATTGGGTTCTATGGAAGGGCAAAGACAGGAGCCCTGTAAGTACTGGAATCTGAAAGGACAACGTATCTGTGAAAGGAGATTAATCAATGGAGGCACCATTAATTTACACAATAGATGGTTTTGTTCAGCTTGACAGTGAAGGTCTAGCAATGTTAACTGGTAAGAGGGTCACAATGGTCAGAAATGCTATCAGAGTACTCTCCCTGGCCGAGGAGATTGTGATGAGAATTCATCAAGTCAGGCTCCACAGTTCACCAAAGTAACCTGCAGACAAATACCTGTGAACCCACACACAGGCCAATACAATAGGGTTGTGTGTGGGAGGTGGGGTGTCGACTCATCCCCCTGCCCCTCACTTGTCCCCATCTGCTCAAGCAGGAGTATACCATGAAGCATGCAGGGAGCTGGGTTGAGCTCCCTTGGCCATTCCCTGGGACATACATTCTCAGGCCTGAAGTATGTGGGGATGATACAACGAGGCCTTGGTCTCCATGAAGGCAATAAGGAGACAGAGCTGCCTGACTCCCTGAGCTAGGAAGGATGGCTCACTCAGGAGAACTTAAAAGGAAGGGCTACCCTCCTTCTTTCCATCTAAGTCTTTCTTTTGGGTCTCCTGTGATTGAGAAAGAAGCCCTCTCATCCTTCCCCTCCCATCCCCAGCTTCTGTGGCTACTTACCCATGGAAATGAGAGCAGTGTGTGCCCAGAATGGATTTCAAGGCCCTTTCTGCCTCTCCCACTTAATGTTTCTTTCCCAGAGAACTTGAGTCATCAGTGATCATGAGACAAAGTGGGGAGTGGCTGCCTCAGGAGTTTGGAAGTTCCTGGAGTACCCAACCAAAGTGAGCTGTCATCAGGAAAAGCTTTCTACAACTACCCACTTCTGGGAAAAAAGACCAACAATGAGAGAATGACTCCAAATTGTGCCCTGGGTTACCATAAGACACAAGCCTTGAAGGGGTTATCCAGACAGTTCAGAATCACAGTGAAGGTGAAGAGTCTGAAAACTGTGAGCCCTATATTTTGAAGCTTCACACACATCAGTCTCCTGGGAGAACAGAGTAGGAGTTAGGAATTACTGTTTCCTGTTTTAAGGCATTGTCAACGCATGTTGACATGTCTTTTGGTTTTAAAAATTCCTTTTGTGTGGAGGAAATAAATGGCTGTCCTATATTTGGCAGGTGGCCAGGTGGCACAATACACAGAGTTCTAGGCCTGGAAAGACATCTTCTCAAATACATTCTGAGTCAAATTTATAAAAAGACAAGTAATTCTCCAACTGATAAGTGGTCAAGGGATATGAACAGGCAGCTTTCAGACAAGGAAATCAAAGCCTTCTATATTATATGAAAAAATGTTCTAATTCTGTATTGATCAGAGAAATGCAAATTATAACAATCTGAGGTACCACCCTATGCTTATCAGATTGGCTAATATTGACAAAATAGGAAAATGTTGGGTGTTGGAGAGGATGTGGAAAATCTGGGATACTAATGCACTGTTGGTAGACTTGTGAACTGATCCAACCATTCCAGAGAGCAAGCTGAAACTATGCCCAAAGGGCTATAAAACTGGGTACCCTTTGATCCAGCAATACACCACTAGGTCTGTATCCCAAAGATGTCCAAAAAAAGGGACTGATTTGTACAAAAATATTTCTAACAGTTCTTTTTGTGGTGACTAAATATTGGAAATCAAAGGGATGCTTATCAACTGGGGAATGGCTAAACAAGCTGCTGTCTATGATTGTAATGGGATATCATCATGTTACAAGAAATGACAAACAGGATGATTGCAGAAAAACCTGGAAAGACTTAGATGAACTGATGCTGAGTGAAGTGAGTAGAGCCAGAATGTAGAGAGGAACAGCGACGGCGTACGATGAAGAACAGCGAATGACTTCGCTTTTCTCAGCAGCGCAAGGACCCTGGACAACCCCAAGAACCCAGGACGAAGCAGACTCTCTGCCCCCAGAGAGAGAAGGCATCTTGTCCCAATACAGACTGAAGCAGTCATTTGTCACTTTTTTCTTTCAATTGTTCTTTTCTTCAAGTTGTCTTGTACAAAATAACAAATATGGAAATGTTTTACATAATTGCACATCTAACTGATTGCTTAGCATTTCAGGGAGGGGGAGGGGACAAAGGGAGGGGGGATAGATTTTGGAATTGAAACTTTAAACAAAAATATTTAAAATTAAAAAAAAGAAAGACATCTTCCTGGCTCCAAATCTGTCCTCAGAGGCTTCCTAGCTGTGTGACCCTGGGCAAGTCACTTTACCCTGTTTTCCTCGGTTTCCTTATCTGTTAAATGAGTTGGAGAAGGAAGTGGCAAACCCATCTAGTATCTTTGCCAAGAAAACCCCAAATATGGTGATGAGGAGTCGGATACAACTGAAACAGCTGAGCAGCAACTTCAGACCTGGTCTACACTGCACGCTGAGAACCTTTTTGATTGTAGCATCATTGTAACACAGGGTCACCGATTTGGGGACAGAGGGAGCACAGAGGCCTCAATGAGGAAGCTGAGGCCTAGAGAGGGGAACTGTCTTGCTCAGGGTAATAACCTGCTGAGGGTTGGAAGCATAATTCAAACCCAGTTCTTCTTGGTTATACCATGCTAGACATGGACTGAATTTAAGATTGAGACACTTTCCCCCAGGGGTTGGGGGTAGGTTGGGGAGGTCCGGGGGGCCTGGGGGATGCTAAAGAAGTTTAATCTCTTTTAGAGATCAGGCTCCCTTCGGATTGAAGCTGGCCCATGTTAGCCCTAAGCTGGGCACCCTTTGTCAGGGAGGGGCTTGCAACCCCTCCCCGCGTCACCCCCAGAGCCCAAAGGCAATGGAGAATCTCTCATCAGGGCCCCAGGGGGAAGAAATTTGGAGCGTGAGGGTCTTCAGTTCTCACTGGCCCTGTGGGCAGGTCTTTCTGGACAGTATCATTATGGCAACATGCCCTGTGGAACAGAGCCAAAGGCCAGCATACAGCAGCTTGCTGTTGAGAACTAAGAAAGAGGAATTGTTATTTATTCACAAGCCTTGAGAGGGGAAACTTAAAGTTGCAGGTGTCCATTGTCTAAATGAAGCTTTAGTCAGAGCTGAATAAGCTGCATGTACCATTGCTCCTCCCCCAGGCACACACACACACACTCATACATACACACTCACACACGTGCACACACATGCACACACACACAGAGGGGAGTTTGATTTTACAATCACAAGATAATGTTGTTTAACGTGGTAAAAACCTGCTCATGTAACATTAATTCTGCAGCCTCTGAATTTTAATGCGTTGAGGAAGAGAGCTCAGCAGGAAGAGCAGATTTTTGTGTTTTTTTCTTGTCCTGGAACAAGAAAACCCTAAATCAGTACCTTGGCACTGGTGCTAGGGGCACCGCCAGACTAATAGCAGTGAGACTCTTGGCCATAAGCCATTTGTGTCTGGACTCAGATTGGGACTGGTGAATGAACAGGCTCAGGAACCAGTCACCTCTGCATTCCAACTGATGGAAATAAATGGTATATGGGGTACCTCACCCAAAGGGACACTGGGAACAAAACAATCTTGGGAGACTATGGCCTGTGTAGCAGCAAAAACAGCAAGGAAGAACTTTTGTGCTCCTTAATTGCTCAGTTAAAGATATAATTTAGAAAATTCAATAAGGTGAAAATAAAGGCACTTCTTTCTCTTAGGCACAGGGATCCCAGAAAATAATCTTTAGGAGGTTTTATTTTATTCATGAATTATTTGGATGCCAGCAAGAATGTTTGGAAGGCCTAGAAAAGGGGTGATCACTCAAGCTAAGAAATGCTCAGTTGTAAGAAGGAAAATGAGCATAAACCATAGGAGATAGTTCGTGGAGTCAGTGAAGCCTGAGCTTCTCTGCATTCTCTGGTCTTCAGATTTTCTGGTGCCCCTGCCCTGGCATCAAGCTCTGAATACCCACACAGGACGAGCCAAGGAGGCTTCATCCCTTTTCCTTTGCCCAGGTTTGCAAATGTCTCATTTCATCGTAAACAGGGGGAGAACTGGGCATGTCAAATATAAGACTCTATCATTTGCTGCAGCCTCTAAGGGTGAGGCCAATCCCTGAATGTACAGAACATCATTGAAGTGAACTCTTATCTCAGGAAGAATTGCAGGAATGTGGGTGATGGGATACAGGAGCAACCTGCTTTAATGTGGCTGTGGAGGCATGTGGCACCAAGTGCCCCAGGGAGGACTTTGATGTCATGTTAGCAAACATGCACCATCTATTACTAGGTATCCCCGAATATGGCTGGAGGCTGAATTGAGCCTCCAGTCTGTGTGGGAGCATTTAGTCATGAAAGATCCAAGTCCCATCCAAGGCCACTTTGGCCCAAAGGAACAAGAGTCAGAAACTACCTGCTCCCTGTATAATCCACACCTTACCATCACAGGACCTTACAGGAAACTGACATCAGCTCATCTCACTTTGTGGGCTAAATATTCACCCCCTTGTCTTTTTTACTGGAGAGAGATAATACTCTGGAACCCCTGGCTGCTGGGCTTACCGGGTGATCAGGCTGCAGTCATGGACTACACTCTCCTTCACGAACATGCCTTGGGCTTCATCTGTTTCAATCAATTGCCCATTGTGGTACCAATGAGCCTGTGTTGTATTATCAACTAGTGTGGCGGTACATTGGAATGGCAAGTGATCCCCGTGGAAGACCACTTGGCTCTGTGATGGAATCAGCTGAAAGAGCGGCAGTTCTAGTGGCCCAGCTGTGGAGAAAGGGACGAGATGGTCATTTGCCTGGATTGTTAGCTATGAAACACTGTCCTTTCAATGAAATTAGCTAAACTTCTGAAGGTCTAAGTGTGTGGGGGCAGGGAGAGGGCTGATGTGAATCAGAACATCCCTGATGGATGGATCCCCTGTCCTGCCCAACTGATGAAATCATAGATCAAGGATAGGTAAAAGAAAGGCCTGCATCTGTGTACTTCTGCATAAGATAGAAAAAAATTCTGGGAAAAAACTGGTAGATCAGAGGAAGTCAGCAACAACTGTCCACCCACGGATCAGCCATGCCCCTGGCAGTGCTTTAAAAACTTAGGTGCCATCAGTTGGGGAGTGGCTGACCAAGCCGTGGGCTAGGGTTATAATAGAATATTACTGTGCTATAAGAAATGACCAGACCACAAGGGTGATCTCAGAAAAACCTCGAAAGACTCACATGAACTGATGCAAAGTAAAGTGAGCAGAGCAGAGTGTACAGAGGAACAGCAACATTTCACAAGAACTGCGAATGACTTAGCTCTTCCCAGCAATGTAATGACCCGACAGGCCCAAAGGGCTCAGGAGGAGACAGACTTTCTGCCTCCAGGGGGAGAACAAATCTTGATTGGAGAGAGGCTGAAGCTGCTGTTTTCACTTTTTCCATTATTCTCTTTTATTGAGTCTTTTACAAAATGGCTTAAGATGTAAATGTTTTACATAATTGCAAGTGTGTAACCTATATCTAATTGCTAACCATCTCAGAGATGGAGAGGGGAGGCAGAATAGAATTTGGAACTCAAGACTTAGATTAAAAATGTTAAAAAAAAAACTGGAGGGAAATGGGAGCCACGCTCTTAAGGGGCCAAGGCCAAAAGAGAAGAATTGAGTCTGTGACTTCAGATGGCCAAGAAGAGAGAGGGAGCTCTGTCTCTGAGAGGGTGTAGCTTCTCATCTCTCACTGCCCCCTCAGAGATACCATGCCCAGCAAGAAGCAAGAACAATTACTCAGAACAGAGGGCACCCCTGAAGAAAGTTGAGGGGGAGGGTCATTTGGCATGGGGCAGCTTCAGGGAACCCACTTGAGTGACCAGTTCCCTCTGGTTCACTTACAGGTTAGGTCCCAAGGGAATGGTTACTCTCTTGGTTCAAGTGACTCTGTGGATCCATACTCTTAAAAGTAGAATCCACGACACACACCTCCATTATGGTACATGAGAAGTGGACCAGAGGGCCCTGACAATCCCCCATCCTTTCATCCCCAGATGTCCACAGGGCTCTGTGATACCCTGGCAACAGGATACCCCAAGACCCATTGATCTGCTCTGCCTATGTTGAGTCCCACCTGGAGAGCCCTTCAGTCTCAGGACAGAAGCAGATTCAAGTTGCTTTCCAACCTTGGGGGATTTAGCCATTCCATAAGCCCCACACCTGCTGGCCACTTTGGTTAGAACTGAGAGATATCTGAGCCTCAGACCAACAAGGTCACATCTATTTGGTTCAGAATCCATGGTGACATGCAGAGCTCTGGCAGGAGACCACAGTGCCAGGTTCATGGTTAATTTTAGTGATGCCTGAGAGCCCTGAGAACTTACAGGGCTCTTAATGCCTGAGACTGGGAGAGCTGGGCCATAACTTGTACCAGCTCCTTGAGGACACAGAGGCAGCTTCCTTCATCCAGAGGAATGTCACAGGCATGGTCTGGGTGAGGCTCCCAGAAATGTCTGCTGTTCACAGGTAGAGATTCTGGGAAGAGGCCATTAGGAACTCCAGGCTTCAACTGGCTTTGGGTGGACTATGAAGCTGGGAAGGGGAAGGAAGGATAACAGGAGGGCACCTGAGCCCCCTCCCTCTTCTGCCTGGGTGATAGGACAGGTCCTGTGAGAGTAGTAGGAGACCTGGGGCTTCATCACCTCCACAGAGCCGGGCAGCAAGAGAATGGATCTGGAGCCCCTCTGGAACAGCAGATTCTGCTATTTTTAGCTCTTCCCTGTTCTCTCCATAGTGTGATGTGATTGCAAACAATTATCTCCAGGCTCCTCTCTAAATTCTTCCTTGATTAAATAATTACCAGAGACGAGGCTCTGCTGGACAAGCTAAAAGAGGGAGCCCCTCAGGAAGAGAAGCATGCATCTGAGGACCAGCCATGGTAAGGAGAAAGTCCCATAGATGAGCCCATCAGACCTACTCACTTTTGGCAAAAGTTAGCACAGGCAGGGTCCGGCTCAGTTTCTTTGTGTCTTTGCTGGTTACTGTTCACCTGCCATTTTGGACCCCCAAGCTGAAGAATAGTCAGGCGTTCTTGACTCTGGTCACCCCAGGCTAGCGCACTGGCCCACCTGCCATGGGCTCCTTAGCTCCCATCAGTCCCATCTGCAACATTCAGCAGGATGACCCTGGCAATCCTGGGTCCTGGGTATCCCCTCGAGCTCCTGGCTCTCTCCAATTGGTGCTGAAGTGAGTGATGGCAGACCTAGGAAGCTGGTGGTCATGGGCACAGGAGCATCTACTTATTTTCTTTACTTGTCTGAACATAACAAAGTGCTAGAGACACAGTTGCTGGGCCATTCACAAGGGGCAAACGAAGTAAAGTGTACCAAAAGCATTTCATAGTGACTAAAGATAGAAAAATCAGTCTTGGGAACAGACTGGATGGGTGAAACTCAGTAGGCTCAAACTATAGCCCTGAGGGCACTGACACTAGGGGAAGGATCCCTTTATCAGCAAAGGCTGAAGAAAAACCTAAAAGTCCATAGGAAAAAATTAAGGGTTAGAGCAACATCTGACTCTGGGAATAGTAAGAGACTAAACATGAATATGGGGACAGAATAAAGAGTCACATCATTAAGAGAGGGACAGAGACACAAAAGAGATAGAGAAAGAAAAAGGGGGAGGGAGGGTGGTGCTGTGGGCCACCTGATAGCCAGCATCAGGTGTGAGCAGAGACATAAGGTAAGACGGGCCGGGCAGGCAGTTCAGGATAGAACTCCAAACTCCCCTTATTGATACAATGAGCAAGGTTTTTATACAGCAATGAGACAAAGAAGGTAACTATCAGTCACTATGTTTTCCATTACTGTTTTGTTTAGTTCCATGATGTCAGGCAAATGATGTCAGGAAAACCTTGAAGGCTATCATGCCCATTCTTTATTTAGTATTCCCATTTCACACTGGACAAGTTGTACACTCACTTGTACTTAGTTCCCTTTGTGTCACTACTAAAGGGTGAGTAAGAATTCAGGGTGCTCTGTTCCCTGCATGTCATGGACAGTTGTGAGCCAGCATCTGGTTGGCCTGGGAGCAGCTGTAAGAAACTGGCTGCTTCTATCTGCCAAACTGGAGTTGGCCCTCAAGGGGGGGGGGAGAGAGAGAGAGAGAGACAGAGACAGAGACCGAGACAGAGAGACAGAGAGACAGAGACAGAGACAGAGACAGAGAGAGAACAAGAACAAGAACAGAACAAGAAGAACAAGAACAAGAAGGAGGAGGAGGAGGAGGAAGAGAATGGAAGGAGGTCTCTAGTACAACTCTGCCATGGAGAAGAGATTTTGACTCAATAGAGAAAGAGATGACTGGGAGGGCCAGGGCAGAAGTACCCTCTACCAATTCAGGCACATCTTTACAATTAAGTCTTAAAAGGTGGCCTTGGCCAGTGGTGTCTAACCTTGCAGTTGCATACTGAATTAGAAAAACAACAAAAAAACACTATCTACACTTTACTGTGGCATTATCTATTTTTCTAAGCATTTCCCAATGAACTGCAATCTGGCTCAGACCCTCTCCCAAGAGGGAGTTTGTCCTGGTGGGTTCCTACACCAGAACTTACCCAGGCCCTTGGGGCTGGCATGTGTTAGGGATGGGACTTGGACACAGGCCTTCTGACTCTGGGCCCAGCTGTATGTACACTGTGTCAAACGATACGTTTGATCATTTCAATTCCACAAGATTGCAAACCATTTGCAAAAACAAAGTCAAAGCAGCTAGAATAAGAGAAGCAGTGAATCTGGAACAATCCTTGCAGACTTCCTGATGGTATGCTGTCCGTGGTGCTGATATCAAGGAACCATCCCCTCCTGGAAAGGAGGTCAAAGTGTATGGGCAGAAGCCTTGGAAAGAAGATACAGAAAGCTATGGGTCGCTGCTGGCCAGAATAGAGGACAGATGTCCTCAAAGCTGCCTCACACCCTTTAGACTGGTAAAGGGGAAGGAGTGAGGAAGGTCGGGTGGGCCATTGGGGAGAACTTTGGCTCCGGACTCCCAGGCCCTGAGGCTTAAGGAAGTCACTCTCCCTGGCCCCCACCTACCTGTCTGTGAGGGAAAGGAGCTGGACTAGATGGCTCTTGAGGACCTGTTGGCCTGAGGCCAGGATCCCTGATCCCACTGCTGATGCCTCAGTCAATCCTTAGGGTGGCTGGGCTTGAATTCACTTGGTAGGTCCCTGCCAGAGCTCTCCCTTTGGGGCTCATCCCCCCACTAGATGGCAGCTATCTTGAGGGTAGGGACTATGTTTATTTTAAAAATCTGTCTGTACTTCATGGAGCTCTGTATACAGCAGGTGCTTAATACCTGCATGCTGTCCAATGCCCAGTTCCTACCCAGAATGAAGAACACTCTAGGTACTTCCTGGACAGCTCACCCACTTTCCTCACTATCTTGTTCCTATTTCTCGTGAAATGGTCAGTGATATGGCCTACCTGAGTCTGGGCAGACAGACAGACACACCGAAGCCAGAGATCAAATGAACACCCCCCCCCCTTATGGGAAAGGGATGGTTAGACTGGAAAGAGCCTAGAACAGACCTTGGGGTGTGGGTCACAGCCAGGAATAGGGGCAGAGACAGAGACTGACAGAGGGCCAGTGGTCAACTGAGCCGTGAACTGGAGAAGCAAAAAGCAATTCCTGACACAGTGTTTTCTTCTGGCTTGTATAGGCAGAAAACTGTATACACTTAGCCCTGGGACCTGGTAGATGCAGCAGCACTAGGGAAAGTGCCACTGTGGAGAAAGCCTGGCCAAGGAGGGCTCAGTGAGCCTGGGGGAAAGAACCTGACCATGGGGAGGTGGATCAAATGGGCCTGGGGGAGAGAGCTTGGACATGGAGACCAGTGAGACTGGGCCTGTGATCAGCCTAAACCTAGGAGAAAGCAAAGCCTCCTTTGGTTCCAGCCAGTAGAAGGCTCCATGCTGTTCCTGGCCCCTTCATTGACAAAAAAGTAGTGACAGCAACAAAAAACAAGCAAAGAAATAAGAAACCAGAACACCCATGCAGTGAGGGAGTTTGGTCAATGAGGCTCAGTGTGCTGCCAAACCACCATGGTGAACTCTTGCAGTTAGGTCTGGCCATAACTCCCAGGGGGCCTCTGCCATGAGATGTCCCCACCCACCTTTGGGGCCAGCACAGAAGGATTCATGGAACTCTCTTGGCTCTGCCCCTGCCTGGGGGAGATTGAGGGAGGAGCTGCTGTGAGGTCTGGAGGAGCCCCTCTCTTCTCTCCACCCTCAGTGCATGCCACCTTCTCCTCTGACTCTTATTCTTTCTTGAACCTTTGGGAATAAGCATTCAAAGATGGCATTGACTAGGTTTTGGCCCTGTGAACTTCCAAAGATAGGAAGATCCATGGGAGGGAAGATCTCATGCATTAGCTGGAGGGGGTGTCAGAGACCCCTGGAGCTAATAACAACCTCAGAGAAATGTCCCCTCTCTTGGTGGAGCCATTCTGGAAAGAGATTAAAGAAAGAGAAAAAGGCCCTATATGTGAACTGATATTTAGGCAGCTTTTGTATCAAGCAGACAAGTCAATGAGCCTTTACTGAATGCACTGTGCCAGGTGCTTCAGGGTCAAAGAATTGGATGCAAAGGGGATACCCATCTATTGGGGCACAGATGCATCAGGTAGACATATGGATAGAATGACATTTGATTGTATTGTAGAAATGATGAAACAGCTCATTTCAGGGAACACTCAGAGGACTTATATGACCTGGTGCAGAGTGAAAGGAGCAGAAACAGGAAAACAAATAATGCTGGGGTGGCATTGTCAAGACAGGCAACTTTGAAAAACTCTCAGGCTGGCATCAGAGCAGTGACTGCCATGAGCCCTGGCCATATATGGGAGGGATGTGCCTGGAGAAGGGCTGGTTCTATTTGGGGTTGGCTTCTTTTTGCAGTTGGGGCAGGGGGTGGGGAGAGAAAATGAATTCTTGTTCATTGAAAAAAAATTTTTTAAGCAGTATCACTTAAGTCCATTGAAGAATCAGCCCATCAATTTTCCCCAACCAGCCCTGAATTTGGTTCCCCAAGGGGGCAAAGGGGTGACTGATCCTTTATGCAGTAGGATGCCCCCAAAGGAGTCAGCCCACCTGAGCAAGGGAACAACTCAGAGTCTGCTCAACATGATGCCCCAACATGAAATGGGTGGGGTCCCTGTGAAGGGATACAAGGACTCCCAGTCAGGAGGTACCTCATGAGTTTCCTGCCCATGGGCCCCATTATATCTGTGCTTTAAGCTTGAGCTAATTCTTTTCATAAAATTTATGTATGCAAGGGGAAGTTGTAATGGTAATGGGAATTTGAAGATCTTCCTTGCCCCAATAGGTCAGATGTAATCACATGGAGCCTGTGGTAGGAGGAGTTTACTGAAAGGTGGAACAGAGCCCACAGGAAGCTGGAAGTCAGAACAGCTAAATATAGGGAGGAGAGGACACACCCAGGGAAACAACTATGTTTGTGAGTGTTTGTCCCCTGCTGTGACAGTTAGGCTTGTAAGTGTTGGTTTGTGGGAAGGCTAAAAGGATGGTGTGACTCACTGCTATATTGTGGTGTATTAACTTCTATGTTGCTATGATGGATTTGGAATTTGGTTTTCAGAATAAATGCTTTGCTTCTGTCTTCTATATGAAGAGTCTGTTATATTTTGTGATTGAGCACTATGCCAGCATATTCACAGTCACCACTAATACTGTGAATATTACATTGTTGGAACCACAGAAGTACATCCCAAGTTCTCAGGGAGGATTTTGGGAATGTCTTTGGGGGTTATATCTAATCAGTAAATATCCATTTGTAAAAGCTAATTGATGTCAAGTAAATGATTGATCAGATCTGTATACCAAATAAGGACTTGTGAGTAGTAGTATCAGAAATCACAACTCCTTGAGGTTACCTCCAGAATCCTGAAGAGGGACCCCCGGTGGCTGTGGGGGTTGAGGCAGTGAACTCAGAGACAATGCTACTTGAGTCTACATCAGCATGCCGGGAGGTAGGACCTTTCCCTCTTCATACCCCACCTCCTCATAAAAGCCTCAAGAAGACAGACCACACCTCAAGACCCAGACCTTCGTCTCCATTGCATTCTGTTGACAACAGGCCAACAGACAGATCCTGGTAGAGTGGACAAGCAGCTCTGCTCCTCAGGGGCAGGGCAATATTGTCTGCCTGTGGAGAGAGGCGGATGTCCTGAGGCCCACTGCCCACAGCAGATAGTCGTTTCTCTGGACGTCTTCTTCATCCACCCCTTTGCAATGCTGTCTGACCCACATCCTTCCCAAGCCTGCAGGCCACAACGGCAGCGCACTACAGATCCCAAAGATACAGCGTATTAATTAGCCAGAGAACTATTCCCCTCTCCCACTCCTCAGTAAATATTTCATTAGCGGGGGCAACAACGTGGTTCATCCTCTGCAGAGGGGTCCTCTAACCGCCCCCCCCCTGCCCCCTGAGAGCTGCCTCTTTCATGTACCCATCCCTCAGTTCTCTTGAAGGCAGGAAGGTGGTGGAGGGAGCCACCAGTTCACGCACCACAGATGTGTGGGGACCACTGGCAAAGCACACAGGAAGGACCAAGAGAGCTGTGAGGCTCCCCCAGGCTGAGGCCACAGGTCAGCCCTATCTCTCCCTCTGCAACCCACCCTCTGTTCCCTAGCCAGCATGACTGCAGCTGTGCACCCAGGAAGGAGGCTGGCTGAGTGCTCTGAGCCACATCCACACTAAGGGCAGTGCAGGGCAGAGACATGTGGTGCATGGAGCAACTCTGTCACTGAGTCTTGCTCCTACCCAGGCCTCTGTCTCCTGGGTGATTTTGAAGGTCACCCAGATTCTAACTCCCTTGGGATTCTCTGCCCTGAGGAGAATGTGTCTGGTCTAGGATGTCTCAGTGGGGACCCTGGCCACCTCTCAGAGTGAAAAAGGCCCTGTTCGAGCTTGGGAGACCCAGGCTTGGTCCCCTGTTGGTCAGTGTCAGCGTCTGTAGACACAGGATAACCCACCATGTTCCCAGGCTCACAGAGGGAGAGAACTATACCTTCAGAAGGAAAGCTTCTGGTGGGGCTGGGAGAGGCCCTGGACCAGCAATCTGGCCCTTCCCTCTAGATGCAGGGTGAAGGGCCCTACCCAGAACCTCCAGGACATGCCCCCAAACCAATCAACCCTCCACCGAGCTCTTTTCTTAGGCTCCCTCCATAGCTGATCTTCCCTTCTAGAAGTAAACTCCTTCAGAGCAGGGCTGCTCTTCTGCTCATACTTGATAATCCCCAGCACCTAGCCCAGGGCCCGGCCCATAGTGGGCACTTCAGAAATTCTTGTTGGCCCCTGTATACCCTCTGCCAAGGTCTGGTCTGTGTTGGTGGCAGGAGGGCAGCCTCCACAGAGGCCATCATAGACCACAAAGGCTTGACCCAAGTGCTTACTGCCCTGAGCTGGTGAAATGGCCATTGGAAAAACACTGAGCTGAGTTGAGTGAGTTCCTTACAAGCTTAGTACTGCCTTGCTTGGCTCCACAGAGCCATTTCTGCCTGGATGGTAGAAAATATAGCTTGATTCTGGCCTGACAGCCCCTGGGGCACCCCTGCCCCTCCCAGTTCTGCCACTTTCTCTACAGCAGCTCAGCCATATGCATAGCTTCATAAAGATGATGGACTGTCGCTCAGTGTGTGCTGACATTCATAAACGCTGTCAAAGCTCCATCCTAGAGAAATACTCCCACCCCAACTTCCTTCCAGGCAGCCCCGACTTCAGGAGGTTGGGTGAGGGACAGTCACGGGGGATGGGCCCAGAACCAACCATGACAAACATGATTTCCCTCCTGGGATGCCTCGGTCACCTGTGGCTGCCTCAGGCAACACGATGGCCATCAAGGCAGAATCAGTTTTGTGGAAAGCTTCCCTGCATAGCTTATCCTGGCTCTGTGGGACTGTACCAGGACACCCAGATACTGAATCATTTCAGATTTTTCTTTACTGAGCTTGGCAGCCAACTCACCACAGGTCAGCTGGTCTTCTCGAAGGCTGCGCAGAGGCCGTCCTCGCAGAGCTTCAGGGTAAGCACACGCAGTCTCCTCTACCAGTCGCACTGATTCATTTTTGGCCCATTCTGAGACCCACCTCAGATTACAGTCACAGATGAGTGAGTCAGTGCCAAAGTGTCTGAGGCAACCAAACACAGATACAGGAAACAGTTAAGAAGGGTCTTGGAACAGTGGGCTGAGGTGCACTTGTGTTTAGGGCAAGACATCAGTTGGGAAAACAACCATCCATTGGTCCATTCATCTATTGGTCCATCCATCCATCCATCCATCCATCCATCCATCTATCCATCCGTCCATGCACAATAAGCTCCTGCTAGTTTCCAGACACACCCTTCCACACCTGCCTCATTCCAAATCCTTTGTCACAGGCTTGAAGATAACTATTATGTTGCCCTGAGTCTTCTGCTCTCCAGTCTGATTATCCACACTCCTTTTCACCCATTGGCATATGGTTTCCAGACTCTTATTAATTTACTGGTAATCTTTTGTGAGAAGAGTTCAGACGGTGAGGGACCCACATACAATGTGGTTCCCAGACCTGCCCCTACTACTCTGGACAGGACAGATGATATCAGGACTTTTTAGTGTCTTTGTTCTGTTGGCCTTTAACACAACCTCGTTGCCCACTGCCAGTGCCCTCAGGATGCTTGAAATCCTATGTGCCCTGCCCACTTCAATGGAACCAGCTCCTTCCACCTTCTTGGGAAGCTGTTCTATGAACCAAAGGGCAGGACTTTCCACAGAGAACCATAGTCCACTGGCCATTAAATGTCTAAATCTTGGGTTCAACTACAAGCCCCCTGATTTTATGGGTTACCCTCTGGCCACCTACATCTCCACCCTGCTTTGTTTTATCTTGTTCATTTGTATCTGTCAAAAGCAATCTCAATTCTGGCTTCTAATGGATTAACTCTGTCTCTTGACCTTCTCTCATCAGCAGCCTGACAGCCAGGCCATCTTCATTTATCTTACTCCAAGTGGAGATAAAACTATAGATCAAGGAGAAGTCAGGCATGGAGATCTGTAACCCAGTTTGTGACCTCCAGCCATGGGCAGAGAAGACCCATCTGAATGGCTCCACCCCACTGGCATTTCAGTGTCTAAGTTCCTTGAATGAGGGAATTGGATGCTCCAAATCCACTTCTCCCTAAGACAAACACATATGTCTCTGCTGAGGACCTCAATGAGTGTGCCTACTAAGTGCATGTTGAATTGAAAAAAGAAGACAGCACATTAAAGTGAAAGAAATTCTCAAGTGGAACTCAGAAGATCTGAGCTCAGCAATGTTGTTCACCACCTGTGTGACCTTGAGCCTCATCTGTAATGGGGCAGAGTGACCTCTGGTGGTAGCTTACTCTGTGGTTCCTTACCTGGGGGATGGGGAGTCAGGCTAGGGGGCCTTAAAGGGGCTTTTCAGGGTCTCTCAGCCATGATACATGGAGACTCCCAGAGAACCAGCCAAAATGTGGTCCCATGGTGAAAACAAAAGGTGCCTTTATAGCAGAAGGTAAATAGCTGCCGGGCCCAGTACACTACCGTTTTAATCAATTAACAAGCATTTATGAGGCACCTACTGTGTGCCAGGCACTGTTAAGCCTTGGTGATACAAAGACTAACAGGAGTCCCTTCTTGCCCTCAAAGGGCTGCTGTTCTAACAGAGAAAGGTGATAAAGATACAGTGACATGTCTCAAAAACAGGGAAGGGGGTTCATTGGTCTATGGGGAGATTCCAGCGGAGGAAACACCTTCCCTCAGTGTGAGTCAGCACCTTCTTTGAAATGTAGACTCTTAGAGAGTGGCCTAGTCTGTACTAATTGAATACAAAGTCATTTGGTGGGGAGGCACCATTGCTTGGGCAGATTAGGAAAGACTTCCCACAGAAAGTGGTGACCAAGGGGAGCTCTGAAGAAGGGAAAGGTTTTAAAGGAAGAGGGGAGGAGAGAAAGAGAGACAGAGATGTTGTTGGAGACCAGATGAGTGGAAAGGATCAGAGAGGAAAGATGTTCCAAAGGCCGAAGGGAGGAGTCTTGGCAACGGATTATCTATAGGCAATGATTTTGAGGGAGAAATTGAAGTTGGTGCTAAAAGGGTACCTTGAAGAACAGTGGTACCCTCAACAGTAATAGGACAGTTCAGAAGAAAAAGGACTGGGATAAGATAATGAGTTCTTTTTTTGGACACAGTGAGTTTGACATGTTCACAGGATGTCTGATGGCCAACAGACCGTCCAGAATGAGACTGGAGCTCAGGCAACAGATGAGGATTGGATGGATAGATCTGGGAATCACCGGCACAGAGACGATCATCAGCCCCGTGGGAGCTGAGTAGGTCACAGAGAATGGAGAGAAGAAAGACAGACACAGGACAGAGCATTTGAGGGGAAAACTCCTGTAGTTACTTTTTAAAATTCAGAAATCCAGCTATGTAGGGCAGCCATGGACCAAAAGGTTCAAAGAGGGGTGTCTCTGAAGGATGCCCTGTACCTGAGAGCCAGGGTGCACTGACCAAAGATGAGCGGAGTATGGCCAAGCTATCAGAACTGTTTCTCACAGGGGTCTCTCTGAGACATTCCCCCACCTCTGGCAAGAAGCCTTCCCCCAGCCCCCATGCTATCTCCCTGTCCCAGACTCTCCTGAACACTGCCTCAGTGGAGGAAAGAGCCAGGTATGCAGGGCTCAAATCAAGACTCAGAAAGTATTCCTTGAACTCCTGCTCCATGACCTGGATGTGGGGTACATACGGGCCAAAATGGCCAACAGCTCCTGCCTACAAGGGGCATACCTTATCTTGGGGACCCAGAGCAGTACATAGAAAACAGACAGATAAAAATGTTTAGAGGGTGGGGGAAATCACCAGCCCCTGGGAAGAAGGTGGCAGCCTGTGCTAAGTCTGGCATGGGCCACCCAGAGGGAGAGGCTAGGAGCAAGGGCACTCTAGGCACAGAGATGGAGACAGAAGAAGGTTATCCGTAGTAGGCAGTCTGTCAGCTTGTGCATGGAGTGTGTGACTAATCAGCTTGAAAAAAGAATGAATCCAGATTGCTAAGGATTTTGCAAGAGCAGATTTGATCGCAAAGGCAAGCAGGAGGCAGTGAGGCTGGATGTAATCAGACCTGGGCCTTAGAACAGGGCTCAGTAAACTCTGGTCTGGGGAACAAATCCATTCAGGCTGTTTGATGTAGCCTGTGAGGTAAGAAACTTTCTTGTTTAGTGAGCTGTACAAAAACAGGCAGCAGAGGGCTGCCCTCTGCTTTTCAACAATCAATGGGTAGCCAGCCTGTGGAGGACAGGAGGAGGATATGAAGGCTGGGTGTTCAGTTAGGAGGCTGTTCAAGGGAGAAGTGAGGAGAGCACTGGGTGGGGGGAGATGTGAGCAGAGATAAGGGAACAGATGGAAGAGATGTTGAAGGGGTAGATTCCCAAAGACTTGGCCCCTGATTGTTCATGGGCAGGCGGGGAGAAAGAAGCATCCTGGATGCCTTCAAGGCTGCATACCCTGCTGTGGTTAGAGGATGGGAAGGTGTGGAGACTTTGAGGCAGGGCCCCTTTCCCATAGTCTGGGGCATGTCTACATGACCATGTGGGATAGCAAAGAGATAATGTGTCCATGATGGAAGCCATACTTACAAAACCTTCAGAGCTAAGAGCTCAGAAAACAGTCCATACATTAGACCGGAGAAAATATTCCCTGATAAATTCCTAGGGGGAAAAAAAGAGACCCACAATAAACCAAAGCCCGTAAAAATGAGGCAAAAAACATTGACATTGTGGCAAAGTGACCCTCATTGTGAATAGATGGTGACTGGCCAGGGTCTGGCCATGAGAAGCAAAGGAGAGCTCACTTGTAAGAGCTCTGCCCCAAAAGGGGAGAGCACAAAGAACCAAAGTCAGAGGCTGTCCATCCTTTCTGGGTTTGCTGCATCTAGTGGCCCTCTGCTGCTAATGCTCTCTCTGGGCACTCTGACCTTTCAGCAGGCTGCTGAAGGAGCGAGCACTGCCAGGTGCCCACTTTGCCAGGTCCTTTATGGACACCTGGCAAGTTGTGTTTATGCAAAACAGTGGGATCAAGGGGGAATGGATGCTGAGGAGGAAAGTTTGTTCTTAATTCATCCTTCCAAACTGTCTCACTGTCCCGCCATGACAAGACCAGACTGGGAGAAGACAGCAGCACCCTTAAGGACCCTCCTGTGGATCAGTAGGAGAGAAAGGGAATTTAGGAGGAGGGTATGGACCCAGGGTACACTATGGCCGAGACGAGCTGGAAGAAGGTGCTGACAGCTGATCCCCAGAACAGCATGGGGAGGAGACCAGATGGCTTGTGTTTGTTTTTCAAATACAAAACATTATTCCTGAAGGAAGATCTTGTTGAACACAACATTAGGGAGACGTCTTAGATGGGCTTTTAAATTCAACCAGGACATATGCTTTCAGTCTGAAAATAAACGCTGTGAAAGCCGGAGGCAGGAGGCAGCTTCATGTTCAAAATCCCCAATCAAGCTTGAGAGTCCTGATCAAAGTGCGCCCCCTGACATCTGATGTTACCTGGGGGGCCCAAGCTCCCCTCAAGGCTTTCCAGGAGCCCTGAAGGGGATGCTGGCTCTAGGAGGTGTGGCTAGTGAGTCAAAGACCAGAGAGGCTCAGGTCTCAATCTGGTGGTGACCAGCAATGACCGCCCTGCACTGGCTCAGCCAGGCTTCAGGCCAGACTCAATGCAGACAGTGCATTTCCAACCTCAGGGTCTCTCCAAGATCTGCCAAGTCATCAAGGTCATCTGTGCAGAGATAACCTAAATAATGAAGCCTAAGATTCTCTGAACATATCAGCATAGAGGGTCCAGTGGAGCAGATCTTGGCACCTGGGAGTGAGCATGAGCCACTGAGTCCACACAGATTCATTTAACGCAATTCATGGGGACCTCATTCCTTAGGCTTTTGACTCATTTCTCCCTTTCTTGAGGATGTCTTAGGCCACTGAATGATCCCTGGTTTGGGAAGGCTGTTGTTAATGTATAGCCACGGAGGGAAGATCTGAGTATGGATTCTGAACTGGGTCACATCTGCTGTCTAGTGCCCTGACCAAGCACAGGGAGCCTCCCACCACACTCACCCAGGGTGGCTGTAGGGGATAAATGTTCTGACCCTGGGAGCCCATTTATTGAACAGTCACAGACTTATGGTCTACACCAGGAGAGACTGTGTCACCCCCACTGGCAGGGCTTGGGCTCCTCAAGGGGTCAGTGCAGTTATAGGCCTATGACTTGACTTTGGGGCACTCCTACTGAGCCTTTGCAGATCCAAACATAAGTCTGCAGCCTTATCAATGACTGTGGTCAACAAACTAGCCACCAGGCAGCCTGCCACCAGCATGCAAACAGATTGATTTCTGGAGGGAGACAAGTGGCTGGGCTCAAACAAGTTGTCAGGATGCATAGACTCTGGGAGCCTAGGACATGCTGCCTGTCCCCTTGGCATCCTGAGATATGACTTGTCTGGTCACTCAGATGACCCACATCATACTGATTTTATAGCTGAGGAAACTTAGGCAAACAGAGGTTCAGTGACTTGCCCAGGGTCACACAGCTGTTTAGTGTCAAAGGCCAGATTGAACTCAAGTCTTCCTGACTCCAGGCTCAGTGCTCTATCCACTGTGCTATCTAGCTGGCCACATTCTGCTTGTATGACCTTGAACCAGCCCTTCTGGCTCTTGTCAGGCATAGTCAGTAAGCATTTTTAAACATCTGCTGTGCACCTGCCACTGTAAAAAGATGGATATACTAATGCATTGTGGGTGGAATTGAAAATTAAGAAAGTGATCTGGAATTATGCTGAGAGTGTGAATAAAGTAGTTCTAGCTCTTTGGCACAGAGCTTCACAACTGAAGACATGCTGCTACATGACTCAAGAAGGGACCATCTAACCCAATACATTCATAGTAACATGTTTTTTGTCTTAAAAAACTAAAAAATCTAAAAGCAAAGCAGGTGTCAGGAAATTAGGAAGAGGTAGATGGCAGCTCATGAAGTTGATTGAATATAATCCCCAGGGGTTCTGTCCAGTGTGCTGTAAGAAGAGATGAATAGAGAAAAGCAAGAAGACTTCTTTGAACTGATACAGAGAGCAGTGAGCAGAACTCAGAAAACAGCACACACAAGGAGGGGGCAACATTGACAGGAAGCACCACAACACCACCGATTTCAGCTGGATAGGGGCCAATGTGGGGCCTTCCTCCCTGCTCTGTAGTTGGAAAGGGCTTCTCCTTCCTCTTCCCTGCTCTGCATGTGGGGTAGGCTCCTCCTTCCTCTCTGATCTGTATTGGGGTGGGCTCCTCCCTTCTCTGTAAGTGGGGTAGGTTCCATCCTTCTTCCTTCCTCCATTCTCTGAGTTAGGTGGGCTCCTCCCTTCCTCCCTCCTTTGTACAGCAGGGGTGAGGGAGGGCTAGAAGGGGGAATGCAGTGACTCTGGAGGTGCCTAAACCATATTTGAGTCCAAGGGGTAAGCACTGTCTGCCCATGGGACAGCACATAGCCATCCAACCTGCCCCATCTTGACCATGAGCCCCACCCAGGGTACAGGGGGTATGGCACCTGGAAGTCTCTGCCTGCTCTCTGCTTGTAGCCTTCCCAAGGCTCTTCAGAGCCCTCTTCTTTAGGAGCTGACCAGGTTTGGCTGTGTCCTTCCTCCCACCCCTTTCAGTTCAGGAAGCTCCAGGCAATCAGAGAGCACACATGTCCCTCATTTCATAAGCTCAGTACTCACAGTTTGTGAAGACTATTGAGTCCAGCAAACACTTGGGGGGTCAAACAGCCAATCCGGTTATTCGAGAGATCCCTGTGGGGAAAGACATTCTTCATTACACTGACTCAGGAACATCCTATGATCCCAGCCCTTCAGAAAGTCTTGGTCATTTTAGGATGGATCTGCTTGGCTAAGGGAAAATAGCCAGACCTTCCACTGGCCCCCTGGTGTTCACATCCCAAGCACAGACTTCTTGAGGGCTAGTGGCTGGGCATGGCAGGAAGACAGATGATTCCTCCTTCCTGGGCCAGGCAGCACCAGTGCTACCACTGAGCCCCCATTTCAGGTCTTGCTAGATCTCCCTTCCCTTGGTGTTGCAAATACATTGAAGATGATGTGGGAGACGATACCCCTGTGTAGAACTAGCTCCTCTCTCAAGGCGAGGGACATTTGCAGGGCTGAGGTACCAGGGTGAGGGCACAGCTGGGCCCTTCTCCAGGTGTGCTCAGGTCTCTTGCAGCCCCTGTTGTGGATACTGCAAAAAGGTGGAAAGAAAGGAGGGATAAAGATGGGGTGACAGTAAGCAGCTTCCCAGGAAAACAAGCCCCAGAAGAAGCTCCTAAGGTGGAGTCTGTCTCCCAGAAAGCTACTGGGAGGAAGGCCATTGTCTGCACCAGGAACCAGGGAATCCCCAGGGGTTCTGTCCAGTGTGATTGCCAGACCCCAAATTGCTAGGCAGAATGAGTTTAGGCCTGCCAGAGCAGCTCTGGGTCTCAGCTGTCTGACAGACACAGTGATTTACATCTTTCAGATACCAATACCTTTACTATAGATTCCATGTAAGAAAGTTGTTCTTGAAGTTTGAGCCCCATGTGGTTCCCCCTAGTGGCACCCTCCCCTTATGGACTTTTATCTTCCCCCCTCCCCCAAACACACTTTGGAGCATGCACAGGTCCCTGAGACCACGAAAGACTAGCATCCCTAGAGCAAAAAGCCCAGGGTAAATCCAAAGTCAGGAAAAAGAGACTAATCAAGATCACTAATTCCCATGACCTCAGCTGAGCAAGGCCTGGCTATACAACAGCCAATATTATCATTTTAAAAAATCCCCATCTTGGAACAAATATAATAATAGCACATACCTCTAGATCCCATCTATAACTCTCTGGTGAGGTAGCCATAGTCAGAGTCCCCTCTCTGTCTTTGGGGGACAGAAAATGAATTTCTTTCTATTTGGATCTTCTGCATTTGCATTTCAAAGACCCCATCTAACTCTGATTTTCTCTTGTCTTAGAAGGAATGTTTGCAAGTTATTGATTCTATGAAAAGTCTATTTTCTGACTAAAGGATTATGCTCAGTTTTACAAGCTAAGTCATTATTGGATGTAAGCCATTTTCTTTTGAAAGCATTTTCCAATTTTTTCCTTTCTTCTTTCATTGATGATTCTCTCATAATTCTGATTCAACTTCATTTCTCTCTATAATTTCCTGAAGTATTTTCTCTTTAATGTATAGACTCCAGAACTTGGTAATCACATTTCTCAGAGAATTAAACCTAGGGTTCCCACCTTATATAATCTTATGGATTTTGTACTTTTGTCCCAACACTTTGATGCATACAGGAAATTTTGTTTTATGCTTTCTTTAAATAGGTACTTAGATTTCATATTTATTTCCTTGTGTTGTTGTTGTTGCTTTTCTGGGTGTATGAGTCTTAAATTATCCCTCTAAAATAATTTTTCAAGTCCATTTTATAAGATAGCTAATTTATGTTTGGAGTTTTATGTCTTTTGGCTTTTCCCTAGTTATCTTCTGCACTCTCATTGGATTACTTAGTTCTTTCTCTTCCATTCATTGTTAAGATGACCAACTGTTAGCTAATGTTTTTTGGCTTCTTTCTAAGCCATTTTCTCCAAGTTTTCATGGAGTTCTACTTTGACTCCTGTTTTTCTTTTTGCTTACATTTGTATTCCCAGCCTTTAGCATGGCATCTGGCACATGTGGTTGTTGTTCAATCATTCAATCCTGTCCAACTCTTGAACCATATCATGCTAATACCATCTACAGTTTTTTTTTTGGCAAAGACACCATAGTGTTGCCATTTCCTTTTCCAGGGTATAAAGGCAAATAGAAGTTAACTGACTTGCCCAAGATCACACAGCTAGTAAGTATCTAAGGCCAGATTTGAACTTAGGTCATCCTGGTTCCAGTTCCAGTGCTCAATTAACTGAGCCACCCATAGGTGCTTCCCTGCCACAGAGCAAGTACTTAAGAAATGTTGGTTGCTGCTGTTGTTATTAAATAAAAAAGATTTCTGTTGTTTTAAAGAAAATTACTTCAATTCCTATATTTGATAATATTTCCAATACATATACATGTTGTACTTAATAGAGGCATTTTGTGCATTCATTATTAATATGAGACATACTATGAATTTGTGGCTAATGCCAAACTACTGGCAGAAACCCAATTTGACAGTCACATTTTTGTTCGAATACAATATTCTATTTGTCCATATTTTCTGTGATGATTTTTTTTATCAATAGCCATGACTCCTTTCTCTTGGTCAGAGATCTGGATGATAGTTGGACAATAGGAAAGATTGGGTAGTTAGGAAAGCTAAAAAGTGGCCATGCTAAGTAACTGAAGTGGCATGCAAGTCCAGAACCCATCACCTTGTCACACTTCCTCTCATTACAGAGCTATCATGTTTATTTCTCACTGCTTTCTGAATTAAATCTGTGTTTGTCTCAAATTATAATGGCAGCTCCTGATTTTCTAGAGGCAGTTGATTATATATGGAGAGAAAGAGACAGATAGAGAGACACCAAGAGAGAGAAAAACAGAGACACATCCTGCTTTAACATTTTCTCACTTAATTCTCACTATAACCCTGTAAAGTAGGTTTTAGTATTATCCCATCCCAGGAAACTGAGACTGAGAGGTAAAATGACTTGCCCAGGCTTATACAGCTAAGCTAGTGAGTATCTGAGGCAGGCTTGCGACTCAGGGCTTCCTGATTGCACAGTTAACACTCCACCCACGGTGCCACCTAGCTTCCTAAATGAATTTCCAAGATCTCTTTTAGGACTTAAGATTGTTTACTAACAACAACAACAAGAATGAATGTTCAATTGGTATAATTTTATTAACTAGCCTGAAACTCGCTTCCTTTTTATGTGAATTCAAGCCATTAATACTGGTGGTTATAATGACAAAATACATTACTTTTTTCCTCTCTCCTACTCAGTAGTGTTTGAATTGCCAGCCAAAGGTATGCACTGACTTACTTTTCTAGAGTCAGTATAATACCAGCCGTACATACCCAGTCACACCTGGACCCTCAGTCACAACCACAGACTTTCCCTGCCAGATTTCCGTCTATACACTGACCCTCCCCCAGACACACACAATCTTATAAACACAAAAAACCATATAAATTCTGATGGATGGGCACCCACAGAAGCACCTGGCATTGCTGAATGACCCTCATAGGCTTTTCAGTGCCCCCACCTTAGCCTGCTACCCTTTCATAGGCAGATACATCATCCTGGAAACACAGGCTCTTCCATTTCATCTGCCCCTCCCCCTTCTCCTTTCCTGTTTACTCAATATCTATGAGGCCTGCAATCAAATCATTCCTCTCTCAGCTTTTCTTTCCTTTGCCTTTTAAATACTTGTTTCCTTGTTCTTTATGTTGTTCTAGAGGCAGAACAATTTGGAGGGCCCTGAGGGATTGATTCTAAAGCTCTCTGCAGGAGGGGAAGACACTAAATCACTGGGGGCATTATCAACATTATTTCTCTTTTGGGGGGGGAAGGCAATTGAGAGGGCTCCAATGACAACCTGCCTCTGTGTCTGCTTTCTAATCTCGACCAAATCTTCATAAGAATATGTTGTCTTCCCATCAAGGTCATCTTTGATAGAGCTACAAGAATAGAACAGACAGGCATGCACAAACAAGTCTAGAGGAGATCCTACCTTCGCAGTCACACAACTGACTGAAAAGTAGCAAGTTCCAGGGCCCCCCATGCTGGACATTTGTGGGACATGTTAAAAAGCACAGAATTCTGTAAAAGAAAATGCTGCCTTACAAGGTCTCCCCCAAAAACATGTCTCCAAAGCACCTGGTGGAATCATAAAAGAGCCTTTGAAAGGGGCAACAATGGTGATGCTCCTCTGATTATTATGATGAGCAAGGAGCCATTAAACACCAGGCAGGTTCACCAATCAGTCATGAGCCAGAGCACTGTGCTAAGTGGGGATATGGGGGGATACAAAGAAAGGCAAAGAGTAACTCTGTGCCAAGGGAGCTCCCATGGCAGCGGGGGAGACAACGTGCAAACACTAATACAGAGCAAGGTACACACAGAATAACTTGGAGAGAAGCAGCCCAGGGCCGGTTTGGAGGAGGGGTCTCTAGAGATGAAGGAATGAATATCATTTTCTAAGTGCTAGGCACTAGGCTGGGTACTAGGAATACTGAGACAACAGATAGTCCCTACCCTCAAGGAGGGAGGGCAGGAGACAATGCCCAAAGCCAAGCACTAACAGGAAGAAAGGTTTAGGCAGGGTAGTCATGGTCAGGGCTGTTGTCAGAGGCAGGGGACAGTCCATTGTAGTGCCCTCTCCAGAGGTCAGGGTCCTATGAGTTTTATTCTGGTGTTGGGAACTAGAAGAACGTCTGTGTAGGATGGGAGGCCACAGTATACAGAAGACAGAAGGCAGAATGATGGTTGATCTGGAGCATGGTCAAGGGTCTCAGGCTGGCTGGAGAATGGGTTTGGATTTAGGCTGGCTCTAGGGTGGGTCCTCCAAATGCTCAGTTCTGAAAGTGACCTGGGCTGCTTGCATCAAGCCTGGAACCATGTAGAGCAACCTGGTACAGATCTATGAAGACTGAAAGGAGTTTGCTCCACACAGGAAAAAAATGGATGAAGTGCTATGACCTGGGCAAATATGCAGTTGGGAGGACTGCTCTTTGAGGTGAACCATCCATTTCTGTACTTTGGGCTGGCCTGGGAGTGGATTAGGACATGGGTCCAGAATTGAATGGGACAAGACTGGGATGAACTGCCTTGCAAATTTTATGCTAGCACTCTATAAAAGTAGGTTTTTTAATGAGGTTTGTCTTTGTTGCTTAGACTTCCCCCTGTATGCTTTCTCCCTACCCCAGCCCCAGAGGGAGCCATCACTTGTAATAAAGATTTTTTTCATAAAAAAAGAAAGAGGAAGATGGTTTTTAAAATCAGCAAAAACCAATCAATTCACTAAAAAAAAACCCTGCCATCAGACGGAATGTCATGTACCATAAGGGATTTTGAAGGCCCTCAAGCTTCCCTCCAAAACAAAGGGCTATCTTTCCCACGTGAACATTCTTCTGGTGTTTTAATGTCCAATGTGACGTGTGGGACACCCTGGTTGGCAAAGGACTCAAAAGACAGACATTGATTGATGCCTATGAGCATGCTTGGACTGATACACAAGAGATTTTCATGTAAGTTTCATGTAAGAAATGGGTGTAAAAGTGGTGATCAGAAAAGTATGACCTTTCATAGAGGGTCAGCTCACCAGCAAGCTCTTTTTGTCTTATGTACAGAGTTGAAAGAAGGTTCCTAGCATGTTTTCTGGGCACCTATGGAGAACTGGCAGAAAAGGCCATGAAAAAGTCCTTCCAAAAGGAAGAGAAATGTACTCAGAATGAGGTCTTGGGAATATTATTTCAATAATGCAATAATAATCATTGCAAAGTGCCTCACAAATATAATCTCATCTGATCTTTACAACCTTGGGATCTAGGTGTTATTATTATCCCCATTTTAGAGGGAGATGGGGACATCAGTCCTACAACAGCTGATCAGGCTGTGAGGGCATCACTGGAGCAAATGACAACATCCTAGGGTGGAGATCCAGCAGAGAGAAAATGAGATTCAGTTGTAAATGCTGTGTGTTTATTTATGCACTGATCTCTGCTCCCTTCTCCTCTCCCAGGTAGAGTGTGCCCTTAACTGCCAATCCAAAAGACTACATAGAAGGTGGGCAGTAGTGAATCCAGTCAGAGTCTTGGTGGCTGAGACAAAGATTTCTATCATTCCACCATCTCCACTGAGATCATCCTCCTTTCTTCCTCTCCTGCCCACTTGAAACAGTGTGTTTGATATTTTGGCAAAGTAGAAAGAGTACCCAACCTGGAGTCAGGCAGCCCTAAGTTCAAATTCAGCCTTAAACACTTACTAGCTGTGTGGGCCTGGGCAAGTCACTTATCCTTGTCCACCTCAGTTTCTCTGTAAAATGGGCTAGAAATGGAATTGACAAACCACTCATATTTTTGCCAAGAAAATCTCAAATGGAATCACAAAGAATTGGACGTGACTGAAACAAACAACTGAACTGAAATAGCATTGATTATTCTAACCTCAGTGACAGGGACATGAGGTCACTTTGGGGAATTCCAAGGACCTCCCTGAGAGGCAGAGAGCAGAAGCCATAGGCAGGTGGATTTCAGCTCCATCCAAGGATAAACTTCCTGATGATGGAGCTGTCCAGTGCTGAACTGACTGCCTCAAGAGAGGGTAGATCCTCCTTCACTTGAGGGTTTTTAAGCAAAGGCTAGAGGATGTGTTGGGTGTTTCAAAGAGGATTTTCTCAGTCAAGAATTGATTTGATTTTGATTTCTATAGTGTTTTAAGGTTTATATCACCCAATTTCAAAACAGTGCCCAAGGATCCCTCCAGAGCTCCAAGACCACATCCCCTTCTTCCTGGGAGACAATTTTGGGGATGGCCCCAAAGGATCACAAAGCCCACATGTCCTAAACTGACCTATCATCTTCTCCCCTAAATCCCCACTTCCCTACTTTGTCATGTCCACCACCAGTCTCATTCCAGTTCACAGTTTCAGAGGAATCTTTGACCTGATTCTCTACAACATCTCAACATTCATCCCCTTCTCTCCATTCTCCTGATCACCCCCCCCCACCAGCAAGGACCTCAGTATCTCTCATCTGAACAGCAATGGCCTTTTGATGTGTTTGCTTTCCTCCAGTCTCTCCCTTCTCCAATCACTTACCTCACCACTGACATCTAATAGCTCTAGCAGCTGTGAAAAACCCAGCAATTTGGGACAAAAATCTACCCTCTGAAAGAAGAGGTATATGGTGCACAAAAGTCAAGTAATTAACTGGCAACATGAGCAGGCAAAGGAAGCAAAGGAAGCCCAGCAATCCAACTTTAGATTCCTTTTATGGGACAAAAAGGATCAAAGCATCAAAGGAAATTAAAAAATGGGAAGAAGACAACATAGTCAGAACTCCTGCACCAAAAGCTTCCAAGAAAAAGATAAGCTGGCTACAGGCCATAGAGAAGCTTAAGAAGGATTTTGAAAACCAGATAAGAGAAGCGAAGCAAAAATTGGGAAGAGAAATGAGAATGATGCGAGAAAATCATGAAAAGAGAGTAAAAATCTTGACTGAAGAAAATGACACCTTAAAAATTAGACTAACTCAAACAGCAAAAGAGGCCCAAAAAGCCAATGAGGAGAAGAATGCCTTAAAAAGCCGAATTTGTCAGATGGAAAAAGAATCTCAAAAGCTTACTGAAGAGAATAATTCCTTCAGAATTAGAGTGGAGCAAATGGAAGCAAATGACTTTATGAGAAATCAAGACACTATTAAACAGATCCAAACAAATGAAAAAATAGAAGGAAATGTGAAATATTTCCTTGAAAAAACCACTGACCTGGAAAATAGATCAAGGAAAGACAATTTAAAAACTATTGGACTACCTGAAAACCATGACCAAAAAAGAACTTAGAAACCATCCTTCAAGAAATTCTCAAGGAAAATTGCCCTGATATTTCAGAACCAGAGGGCAAAATAGAACCTGAAAGAATCCACTGATCACCTCTTGAAAAAGATCCTAAAAAGAAAACTCCTAGGAATGTTATAGCCAGGTTCCAGAGTTCCCAGATCAAGGAGAAAATATTACAAGCTGACAAGAAGAAACAATTTGAATACTGTGGAAACACAATCAGGATAACCCAGGATCTAGCAGCTTCT
>CM053598.1:445866-518612 GCA_028646575.1 Pseudocheirus occidentalis | reverse complement strand
CCCCCATCTCAAAGCAACAACTCCCCATCCCCCCCACCAGTTTGTGAGAGCTTGTGCTAGAAAAGAGAAGAAATGAACTGAGTTCCTAGAGCACAGTGAGGGGGAAGGGAATAGGGTAGCCTGGCAGCCTGCCTGGAGGAGGTTCCATATCACTAGATTTAGATCCTAGTGGATGGTTTAGATCCTAGTGGATGGTGGGGGAAGGAAGAGGAGGAAAGAAGCAAACGCTTCTCAGAGGAGCCAAATGTCAGGAATATGAGTGGGAAAACAAACGGCCAAAGGAATGGGGGCTGGAGGAGAAGGGGGAGTCCCCAAGACTGTGACAAGCTGCAGTATCTGGGAGAGAATGGGTGGGAGGGCAAGGGGATACCTGAGACAAGGCAAGATGAGACTTGGGCTAAGAAAGGCTAGAAAGATGGGGGAAGAAGAGCCAAGACAGTGTTGCTGGGGCCTTTTGCCTCCCCTGGTAGGATCCTCGGGATCTATCTCGGCAGCCGGAGCTTGGTACTGGCCCTCACCATATGACCTTCTTTGGGGACAAATGGAGAACCTTTCAGTTGGGTCCCAAGGATGGACCCCACAACTATAATATGGGGGGTGATTCTTCAGACAGATCTGGGGATGATGCTGAATGGCAAACTAGACAGTAAAATCAACCTGCAAGGCATTCTGTGGTCATTGGGGCCATGCCCAGCCCTGCTCAGACTGGGAAGGCCAGAGCTCAGTCTGGGGCCCTACACTGTAGAAAGGATAACCTGGGCAGTGATCAGAGAAGGGTGACTTCCTGTGGGGGATGCTGAAGCACAGGACAGATGAGATTCCTCAAGCTGAAATTGAGGAACCACCCCACAGCCTGGTGGGAACTCGAGACCACCAGACCTTCCAGTTACTCAGATTGCGTGTGACAGATGTCGGCCAAACCTCTCACAGGAAGACCCCAACATCTGGAAGATACCAGTGTTGATGCTCCTGGCAATGTGGGGCATGAAGCAGGACTGGCAAGTTGGGCTGGCAAGTAGCTCTGTGGGAGCCCTGCTTGGAAAAGAGGAAGAGGGCAGGGAGCAGTTCAGCGGGGTGAGGGAACAATCATCTGATGTCTTTTACTTTAAATGGTTCCTATATGACTGATGGAGAAAATGCAGCTAGCACCCTCTATAGGTTGTTGCCCTGAGACACTACCCAGATCACCCCACCCTCATTCTGCCAGTTGTACAGAAATGCTCAGCAACAGGAGTGGAGACTCTCCTATTAATGTGGGAGCTAATGGCCAGAGGTTAGAAGCACAGCCATGTCAGCTCTCACAGAGAAAACACGATTTAAGCTGAATCTGGTTTCCTGCTCTCGGTCAGCCTCGCTGTCCCTCGACACCCCCTCCCCAAATACAGCAGACATGCCTGCCTTGAGTCTGCCACCCTCATCCTGGGGAGGGAGGCAGGATGATATCCCCCAGGACGATGCTGGTGCACACAGAGAGAGCCGCATCTGATCCACGGGCACAGGACTCCAGGGACCAGAGGGCTAGCCATGTCTGAGGCGGACTTTCCTGCTCTGTCCTGTGTATCCCGAGCTGCTCTCAGCAATAACCAAGCACAAAACAAAGCCTGGATATCTTGGTCACTGGGAAGCTGTTGTTTGGGGACAGTGAAGGCGGCAGTCTTCTAGAAATCTAGGAGATTTCAGATGAAGCCTGTGGGAAACCCTCCAGAGCGATGGACATCCAGCTGGCACAGGATGGGGCTGGGACTTCCTCCTGGGTCCCTGTCCCAGGCCGGCAGTGGCACCCATCCTCCAAGCAAGGGCACACAGCTTCATGCCCTAGAGGTGAGTGGGACTCGACAGGACGCTCTCCAGAGGCCCCCCGATGTCCAAGACACAAAGCCAGCTTTGTCACAACCGGAGCACAGACGACAGCCCCTGCTGGACACGGGTCTGTCCAGTCCCTGCCCACCAGAGAAGGCCTTCACTTCTCCCTGCAATGAGCACCCAGCCCACATTAGCTCCCCCCTCACTCCCATGAGACTTTCCCCACCCTGGCCCGGAGCCCACTGTTTTGTTTCCTTTGGCTCCACAGCTGATGGACACACAATCACATCCACCATCACTCCAGAATGACCACCATGGGAAGAGTCAGCAGGGGGCCCCCTAGCTGGAAAAGATCAGTTCCTGAGCATGAATATTAGCCCAGCCATGGAAAGCAGAGCCTTTGCTGTGCTGGTGTGTTCCAGGCTGTACCCCTAGCCCGAGGAGCCCTCAGCAACAATGAGCCTGACTAGAAAGTTCTGCTGCAGAAACACATTTCAGTTCTTGAGGCTTGGGAAGTGTTTCTCTCATCCTGCCTCCTTTGAGGCAGATCCTTGGGGACTGGGCTTGGGGTCAAGAAGTGACAGGTGAGGCTAAGCAGTGCAGGGGAGAGAAGAGAGATGAGACATGAAGTTGAGAGCCCACCAAGCTTGACTACCACTCAGCAGCCACTGGTCTCACATGCCCAAGAGGGGACTCCTCTCCAGGATGGGACAAGGCAGGGTGAGGAGCGCATTCGGTGTGAACTCGGAAGGAAGGCAGCACCTGGGACAGAAATGGGGGAGGCCAGAGCAAGGTGGGGTTAGATGGCAAAGACAATCCTGGCCCTCTCTCTGGCTCGTCACTAGCTGTTCTCCAGTGCAGCTCCCTGGAAGGCACGTCCTCCTTCTTCTTGATCTGAGGGAGGCAGAGGATGGGGATATTCTCACCTCCCCGGCCCTGGATTCTCCACCTTAAATCACAGCCCTCCCCTCACTGCCCCACTGGCTTCCATAGAGTCTGGGGTTCACCAGTGCCCCTTAGATCTTCAGACATTTTGTTGTTGACTACAGCGTTCCATCCATCCCTCCATCCATCAGTCCATCTGTCTGTGTGTCGGGGAAGCAGTTGGCTGGTCACTGTTAGATGCTTTAGCACTGTGTCCCCTGGCCCTGTCACTCAGAGGATGGGGTTGCCTGCAAGCTTAGTGCTATCTGCAGACTGCCCAAGCCTGCCATCTGTGACCTTGCTCAGGAAAGCTAGGGAATCATCGATTCCTTTAAAAGGTGGCCATCTAAATCAATTTCTTTTTTTTTAAGGTGGTCATCTACAACATTCACAAGTCTGCTGAGGGCCTTGCAGTACAAGGATTTTTTGGGCACCATGGGGTAAGAAAGAGGTCTTTGAGAATGACAACTGAGCACATTGGCCCAGGGGCTTCCTGTATGCCTGCCCACCTGTCTGCCCTCTGCTAAGCCTGAGCAATGGGGGCCGTTCTTCACTTTCAAATGATGAAGACCAGGTCCAGCCAAGGCAGCTGCTTCTAAAGCCAAGTATATTGGGGTGGGACGGAGGATGGGTTTAGTGCCAGTCCTTGTGAATCCATTCCAGCAAACACCTCCCAGGGGATCCTGGGGGTCTGCCCCGAGTCACTCAGGTTACCAGTGATGACTTCAGACACCCCTCCTGCTGCTCTCCTTGCTGCCCCCAGCCTGCAGGAAGAAGCCTCAGGAACAAACTCCCTGGCTTCCATGAAGCCCCTCAAGTGGGCAATGCCATGTGGCACCTGGCATCCAGGCAATTGCATGATGGCAGACACAGGACTCACTCAACAGGACTTGAGGGTGGAGAGGTGAATCCCCTTTTGTGGAGGGCTCTTTTCCTTCTGCAGCTTTGTGCCCCCAAGACTTTGAAGGCAGACAATGTCCAGACACTGGGGCTTGGCTTGGGTGAACCAGAGCCATATTGCCAAGGGAAGGAGAAAGGGCAGGAACCAGAGCAGCTACCCCTGTCCCCTGCAGAAAGAAGTGCCAGATTCAGGACCCACTTAAGGGCAGGTTGGGCCCAGTGGGCAGCAGGACCCTCCTGTTCTCTCCAGGTTGGCTCTGCTCTTGGGGGCAGCCATGGGTCACTTTCTGCTGCTTTTCCCAGCAGCTACTTGAGAAAGGGCTGCCTGTCTCAGGGTTCAGGGCCTGGCTTGACTCCTTCCCTGGACCCACATTCCAACCCCTGCCTGGCTCTGCTGGCCAGCAAATGATGGGAAAGGGTGCACAGGGAACAATGGGGCCCCAGAGCCGGCTGGCCTCCATGGACACTGAGGCCATTCTCTTGGCCCGAGTTGGGGACAAGCCTCATTAAGTCCAGCTGAAGGATAAGAACTGAACTGGGGGGCTCAGTGCTGACGGCTGCTGTCTGCTGCCAGGCTGAACACTGGGCATCTGCTTGGCCTCCCAGCCCTGCGATGCGGAAGGAAGTCTTCTTGGGGCAGTTCACACAAGGTTCCCATTCATCCTGCAGCAGGAGGCAGGCTGCTTCCAAACTGGGGGTCCTTGTCTGAATGGCGACCCACGATGAAGAACCAGCCCAGAGAAATGTCTCTTGCCATCTAAAGGTCAGGCATCTCACAGACAAATGGCCCAGTGTGAGTAAGGCCTCCAGTGCCTCTTCCCACAGATTCCATGCTCGTTCATCAGCAGGCAGGATTTGTCTCCTAATGGGAGAAGAGGTCTGTTTGGGCCCTCATGAGCCTGTGATAATGAGCTCCGAAAAGCAAATGGGGTAGAAAAACCTCTCCTGCAATGCCTGTCCCTGACTCTGGGACTTACCCGGAAGAAGGTAGGTGGGGCAAGGAGCCTGCAGAATCTGGCAGAGGACAGGCAGGGCTAGCACCTTCAAGGCAACGTTGTGAGGCCCGGGTGCCTAAGAGCCACATTCAGGGGCTCCAGAGGCCCACACTGCTGGATTGTGGATGGACTTCTTCCTGCCAGATGCAGAATACGCCAGGCGCATTAGTCCACCTAGGACCAGGAGCCAACTGGCCTCTGCTCTGAGCCTGCCACGTTAAAGACCTTTGGCTAGGGAGAAGTTTCTCCTCTTTGTAGGTAAGCTGTCCCTCTAAGGCAGAGGTTCTCAACCTGTGGGTTATGTTCAATTTGTAACAATGAAAATACATCCTGCAAATCAGATAGATTCATAACAGTAGCAAAATTACAGTTATGAAGTACCAAAAAAAATAATTTTATGGTTGGGGGGGGTCACCACAACATGAGGAACTGTATTAAAGGGTCGTGGCATTAGAAAGGTTGAGAACCCCTGCTCTAAGGAAAAGGCCCAAGACAAGATGCCTTGACAAGTAGCACTGAGTGGCAAAAACTGCCCCCAGCCCTGTCCAGCCCTGCCCAGGCTGGCCCAAGCCTGCCCCACTCCACGCAGTGTGTATGGGTGCCCACCCTGGGGCTCAGGCCAGAGTTGGGCCTACTGCTCAGCTTGCAGTGAGTGGCTTGGGAGGACAGGACGCTGCCACTGTCCCTGACAGAGGCAGGGTCCACATGTCCTTGTCACATGGGGAACATTTCACTGTCCATTTTCTCTGACTCTGGCTTTCCTGAGAAATCTGAATGGGAGATCTCCAGAAAGGTCTGGGTGAGGGTTAGGGGGCAAAGTCCCCCCAGATCCAACTGTTTGTTGAGCCCCTTGGGCCAGGCCAGTTTGCCACGCCCTCTCCATGATGCCCAATTTGCTTGTTCCTTGAGGATTCAGAAGGCATGAGGTAGAGAGGACACTACTACAGAGAGCATGCTCAGAAATTCAGATCCAGAGTCCTCATCAGCAGAGTGCCAGTGGACAGAAAGGTTCCTTGAATTTACTTTTTTTTTTGCTTTTTGGAGGGCAGTTGGGTTTAAGTAACTTGCCCAAGGTCACACGGCTAGTTTTTTGTGTTAAGTGTCTGAGGCTGGATTTGAACTCAGGTACTCCTGACTCCAGAGCCGGTGCTCTATTCACTGCGCCACCTAGCCGCCCCTTGAATTTACTTTCAAAGATAAACTTTGTCATTGAGGCATCCCAGATTGCCAAGATCAAGGTGGAGATGAGAATCCTGGTCATTTCTCCAACTCTCACCCCCCACCACCATGGAAGGTGCTTTTCAGTGCTTTCCTGTCTACCAGTGGGGGTGGGGGTGAGGCTTGCCCAGCAGTGGGGGGCAGGGCCTGGCCATTCAGTGCAGGGGAGGGGATGGGGTCTGCGGGCTCAGTGGATTCAAGAAGCCAGCCCAGGGAAGCTGCAGAACTTTCCGGCTGGCCAGACCAGAGCACCAGCCAATCTCAGGAACTCAGACCTCGCCTTCATTTATTGATTATAACAGCGGATTGGCGGGATGCCAGGGGCTTGCCAGCTCAGAGCCTACCATGCCCAGATTCAGGGTCCAGAATCAGGGCTCAGAATTTGCCCAGCACATGTGAGTGGAAGGAGTCTTCCCTTGTGGTCCATCCCTCAATGCCCCTACATGAAAACAAACCCACTGTTCTTATAAAAGCCGTGGAGAAGAGAAGGGACGTCACATCTCAAGGCTCTGTGGCCAGGCCAACCAGTACAGATGTGGGCTGCTCTTGAATGCAGCCCAAAAGCTAGCAAGGCCTAACAAGGGCAGCAGCCTCCAGCCTCTCAGAAGCAGCAAACCCAACCAAACTCAGAACTGGGTGCAATCGTGATTCTCCTTCCTATGGGGGGGACTGCAGAAGATTGTGCCCCATCCTGGGTGGCCTAAGTAGAAACATACTGAAGGGAAGAGCTGATGCCCCTATGGACTGCTCTGGGGGACACGGACAGTGCGTTCTAAGCAAGCCCTGGCTGGTTGGCCAAGGGTAGGGACTTCAAGGTTGAAGACAGTGGCAGGGTATAACAGGAGCCTGGCCAAGGAGGGCTTGGGCTTGGGAGCAAAGGCCTTGGCTGAGCCTGCTTCTGATGCAGTGGAACGGGGGGGCCCTTGGGACACACATAGATGGGATCCGATGATGGCCTGCTGGGCCAGAAGGGAGTGTGAGAGCACAATAACCATATAGCCTATGTGGGAGATTTGTGGAAGGCTCTGTGTGTGTGTGTGTGTGTGTGTGTGTGTGTCACTGTGAATGTGTGTATGTAAATGTAGGTGTGAATATGTGTGCACGCAGGACTGTGGGTATGCATGAGTGTGTGAGTGTGATTGTGTGTGTGTGTGTGTGTGTGTAACTACACAAATATAGATCAGAGATTTTGGTGATAAAATCCTGAATCTGTTCCTTGGATCAGTCTCGTGAGCCCCAAGGTTTTTAAGCGAGGGTGCCATGTCATAAATGGTCAGGGACTTAATTCTGAGTGCAAAGGCCTGAGAAAGAAGCTGACCAGAGGCCGCTGGGAGGGAGACCAGACGTAGGCAGAAGGAGGAGCAGGGGTGACCCAGGGCCTTTGCCCACCTTGGTGAAGCCCTCCCACTCCCCTGTTGCTGAGGGTCAAGGGGTCTGTCAACCCTGGGATACCCACAGGGCACCTGGGGATGAAGCTTGGGTGGGAGATCACAGAAGGTCACTTTGGGATCTTCTCTGTTAATTGTACTGACAAAGTCACATGTTATGCAGCTCATCTGACTTGCTCTGCTCCTCCCAGTAACTGCCAGCAGAGTCCACCGGGCTCAGCCAGCTGAGGGCTCAGGCACTTTCAGACCCATGAGCTTGAATGCGCTGCGCTCTGTGTCAGACCTCATGGCCTGGATGTGTGGCTGCTCGGAGGCCTTGCTGCTCTGGGCCTCAGGCTCCCCCTCTGTAGAAGGGGAGAAGGCTCCCATTACCCCACAGGACTGTAAACAGGTGGTCATGATGGCTGGTGATGACGCAGTGCCACAAGCAGAGGGCCAGGTAGAGGAAGCACATTAAGGAAGACCACTGGCGGCCATTAGAGGGCAGACAGTAGCCTGGGACCCCAGACTGGGATGTCTTCTTAGACTTGGTGAGGGTAGCTGGAAGCTGCGCCAAAATGTGTAATGGAGACAAGGCTTTGCTCCAGTAATCAAGCTCGGGTCAGCAGGCTGCCTTCCCCCCAACTGTTCTCAATCCATCAATCAACCAATCAGCAAGAAGCCTCTGATTTGGGGCCACAGACTATTCTGAGGGAGAAGATGGAGGCATGTGGGCTGGCAGAGGAGGCACTTAGGCAAATCCAGGACTCAGGAGGACTCAGAAATGGTACTGAGTCAGATAGGAAAAGGGTCTTCTGTGGAGTGCCACAGGGATCTGTGCTGGGTTTCTCTGTCATCGCTTATGTGGGCACAGGCACCGACGGCATCCTTGTCAATGCAGGGAGCTGGGAGCAGTAAGTAAATAACCCACTGTATCCCAGGAGCAGGATGCAGACTGACCTTGACTGACTCCAACATGGAACCACGGTTTTTTTAAAAGGTGGAATTTAGTGAGGATATGATGCAGCCACAGTCAGGGCTTAGGCGGTGTACTCTAATGAGGGTCTTCTGGTGATGTGCCTAGAGGCTTCGCATAAGGCCAGCTGCCTTAAAAGACCCCCTGGAGTTACACCTGAAAGATTTGTGTCTGAGACCCCAACTACAACCAGGCCTTTGGCCCCAAAACTTCAGATACTTAAAAAAGACAAGTCTTTTATTAAATTAACCATCCTGCGTTGGTTCCAACATACAACATGCTCAAGACCATGATTACTTCTAAACAAACCTAAGTTACTTGAAGTCTTATCTCTTTTGTCTGCTCTTTGTTAATTCCTTTAAGATGCTAATTGACCCGTTGGTGTCCAGAAAACTTGGCTTTACCTAAAGGTACTTCCAGGAACTAACAGGCTTAGGACAATGATAGTAAAACCTGAATCCTTTCATATTTCTGTATAAAAATCTTGCTCAAAAAAAAATCATTAAACGGAGTTCATGGTTCTTCTCTGAACTATCTACATGGCCTGGTCACTTCTTTTTTTTCACGTCTCTGGTCACATTTAGTGCTGGACATTAAGCAGGCTCCCAACAAGGATAAAAGCAACATCTTACATTCAGGTTAAAAAAACTCACAATCCCAGGGCTGGGGGCAGGTCAGGTTTGGATAGCATTTGACTTGAAAAAGAGCTGGAGGTCTTAGTAGATGGCAAGTTCCGTAAGAATCCTGGGCTATATTAGGAGAGGCAGAGCAGATAAAAATGACAGGAAGGAGAGGGCTTTAGGGCTTGCAAAGAACTTTCCATGGTTTTCTTTTGCTCCTCAGAAGAACTCTGGGAGGTAGATGCTATTATTATCCCCACTTTACAGATGAGCAAACTGAGGCAGACTGAGGTTCAGTGATGTGAGCACAAGACTATGCATGATACACACCAGATTGTTGGGAGGAGGGGGTTATCATCTCATGCAGGAGCTGGGGTCTGAGCTGACTCCTGGAGGACACTGATGATTAAGAGGGAAAGCTTCTGTCTCTGCCAGGAGGAAGAAGAGGAAGAGGAGGGAGAGGGGAAGGAGAGGGAGGGGGAGGAGAAAGAGGAAGAGGAGGAGGGGAGGGGAGGGGAAGAAGGAGGAGGAAGAAAGCTTCCTGAGGGGCAGAGGGGCATGGACATCCCATCAGGCAACTCCCAAATCCCCCAGTCCTTCCTTCATCTTCCCTGGAAGGGACGCAGTGCCTGGAAATGTCTGTTGCTCACTGGTCATGCCACACAGTCCATCAGAGTGACAAGCAGTATTCTATGAACACTGCCCAAGGCAGATTCTTCCTTGAAGGACCCCTGACCCTGCTCCCCTCCAGAGCTGACAAGCAGAGTAGACTCCAGCCCCAAAACAGCTGTGCCAAGAGTGGAGCACCTCAAGGCCCATCACGTGACCACTGGAGCCCACACAGCGATGACTGGGTTGCATGTCATGTTGGTGTTGGCATCCCTGCCTGGCACGAGTCCTAACAGAATGGAGAGATGCTGAGAAGCCGCCCATTCCCCTTGGCCTCCCAGCTCTGGTTACTTATCAGGCGCCCACTCACTGAGCTGAGAAAAACCTGGAAAAATACACCAGGGGTGGGAATTTTCACTAGGAAGAGTCATGTGGAAACTGGGCTGGCATTGGACTTACTGGTTCTCTTAACAACTGTCTTAGAACAATATTCCACAGCCCACTTATCAGCACCACATCTTGAGGGAAGGTGTTCTAGAGACCATCTAGGAGAGCACAGAAGCGAGAGGAGCCATGGGCTTGGCAGAAAGGAGTGACCAGTCCCCATTCACACGTCATCTCAGTTCCAAAGAAGAAGGCAGCAGGCTGGATTGGCAGGGATGGGGACTGCTTTGATCATTCTGTCCTACCACTTGCCAGCTGCCCACACTAAGCCACTTAAGACAATGGTGGTGGCCAGGTACATCACTGCATGTCCACTGTGTCTGAATACAGGACTTGAGATACAAAAGGGGGACCCTCATAGTGCTGACCTATCATATCCCAAGGCTTCTGGCCCCAGGCTCAGAACAGCAGCAAATGGTGGCCCCAGGATCCTAAAGGCAACATCTTGACTGTAAGACTCCCTTCCCTTCCTCACAACCCATCTTTGATAGCAACCTGTGTTGAGGCAAGGTTCCTTCAAAGCCAGTGGTCAATAACAGCAGCTCTGTCCAGCAGCATCACAAAAAAGTGACTTTTGGGATCAATGGGCTCCCCATAACGAGGAAGAAAAATGTCTGGCTAAATGCAGCCACTGGATCCAACGAGAGAGGAAATGGGTAAGGGACCCCTGTTTCTCCATTCCAGGGTGGCCTTCCCAAAGTACTTCCCAGGTCAGATCACGGCAACCCCTATCCTGGGACTGTGGTCATCATTAACATAGAAGGGTGGGGGAAGAGCAAGCCCCAGAGCTGGGAGACTCACCCAAAGAGGATGGTGGAAAGGAAGCAGACCTGGCAGCCTCGGGCTCCCTGTGAAGGGTTGCTGTCCTAGAAGGAGCTATCCAGCTGTAGCTGCCCAAGTAAGCCCAGGAGCTCATACCCCCAGCTGGGGCTGGCAGGTTTGCCAGTTGGTATCCACACAGCCTGGGGGCCAGATTCTACCCAAGCAGGGGAAAGCCCTGCATTAGAGTGGGTGGATTCCTAGGAGCAGACAAAGCCTTGTTAACAGCTCTGGGTGGCCTGGGGAAGAAGGGGGAGGGGCGGAGAGAAGATCTCACCATCCAAGAGGATTCCTCATATGAGGTGGGGATGGGGCAGAGGTGCTGGTTTTCCACAAGAGATCTTTGCAGACTAAAAGGTTCTGTAAATGAATGAGGACAAGAATACCAGGAGCCAGAAGCAGTCAGAAGGAAGGCCAGTGGGAGGCCCAGAGTGGGGTGGGGGCATAGATAGGGACTGTTAGAGAATCAGGAAACCTCAGAACTGGAGGGGGATGCCCCCTCGACAGAGAGTCCTGCACCTGACCTAGAATGCACTTGCCCATCCATGGACAGCAAGTCTAGATCTTAAGAAGTTTTTCTTGCATGAAAACTCACCTACCCCTCAACCCACACTTTGGGTTCCAAGGAGTCCTCTGGGGCCAAGGGGGCTCAAGGGGTTTTGATCTAGCAATGAAAGACAAAGGCAGACTCTTCTTTCCTATGACATTGCTCCCCAAACTTGAAGTCTTTGACTCTAGCCCCCCGCTGTTCTCTTCTCTCCTCCCCCAGCTAGACATTCTGGCCTGCCACCTCCCACCTGTTTGCCCCTGCTCAGGAAGCTTGGAAGGGATGGATGTCTGGGAGAGAGGAAGAACGGGATGCCAAGGAAATGGAGAGAACAAAAAACAACCCCCACTTAAAATTCAAGATATTCTGCCCAGAGCCAGAGAAGCTATGTTTTTGCTAATATTCCCAACTCCTCTCCTCTCCACTTCATCTTCTATAATGGGCAAATAACCTCCCTATAACACAAGTTGGATGATATCTCTTCCATGGGTAAGAAGCTTCCATGAGTCCCTAGTACTTCTAGGGTTCGATACAAACTCCACTTTTTTGACCTTTAAAACCCTTCTCCACTTGGCTCTGGCTGATCTTTCCATCACTCCCCCTGCACTCCAGGGAACCCTCAGATGAACCAAGTTCTATTCACAATGTCATTTCCAGTCTCCAAGTCACTGCAGGGCTCTCCCTCCTCACCGCTGTCCCTTGGAAGCCCTTGATCCCTTGATCCCTCTCAGAGTCCGTTCTGGAGATGATTGTTCTGCATTCACTTTGGATATAGACAAGAATAGATTTCTGCATTCACTGAAGTGAATTTGGTCATATTTATGGACATGTAATTTCTGCTCAGTAGAAAAACACAAGCTTGTCATGGGCTGTATTTGTGTGTTTGTGTCCTCAGCACTAGCTCAATGCCTGTTATGCAGCAGGAACTTGATAAATGCTTACTCACTTGGATCAGATTGACTCATGTCTCAGATGAGACCTCTGGCCCAGGTTCCAAGGAGGAGTGGTGCCAACTGGTGGGCAAGGGCTACCTTCTGTTTGGCATCATTTGTGCCCAATGAACCTTGGCACCTCTCCTACTTACAAAAACTATCTATGGAAAGAATGTGCAACAACAGAAAGTTTCCATTAAACACTTATCCTGTTTCTGTTCTGAGGGAGCATTACAAAGTAACTGCACATCAGTGCTGAGCCTGGCCCTTTTAAATGGAGAGATTTAAGTCCATTTAGTAATGAAAATGCCATAAATCACAAGCTACAAAGGCTCCCCAAGGTGCATAATGGGCATTTGCCACTTTGGGGAAAGTGCAATGTTTCTCCCAAATGATTGTAACGGTTTTGAAAGCTCCATTAGAGTTATGCACTTACACATTCACTTAAATGAATAAAATAGAACCCAACATGAGATGTGGGGGGCGGCTTGTGAGCCAGCCAAGGAGAGACTGAAGGGTACCAAGGAGAGCCAAGAGCTGTCCTCGGTACCAGAATCATAATGGGGAGGGGTTTTGTTTGTTTTAAAGCAAAATCCAGTGGTCCAAAGCATTAGGGCAATAATGTCTGGGACAAGAGGCTGTGAGGTCCAAATAGAGGGGAGGCATTCTCTCAGGAATCATGCTAAGATAGTACCAACATCCTGGTTGGATGCAGCTCAGAGCAGCCTCTGACTCTCATGACTGAGAGATAAAAACTGCTCCCACCGGGATTTTGCCATTTTAGTGATGCTCTGTAGGGAAAAGGGCTGCCTTGCCCCAGTGCCTTGTGACTCAGTCATTGTCTGCACTTTGCTACCATTGTCCAAGCCTTTATGTCTGCTCTGTGCCAAGCACTGGGGATGCAAAGTAAGTGAGGCAGGCTGGTCTCAAGGGGCTTCCATCCCGTTGATTTCATAGGGAGAGGGGCATCAGAGACAGATGAGTAAATCCGCTAACCTGGAGGGCAGAGCAGGAAAGACCTCCCTTAGTAGGTGTTCTCTGAACTGGGACTTGGTGGAAGCTGAGGATTTCCAGAGGAAGAGCTGAGGAAAGAAAGCATTCCAGCCATGGGGGATAGCCAGTACCATGTGTAGGGAACAGCAAGATGGAAGCTTTACTGGAAGATAGAATGTATGGAGGAGAGTACTGTGTAAAAAGCCAGGGAAGGGGGACTGGCTAGATTGCTAAAGCCAAACACAGGATTTTATGTTTGACCCTGGAGGTAATAGGGAGCCCTGGAGTTTATTGAGTAGGGGAGTAATGTAGTCAGACCTTCACCATAGCAGAACCATTGGCAGCATGGAGGCTGGACTGCAATGGGGAGCATCTTAAGGCAGGGGACAGATTCCAGATTCTTGTCAAGATGGTTCATGGAAGGGGAAATGAGAGAAGACTGATACAAGAGATAGAAATGACTGGGCTCAGCAATATCTGGAGTGAGGAGCCCCAGATGATGTGCCTGAAGAGGACCTGCAGTCCATGACTTTGGTGAGATTGAGCTTACTTCTCCTTTGTGAATGGACATACCTACACCCACTAGAACCCTTGAGCCACTTTCCTTTCCACATCTTCCTTTGAATGGTCCCTATCTACATAGGGACAGAGGTCATCACATCCCCTATACAGATGAGGAACCTGAGGCACAGAGAAGTGACTTTCCAAGTATGATGTAGTGAATGAATGTCTGAGATGGGACTGGAATCCACCCGAATCCATGTCCAGCATCCTCTCTGAGGCACCATGCTGCCTCTAAGGTAGCCGGTACTTCATTTTTCTTCATCCACTGGCTCCTTCCAGTTCTTTTCCATCCCTTCCGACCCTCCATCTGACCCCATCATTCCCTCTCAGGGGATGTCCCTCTACCCCCATCCCTTTCTTGGTCTAGCTCTTTCCCCAGCCTCCCACTCACTCCAGTTCCTGTGAATCATATTTTCATTCCATCATTCCAACAGACGCCGCTCTCTCCAAGTTGTGACAGTCTCTACACCATTCAGGTGGAATTTCCCATTCCTCATTTTTTTTACACCTTTCAAAAGTGATGACAAGCCCATCTTTTCTCTTGGCCATAGGTACAGATATCATTCCCTAGGAGAGTGAAAGCTCGTACAAGGAAGGGTCAATGTGAGAGTCTGTGTCTTAGTCCTGGCACCTCAAGGCTCTGGTCCCTGCCTGGCACAAAGGAATGGTAGGAGCATGTTCCCATGGATGGAACTGAATTGAGGAGGGGGGATGAGAGGCCCTAATATGCTCCAGGGTCCCAGAGGGCTGCTGTGCTCTCTCGTACACTTCTGTGGGGTGTAAGCCAGAGGAATCCTGGGAAGCAGGGCTGGGAGGGCGAGCAAAGTGAGCTGGCATTCCCTGTACCTGTCCCAGGCATGCTCATCCAAGTCCCTTGTTTATCTATATAGTCCTTTCCAAGTTATGTCCTCTGTGTAAACAAAATTCTCCTCCTCCCCCTTTTCTCCCCTTCCTCCTGGCTTCTTCCTTTCCTATCGCCTCCCAACCACCATTTTTTTCTGGAAGCTTGTATAATAAGCTGTCTGCCTCATGTCTTGTGTGAAACCATCAATATTCTATAAAGAATCAATCACTGCTTCTACCAGGCGGGCAGGAGGGAATACAGCTGCGTCCTCTCTGTGCCTGGATGGAGAGCTATGGATGGATGGATGGATGGATGGCAGGAAGGGTTCAGGTAGTTTACAAACAGCTCCTGCCTCCATATTTTTGTTCCATGTGTCTGTGTCTGGCCCAGGCTGGAAGTGGAGCAGCCACTCACGGCCATTGGCTCTACCCCCAGTCAGTCACCCCCTTTCTGACTTGGACTGTTATATCCCTCCTGGGCCTGGTGGCCTCCACTGTTTGGGGCCCGGCCTATGGATGCTGGGCTCACTTAAAACCCAATCAGCTTTGGCCCATCTGCCATCCATGTAACCACCAGCACCAGCCTCCCCAGGAACAGGCACACCACCACCATGGCCAGCTCCCCCCTGAGTTTACTGCCTGTCTGGTTAACAAATGTTTGGGACTCCCTCTTGCCTTTAGGATCAAAGAGAAATTTCTTTGCTTGGTATTGAAAGTCTCTCTCATCATGCTCCCTACTACTTTTTCAGACTTATGACACTTCATTTCTTCACACGGTCCCTCCATTCTGGCCTTTCATATAGGACACACCATCTCTGACCACACCTTTGCACTGCCTATCCCCCATGCCTGAACATCCTCTCTCAGCTGACAGTTTCCTCCCAAGTTAGTTTGTACCAATCCGTGGTTACTTTGTATCTACAGGTTTATGTTGATGGTATCTTCTTTGTTTCCCCCTTGAGGGCACGTCCATTTTCCCTTCTGTCTCTGTATCACCAGCTCCCAACACAGTTCCTAGTGTCCAGTAGGCCCTTTATAAATCCTGAGTAATTGACAGATGACCAGGTGACTCAAAGAGCTGTCAGAAGGGTGGGACAGGCACTAAGTACTTTATGAATGTGATGCTTCTTTCTCCATACAGCTGGGAGGGCCTTCTTGACTAGCCAGTCCTTTCCCCTCCTCAAACAGGAAGTAACTTTGGCCTCTTGAGATTCCTGGTGCTACAGAAACATGCCCTTATTGGGCAGAGGACTCAGGGCAGCAACCTCCCATGGCCAAGCTCTTCTCAGGGAACCCCACACTGCCCCCACCTAGTCTAGCTCCCTCCAGGAGAGGCTGAGCTCATTAATGGAGAACAGAAGGTCAGATCCCCAAGCCAAGAATTTAGGAAACATCAACATTTCTCCTTCCTCAAGTTCTGAAACTTTTCTTTAAAAGGTATTTTCAAACCCAAGCCAAGAGACTCTGAGAACGCAGTCTGGCCCATCCCCTCCCCTGGCCTCATTAGCCAGGCTCTCCTGACATGGGCAACAGGAGCTCCAGCTCTCCCCAGTTTCTTGGGGAAAGTCCGTAAAGTGGGATGGAAAGAAAACACAAGCTTGTTTTCCTTTCCTCCCCCAGCTGGTGGTCTTCTTCCCCACTCATAGGAAGGAGGTGAGAGTGAGTGGGGGCTGAAAGCTGGCAGCTTTACTCTCACACAGCTCTGATTTCCCCAGCTGAAGAGGAGGTCTTTTTTAACAGCATTAAGGCTGACTGGAGACTGACTGGGCCAAATGGTGTGGATTTGACTGGAGACAACCTTGGATGCAAAGCCTTTGTGAGACCCAACCACTTCCCAGCCTTAAGTTATAACAGCAGATCTATAGAGCTATCTATCCAGGGTTCGCTCCACATCACAGCAGGGCAGAAGCCTGATTCTCCCTCAGAATGAGACAGGCCTTTCCAGAGAGGTGGGTAGTATAACAAACCAGAAGAAATCTCAATTAGGGTTCTGAGGATGGGCTGGAGGGCAGGAGTGATGGGCCCTAAAGCTTAGAGAGTCCTCCAGAGTTAAAATGAGGGGCATGGCTGGCAGTGAAGTGATTATACCTCAGGCACAATCAGAAAGACAAAAGAGGGGAGCCACACCCATTGCCCTATGAAGAAATGCTCCAAATCACCAAAAAACAGAGATCAAACTTGAAACAACTGGGACCCCATGCCCATCAAATTAGCAAAACTGCCAAACAAAAGAAAATGACAGGTATAGGAGAGGAGGAAGGGAGACTGGCCCCTGAAGGCACAGCCAGAGGGGCTGTAACCTGTGCTAGGGCCCCCAAAAGGAACAAAGAAAGAACAGAAGGACCACATGGACCAAGATATTTATAGCAGCTTTTTGTGGGGTGGCAAAGAAAAGGAGACTAAGGGGGTGGTTGTCCATTCAGTGTGGAATGGCTGAAAAGTTAAGGTGTTGGAATCAGCTAGGTGACCCTAGGCAAGTCACTTAACCTGTTTGCCTCAGTTTTCTCACCTGTAAAAAGGGAATAATAATAGCACCTACATCTCAGGGTTGCTGTAAAGACCAAATGAGATATTTGCAAAGTACTTTAGAATCTTTAAAGCACTTTCTAGATACTAGCTATTATTATTATGGAATGGGATGAAATGCTATTGGGCTAAAGAAATGATCAAAAGGAATCGCTTAAAGAAACTTGGAAAGATGAGATGAGCATGAACTGATGCAGAGTAAGGTTGGAAGAACCAGGAGAACAATCTCTACAATAACAGTGTAAAGGACAGCACCTTTGGAAAACTGAACAGCTCTGGTCAGTGCAGTGACCAGCCTTTGTTTGGGAGGAACATAATCATCATCACCATCATTATCATCATCATCATCACCATCATTATCATCATCATCATCATCATCATCATCACCATCATCATCATCATCATCATCATCATCATCATATCTATCATTGATAGAGCACTTTAAGATGTACAAAGAACTCTATAATTATCCCGTTTTATCCTCACAAAAATCCTGGGCAGTGAGTTCTATTAATACCTCATATCATGGATGAGGAAACCCAGGTAAACAGGGTTAAAGTGATTTGCCCAGGGTCACACACCTACTAAGATCTGAGGGAGGATTTGAACTCAAATCTTCCTGACTCCGGGTCCAGTGCTCTCTCCATTATGGTACCTTCTACTTGCCTCCAGGTTCCTCTACGGAGAGGTCAATTGCCCAGTCCCCGAGAGAGGAGACATGGACTCGGGCTGCAGACTGAGATCCCTGGTATGGATTTGGGGCTTTGCTTGGCTACACTTCTGTACTACATGGGAAGGCTTTGTTTTGGGGCAGAGTGTAGTGTGGAAGAGTTATGGGGAACAGGGGGAGGGCTTCATAGTGATGCCAAGAAAAAGGGGAAATGTGGAAAAGAACTAGAAAATGTGGAGAAGAAAAGGTAGCTACATTCCATTTCATGTAGAGACATGCCCGATGTTGGTCACAAAATCCTATACAAGCCTCTTTTTCTGTCCTTCGTGTTTGGGGATGCTCCTTTTTGATATTGTTCAGCAAGTTCACAATAATATTAAAAAGACCATTTTTAAAGTCCCCAAGGCGGCAAGAGATTCAAGCAGCATCTCCTTGAGTAGGGTATCCCTCTCTTTCTTTTTGGACCCTGGTGTCTAGCATGGTATCCCACATACAGTAGGAACTAAATAAACATTTGTAGGTTGATTTATCCAAAAACCAAACCAGACCTGATATTTTCTATCTGTGTGCCCTCAAGCAAGTCCCTTCGCCCTTCTGTGCCTCATTCCATGCTCCAGGTTCCTCTGCCGTGAACTCACTGGTCTCTGAGGGTTCCCCAATACCTGGGACAGGGTCCACAGAAGCCCCTCAATGTACATCCTGCAGCCTCAGATTTCAATTTCTTCCAAAGGAAAAAAATCTTTGCCAACTTCCCCAGTGGCCGGCCCTTTTCTCTTCACTGTCAGGGTCTGGATGCTCACTGGTTGCTATGACAACGTGTTCACAGCATCTGACCTAATAATAACAGTACCTCTCACTCTCCAACAGCTTTGAGGTTTACTAAGCGTCCCTCACATGTCCTCCCATTGGCATCTGGAGGCAAGGTGACAAGGAACAGAAATTGGCTAAAGGGATGAAGGGCCTTCCTGATCTGGTCTTCTACTCGATGGTCCTCAGCCCCTTCCTTAAGCACCTGGGCCTCCCAGCCCCTCTCAGCCCCTCCCAAGCCCCACCCCCCCAGTCCCACACAACCCTGCCTCTGCTCATCCTTCTGCTTCTCATAACCTTCCACACTGATGCAGATGAATGTGATAGAGTTATGGGACTCTCCCTCTCTCTGTATTGTGGCCTCCTAACCTGTACCAATACCAGGGATCCATTTCATCCTTGCAACTGCATCGCTCTGTTGTGGGTTACATCTGCTTCCATCTGGCCTTGCCCCTTTGCCCAAAGCAGCTTCCTTTAAACTAGTGATGCCTTTGGAGATTTTATCTGCAGGGAAGGAACAGGAGGGATGGTCATCTCCAAAAGGTCAGGAGGCTGCCAAGCTCAGCCCCTCCAGATCCTAGAGATCCCCAGCAACTTTTGCCAGGGCACTACTCCAGGAGAGCCTGTAGAGACTGTATAGTTGTCTCTTCCTGTGATGTTCTCAAACACAGACCCTCCCCTGGGTCTGACTCATTCCTGGGAGCTCAACATCACATAAAGCCTAAGAGTTAAGTGGCTCCCCTGGGGATCTCAATCTATGGCTATGGCTCCTAGGAAGCCAGCTTTCCCTAGACGCCTCTAAGAGCAATCTTGGTCCAAATTCCTCCAGAGAAAACTATCCCAGGTCAGGTATTAGTAGATTCCAAGTACTACCTAGATCACTGCATGTATTCTCTTTGAAGGTTGGTCTGGGGGCACTCCCCTCTGTGGGCAGCCTTTCTCCTACCCCTACCACAAGCATTTACTCACCCCATTAAGTAATGGGAGCTAGCATTTAGTAGCCAAGGCCAAAGGCCCTCAGAGTTCCCCTTATGGCCCCTTACTGCTGGGGAGAAGGGTCCTTCCTGGGAGGGGCAGAAGCCTTCTACCTCACCCAGCAGGGGAGGGGTCTGGAAGGCCTCCTTCCTAGCCACCACCCACAGAGGAGATGAGAACCATACCATCTTGTCCTCTGTTTCTAGCCCTGATTCAGCCAGTATATTATTGTTGTCACAGTTTATGGGACAAAATGAGTCTCCCCTCAGACAGTCTATAGATACGACCAGAGTCACTGGTGCCAGTGAGAGGTAAGTCCTAGCAAACAATGGTTTCCTTTCCCATCCAGAACAGGATAAATGGCTAGAGAGGTGCCATGTCTGGAGAGCAATATCAAAAGTGGCTAGAGATAAATTTTACGGATTTATGCAGCACATAAACGAGGCTTTTGAGGGAAAGGCAATAGAAAGAAATCCAGGCAAAGGAAAAAGACATGAAACACACACAAAGCATGAAAGGGGAATGGGATGCTCAAGCAAATCCAAAGCAAAATAAAAAGTGGGGCTTAATAAGACACAGATCTTGTATGAGGTGGGAGTGCCTGTGGTCGCCAGCAGTCTCACCTTAAACCTATGTGGGTCCTTATCTCACAGAGCCAGGGCCTCTGGGATCAAAGCTCACAAAGTTTCTCTGCAATCTCAACAAAAAGCTTCTGACTCAAACTATAGATTATGGTTAAGTTTCTTTCAATGTTTTTATTCCAAGCAGGTTTTGCTCTATTAACTTGTGACTATCACTATGAAAATTCAAAGTAAATAGAGGATTTCTCAGCTGGCGATATGATGCTATGCACGGTATTGGTCTTAAGCTAGAGAGTCTTGAACTTTTATATAGAACACAGCTTAATAAGCCATGAGGGAATAAACATCTAACCCTGTGCATGCATTGCTGAATGAAGGTGGAGCAAAACACACAACTTTGTCTACTACAGATTGATGTGAAGCAACCTCAGCTGGTGAAGCGGCAACCACACTGGCATCCCCAGGATGGCTGCTGGCACAGGCTCTTAGATCTGCTTTATTAGGAAAGAGAGCTGTTTAAGGGGTCAACGATCTTTTTTAATTACATTCACTACTTCAGGGGAAAAGTCAGCACCCTGAACTTCATAGAAAATACAAACAGAGAAATAAAGACCAACAGACAGGGCTCTGACTTCCTGAATCAACTACACACTTTACATACATCCCTGGATGGAGAGTCTTTACATATGAGCAGACAGGGAGCACTGAACAGACAGCCACTCAGAATCTCCACCAAGGAATCACAAGATCCTTTTCATAAGTGAGCACCCAAAGCAAAACAACAACTCTTAGTATATATACACTTCTCAGAGCCAGAAGGCATCACAACCCTTGTGACTAGGTGCCTAATTAGAAATTAGCAAAAGGTGCGAGAGCCTTCCTACTAGTAAGCCTCCCCTAAGCAAGTTTCCCTTATTGGGTTCCACCTGAGGCCTATTAATGGGTGGGAAAGATCTTAAATCCCATTAACATTACATTTGGGCACTCACCACTGCTACCACTGCTAGGTAACGCTCCCACACTACCCTTAACAGCTCCCTGTCCCTCTCTCCACAGTGGCTCTTCCCACCTTTCATCCCTCCTCAAACCTCCCATAGCTCCCTCTTCCCTATACTCTTTCATCTGATGCTTCCTCCTATTATACAAAAGAAATTGAGGCCATTCACGGTGATCTTCCTCCTCTCCTATCAGGCAGGTGCTGTCTTCCACTGTCTCCATATTCACTCCTATCCAATATGATGAGGTGGTCCTTCTTACCAAGGCCAACCCCTCTGCCTGATCAAGTGATCCCATCCCATCCTGTCTCCTCCAACAGATCACTCCCTCTGTCACCCCCTTCCATTTATCTTCAATCTCTCCCTCTCTACTGGTTCTTTCCCTTCTGCCCACAAACATGCCCCTGTCTTCCCCATCCTGGATAAAGCCCTCCCCCTTGACCCTTCCATCCCTGCTAACAACCACCCTTTTAGTCTCCTGCCCTTTGTAGCTAAACTCCTCAAAAAGGCCATCTACAATTGGTGCCCTCCCTTCACTTCTTCTCACCCTCTTCTTCACCCCTTACAAGCTGGCTTATGACCTCATAAGTCCACCCAAACTGCCTCTCCAAAGTGACCATCAATCTCTTCTTTGCAGCCTTTGACACTGGGTCACTCTCTCCTCCTGGATTCTCTCTTTTCTCTAGATCTCTCTGTCATGGTTCTCCTCCTCCCTCTCTGGCCATTCCCTCTCTTTCTCTTTTGCTGGATCCTTCTCCAGATCACATATTTTAACCACAGGTGTCCCTCAGGGTTCTGTTCAGTGCCCTTTCCTCTTCTCCTTCTAAACAACTTCACTCGGTGATCTCATTGGCTCCCACAGATCTAATTACCATATCTAGGGTGATAATTCTCACATCTACCTTTCTTATCCCAAACCCTCTGCTACCCTCCAATCTCCTATCTCCAACAGCCTTTTGGAATCTCAAACTAAAAGTCCAGTAGATATCTTGGACTCAATATGTCCAAAACAGAATTTATTATCTTTCCTCCTACTGTCCTCCCTCTTGCCTTCCTTCTTACTCTCAAGGGCACCTCCATCCTCCCAGTCTCCCACGTTCCCAGCCTAGGAAATATCTTGCACTCCTCTCCATCTCTCACCCCCCCCCCAGATCCAATATAGTGCCAAGGCCTGTTGATCTCACCTCTTCAGCATCTCATTGATTTCACCTAAACTCCACCTCTTGTTGATTTTACCTTGGCACACCTCTTGTTGATTTCATTTGGGTACCATCTCTTGTTGATTTCTTCTGGGCACCATCTCTTGTTGATTTCACCTGGGCACCATCTCTCTTCTATTTCTCCCTTGCAGCTGAGACATGCCTCTTCCTCTCCACTGGCACTGCCCCCATCCTGGTGTAGACCCCTATCATCTCAGGCCTGGACTATCGCAGTAGCTTCTGGGGGCTCAGCCTGCTTCTAGTCTCTCTTCTCTTCAGGCCGCCCTGTATTCAGTCACTAAAGTGATTTTCCTAAAGGGAACAGGTCTGACCATGTCACCCCCTCTTCAATAAACTCCAGGGGCACTCCATCACCTCCAGGATCAAATACAAAATGCTCTGTTTGGCCTTCAAAGTCCTTCATAACCTGCCCCTTTCTCCCTTTCCAGTCTTCTTCCACCTCACTCCTTCCCACACATTGTCTGACACTGGCTTTTGGGTTTTTCCACAAACAAAACCCTCCATCTCTCAGCTCTGGGCATTTTCCCTGGTTGTCCTCCTCTTTGGATGCTCTTTTTTCTCTTCTCTGACTACTGACTTTCCTGGTTTCCTTTAAGACCCAGCTAAAATTCCACCTTCTCCAGGAAGCCTTTTCCCATCTTTCTAAATTCTAGTGTCTTCCTTCGATCAATTATCTCTTATTTATCCTGTATGGAGTTTGTCTGTACATGGTTGTTTGCTTATTGTCTCCCCCACTCATTCAATCATAAGCTCCTTGAGATACAGCAGGTAAAAGATGAAATGTCTGAGAAAACGATGGTTTGAACTTCTGAGCATTCCACATTATTGGGCAATGCATGCCGACTGCCCGACAGACTGGGATCAGACCTCCTCAGCTTAGACGTGGACCCTGAACACAGGCAGAGGCAGACTTTTATACATTAAAAACAATTAATCAAATAAGGCCACCTAATCAAAGGGGAATAATTCACTGGGTAATCTGATTTCCAAGTGGAGGAAGATTAGGGATTCCTTGGGGACAGCAAACAGGTGAAACTCCTGGAAATCAGAAAAAAAGGCATCCCCCCACCAAGTGTATGTGAACAATCAAAGGAGCATGGAAAGAGCAACTGATTGACCCACAGAGGGCCAGTTTTTAGATAACACATAAGAGTGGCTTGAGATGGACAGTTGTGAGAAAACTCCTCAGGTCAGTCTTAGGTTCTGATCAGATTTTTGGCTGGCATAACCTAGGTCCTTAGTTAAGGTGTCTAAGCAGCAGGGAGAGGGGGTCCAGGTTCCCAACCACACAGGGACAGGTTCAAACACTGCAAAGAGGTTTTCTCCCAATTTGCACAACTTTACAAGACATAAATTGGACGAAAGCTGTAACTGAGCAGCAAGGGGGCTGGGCTCCTGCCAGCACTGAGTCAAAGGGGAGTCTGTGGGGTTCGCTCAGTTTCCACAATTAGCCTCTTGCTCTCCTGAGCCCCTCAGTTCCCTCAGAGGACAGGGACTGTAATTTGACTCTTCATATCCTCAGTGCTTAGCACAGAGCCCAACACTAACAGACACTTAACAAATGCTTATTACTTGGTAGCAGCGCCTATTGTGTGCCAGGCCCAACGCTGAGTTTTTTACAAATATGATGTCATTTGATCCTCCACAGACCCAAGGAGGCAAATGCCATTAATGTCTCAATTTTACAGCAGAGGAAACTGAGGCAAACAGAGGTCCAGTGACTTGCCCTGAGTCTCACAGCTAGCACATATCTGACGCCAGATTTGAACTCAAGTCTTGGCTCCGGGCCCAGAACACCATCCACCGCTGTTGGCACCACTTTTCAACATTCATTCAACAAATCCCTCAGTCTCTCACTGATCATTCATTCAGTGCCTCCTCCATGCCAAGCTCTGGGCTTGGCTCCAGGAATACAGAGACCAAATGAACCCATCCTGAATCTCAGAGAAGTTAATTTTTTTTTTCAGGGAAACTACTTGAACACACAGAAATGTAAAAGGATATGTTCTAATATGCAGAGAACAAATGCAGAGTAATTGGGGGCACACCAGAACCCGGGAGTAGCAGGGAAGGCTGCATGTAGGAGGTGGCCTTTCAGCTCGGTTCTAAAGGGAGAGAGGAATTCTAGAGGCAGAGGGGAAGGAATATACTCTAGGCATGAGGCACAGCCCGGGCAAAGGCCCAGAGACAGGAGAAAGAATGCAGCAAACCCACTAACTGCTAACATTCTGAAAGATCTTTACATTGTATAAAATTCTTCATACATATCGTGTCTTTCAATCTCCAGAAAAGCCCTGGGAGGTCAACACTGCAAGTGTAAGCATCCCCATTTCACAGCAGAGGAGAATGAGGCTGAGACTTTCCATGGTTCCCCAGGCAGCAGGATTTGAATCCCAGCCTTTCCTGCCTCCAGGCCCAGGCCTCTCCTCCTCTGTCCCCTCTGTCTACACGCTGTGCTTAGCCTCTCAGGAGACAGAGGCGCATCTTGTCAGTGTGAGCTCAGCCTGAGAGGCAGTGCCACCTGCCAGCAGCCTGCCCAGGAGCACGGGCTCTGCAGCTGGTGGAAATGCCACCCTGCTAGCCACGAGTCACAAATTTCCTTGTGGTCCAAGTCACTGTACAGAACAATGGGGCTGCACTTGTTTGTTGGAATCCGAGGCTGGGACTCTGGTCAAGCCCTTCTCCTCAGAGCCTCAGAGGCTCCATTCAGTTAAATTCAACGATTATTCGAGAGAGGCCTTTGGGTGCCCAGACACAGAGGTGGGCATTAGGGATGCAAAGACAACACCAGGCTATCCCTGCCCTCAAAGGCTACTAGTATACAGGGGTACAGTGAAGACAAGGCATACAGCAGAGGCAAAGCCAAGTCCTGGTAATATGGGTGTGGGCCAAAAGTGCTGAAGAGCTGGGGAAACCAGAGCAGGCCTCCTGGAAGGGAGCGGAGTTCCAACCCTGGTTTTTTCCTGCCTCCAGCCCAGTTTACAACAGAAGGAGCTTTAGAATCAGGGCCAAAAGACAGGGTAAGAGACCAGGACCCCCTCTGATACACCCTGTGACTCAGGGAGATACCTCATCTGATCTCAATTAAAAGGAGGGAAGGGGCTAGATGGGAAGAGTCTTGAAGATCCTCTCCACTCTTGTGTTGTCCACACCCTTGATCCAATTACCCCATCCTTGGAATCTCTGCCCCAACATCCCCCCAATTCCCCACTTCGCTCTGGCCTGATGACTATCCCAACAGCCTGACCCAGTCCCCGTTCTGTGCTAAAGCCCAGGTGCTTTGTTGGACAGTGGGGGCCCCCTCTCTGGAGTCTCTTTGGCCCCTTTTTCTCTCTGTCTTGGAGAGCTCACCCCCTCCTTGCACATGAGTCCCATAACCCTGAGCCCCAGCCTCACAGTCTCACCTCCCTCTCTATCCCCAGCCCCTGGGGAAGTCTTGCTCTTCCAGCTTGGCAGCCGCTGCCTCCTCCTGTTCCTCCTCCCCCTTCTTCCTCTTCTTCCTCTTCCTCCTTCTCCATCTTCTTCCTCTTCCTCCTTCTCCTCTTCCTCCTTCTCTTCTTCTTTCTTCTCCTGTCTTTTCCTCCTTTTCCCTCTTCCTCATTCTCCCTCTTCTTCCTCTTCTTCCTTTTTCCTCTTCTGCCTTCTCCCTCTTCCTTCTCCTCTTCCTCTTCCTCCTTCTCCATCTTCTTCCTCTTCCTCCTTCTCTTCCTCTTCCTTCTCCTCTCTTTTCCTCCTCCTCCCTCTTCCTCATTCTCCCCTTCCTCTTCTTCTTCCTTATTTTCTTCCTCTTCCTCTAGCTCCCTCCTCTTCCTCCTCAGACTCTCCTAGTTGTACCTTTTGCCTACCTCCTTCCTGTAAATCTCAATCATGGGTCTGGACCCCTTCTAAGTGGGGATCACACTGCAATCTTATCTACCCACTGCACTCTCTTCCCCCGCTTCACTAGACTGGAAGGCTTCTGAAGACAGGCACAGTACCTAGCAGGCTCTTATCTCTGGGAGATGGGAGTGGACAGGGGCTTCTGTCTGCTCCCCTCGACAGGTCCGACACAAAACTGGCCCAGCACTAGTTCTGGGCTTTCCCAGCTGGTCATGGTAAGGGTGGTTACATCAGATAATTTACTTTCAGTTTGGGCCCTAAAGATTCCATCCTATGGGCCTGGAGGATGGCTACATGTTAACATGCTTCTCTACTGTACCAAGAGAAGGTAGGAAATGAGTATTCACAGAACTGAATCCCAGCATCTCAGAGTGAGAAGTGTCCTGGAGGCCACTAGGCCAGCCTAGATCAGGTCCAAGTCTTTGCTGACAAACAGCCCCCTGGCAAGAGGGAAGGCCTTTATATTACCCTCCCAGACCCCAGGCCTCTTTAGGCCAACTCCCATCCAGGGTCCTACATCAAGGCCAAATGTATCTGTGACTTCACAGAGTTACAAGCTTGGGAGGGCCTGCCAGGAGCCTGCCCCAGGATTGAAGTGAGAGAAGAGGCAAAGGCTCAGAGGCTGGTCTCTCTGACACCTTTGTCCCTGCCTTTTCCTGCCCTCCTCTTCCCCATCCTGCCCCTTGCTCTGCAGGCCAACATTCTGCTTCTACCCTTCATATTAGTCAGGTGCATGGCCCAAGCCTCACCAATCTACCTCTGAATGGAATAAAGAGCTGTGGTCATAACGTCTGTCTTCACTCTTTCACCTGTGCAGACTCCCAACTGGCCGAATATCCTCCTCAGCCAGCCTGGCCATTAGCTGGGGCTCAGACCAAGCCAAAAGAGGGGCTCCACCTCCTCCTCATTCAAAGAGACTCAAATGAAGACCCAGTGCCTCTGCTCAGCTTCCAGCTGTGGCTGGCCCAGCACACCCAACTTCCCTGGCATCCAACAGAGAAGATGCCCCTCCCTGGATGTTCTTCATGCCCCACAGATCAGTGGGAGGAGATTTGCTGCCATCCTGATCAACCCCTGCATACACAGCATACACAGGATTCATCAGAAAGGTCTTTGGGGTTCTCCATTGAATCCTCTGCAATGATGTCATTTAATCAGTCCTAATTACATTTTTGTGGTGGTCTTTTGGCAAATATGCATCATTTGCACCAAATGTCCCATAAAATGCTTCTTGCTGCCTTTGAGTATGGGATAAAACCAACTCTATTTGCTTTTCCAAGGAGGAGGGAGATTATATGCAGAGATTCCATTGCAAGAAAATTTCCTTCAAATCTCCTCTTTAAGGTTGGTTCTTAAATGCTTTCTTTTTATTCTCTCGGTGACCCACAGAAAAGCAAGAGTTCAAAAAGCAGCAACAAAAATCAGAAACTCTTATTATTTACTGTAAAAACATGTGAAATGTGATTTAGATGTTCATTTTTTCTTCCAATATGAACTTATTAACCTTTGTTATGTGTTTCTTGTGTGGGGAGTTAGTATATCAATGATTTTGTTCACCTCTGACTTCAAAAGGAACGATAGAATTTCCTCCGACTTGCTGAAAATACGTCTTTTTTCAAAGATGACTAAGCTCAGCTCTGCAGGCTGTTATTTTGGGGAATAAACTGATTTCCATTGCTTTTGAGACTGTACTTCAATTATTTACTGTATTTCTCAAGAATAAGGAATAATCTTGTGAAATGCATTCCCTTAGCATGTGAGAATCACCAGTTGTCCATGAGACTTTGTAATTCTTGTGATGAGTTCTTTCTTATTCTCTCTGTTGCTGTTTCTTTATGCTACTTGCCTTCCTTGCTCCTTTGAGATCATGGAGAGAAATTGAACTTAAAGGCATTTTCTTATTCTGCCAGCTCATTGGTTCTGCTGATGATCAAATGTTGTAAAGGCTACACAAATCAAAAGGATTCACCCCATTCTTCTTGGTCACAGAGAAGAGAACTAAGAGAAATGGGTAGAAGTGATAAGGCAAATGGAGAATTGATCATAGGGACATTTTCCTAATAATTGAAGCTCTTTAGAGACAGCAAGGTCTCCCTCAGGAGATGGTGGATGTTTTCTCATTGAGGGCCTTTAGGTAAAATTCAGATGGGTCCTTGTCAGACAGGTTTGAAAGGAGGTTCGTGTCCAGGTAAGGATGTAACTAGTAGTCTCTGAGTTTCTTTCTGACTCAGATCCAGTGATATTTTTTTTTTGCTTTTTGCTTTTTGGAAGGCAATTGGGGTTAAGTGACTTGCCCAAGGTCACATGGCTAGTTTGTGTGTGTGTGTGTGTGTGTGTGTTAAGTCTGAAGCTAGATTTGAACTCAGGTCCTCCCAACTCCAGGGCTGGTGCTCTATTCACTGTGCCACCTACCCGCTCCTTATCACTGTGCCATCTAGCCATCCCTCAGTGAATTTGTTTTTTGACCTCAGAAATTCACCCGGGTCTGCCACCTTGGAATCGTTTTCACTTTTTCACGTTCTTTGATCCCACAAGTTTCCAGCTGCAGTTTTGCTGCTGCTTCTTCCTTCCTATCTCGCTTACATTCCCATATCTGTCTTTCTCTTTGCCTGTCTCTGCCTTTATGTCTTTGTCATCTCCTTCTCTTGACCCGATAGGACAATCCTCATTTAGGACCTCGTCACCTCTCATGTGGATAGCTACGCAATCCCTGAACCCAGACCCTCCCTTCTCTGATCCATCCTCCATGCAGCTGCTACTCTGATAGCCCTGAATCATAGGTATGCAGCATGCATAATAAGATGCAACTTCCTAGTTTGGCATTGAAAGTCCTTCACACTCTGCCCTCCTCGGTCTTTGTGGTCTTGGTCACACTGGCCCATTTGCTGCTCCTGTCTCCTGACATCACACAAGCTGACCCCCCAAATCTGGAAGATGCTCCTTCCTTGAGTCCCCCTCTAAGAACTTCTGACTCTCTCTGAGTTTCATTTCAAGGGTGACCTCCATCAAGAAGCCTACTCTGATTCCCCAGAATCAGTTAGTGCCCTTCCCAAATTAGTGCGTATTTATTTTGTGTATATGAGGAGGAAGACCATCTCATTTCTGAATGGTCATGCCTTGGGTGGAACACTGGACCTGGAATCAGGAAGACCCAAATATAAACCTGGCCTCACACACTTACTAGCTGTGTGACCCTGGGCAAGTCACTTAATCCTCATTTACCTCAGTCTCCTCATCTGTAAAATGGGTTATAGCCAGAATTATGATACTAGCACCTATCTCTCAGGATTGTTGTGGGGATTAAATGAGGTCATAATGTAAAGCATTGAGCACAGCCTCTGACAGACAGAAGCCCTCTGTAAGTGTTGCTCATTCACTATTATTATCATTTTATGTGGTGCATGTGCACTTAATAAATGCTAGATGATTGATGGATGGTCGAGGCTGGGAGACTGCGACCTATGATAAGGAAGGGAGATTACGGAGAATTCACACAAAACAGTTCCTACAATCTCAAAACGCTGTGGTAGAGATGACAAAGGCCCGGCTTCGGGGCCACCCAGCTCTTGGGGAGCATGCTGGCTGGAGCCTTCCTCCTGGCATTCCTGATCAAACGCAGCTCAGCCAGTGCCTGATGACATTCCCTACTGCTTGGGACAGTTCTCCCTCGCCCTTGGACATCTTCCCTCCAGGAGGAATTTGTGAAGTGTGGGGTGCTCCGCCAGACTCGGGACCGGCTGGGGGAAGGGTGGGGTCTGACTGCTCTCCTGGAGAGGACACGCCATGAGACCTCCCCCAGACCAGCACTATATAAGTGGCTGGTCCCTTCCCACCAGAAGGAAGGAAGGAAATAGACATTTATTGAGTACCTACTAAGCGTCAGACACGATGCTCAGAGTTTTACAAATAGTATTTTATTTAATCCTCCTAACAATCCTGTGGGTTGGAGCTAATGTGGTACCCATTTTACAGATGAGGAAACTGAGACAAACAGAGGTTAAGTGACTCACCCTGAGTCATCCAGCTGCCAGTGGGGAATGGATTCCCTTCCTGCCAGGCTGCCTTTGAGATGCCAACACTGTCCTATCCAACAACGCACTGCCATGTGAGGAGGAGGGGGCGAGGAAGGGGAGGAGGAGGGGATAGGAGGGGGAGGAAGGTGAAGAGGAGGAGGAGGAGGAGTGTAGGTGCTCACAGCATCCTCAACCTCCTTAGAAATGCAGAATTTCCGATGTTCCCTCTACTCCAGTAATTTATATGTCAAGGGTATCTCAAGAAGAAATGCAGGCAGCCAGGAACAGGTTCTCTTTCCATTCATTAACTGCCCTGCCCATGACTCACTATGAGGCTCCTGGTTTCCATTTTACTCAAAACATCTATTGTTTCAATTACAGACTTTAACTTCAGAGTTCAATTAGATTGAAACAACTCAGCTTCCATCACTCTCTGACGGATAAAAGCACCCCACTAGACAGGGAAGTCTTTGTGCCACTGAAATCATCTGGAGGCTGGTGGGGAAAAGCTCTGTGGATGGATCCTGGCATGAAGAAATGCCTCCCCACAGGACGCCCATACTCCCTCCTCCTTCATTCTCTTCTGACCCATGGAAAGTAACTGCTCTCCATTCAAGATTGGCCAGGAGAGTGGGAGTCTGCTGTACTAATGTGTGACAGGAGGACCCTTCAGCCAAACCACAACCCTGGTACACTCCAGTGACCCCCCCACAACATTGGAGCTCATAGTGGACCCCCCAAAAGACAGAGGAAAGGGGCAAGATAACAGCAGCACTCCCTCAAGGGACTTCCAACACCTGCCGTCTGCCTGTTCCCTTTCTCTAGGAATTTGAGTTTTCCTGCTGCATAAGACCCATCGTTTGCTCCTAAGCACATCCTTCAATTTGGGTTCAGGGTAAAACCAACACAAGCAATGAAAGGTAGAAGTGCCATGGGTGCCACTGAAGACAGTGAAGTCTGCAAGCAGAATGGAGAACCCCTTGTTGGAGAAATGGTAGAGGGGATTCTTAGACTAGAGGGAGTCCAAGGTCATGGAGATGGGAGGCAGCAAAGGCACAGTGACCATAAAGTTTGAGATGCATGGGGGTTAAGCAGAGGTAGCCAGCTTGGGAGCAGTGGGGCAGAGGGGAACAGCAGTTGACAGTTGGCATCTCAATGCAAGCCTGAGGAAACAGGGCCTCTTTGGGAAGCAGGAGGGAGCTATTTGAGTTTTTGAGAAGGTTGTATTTAGAGGGGATGCATCAGTGGGCGATGTACAGTATATATGGAAGGTGAAGACCAGGGAGGAGGCTAGGGTCTAGGGAAAAGAGGTTGGAGCCTGAACCAGGGGAAGAGCAGGGCAGAGCAGTCCAAAGGCCACTGTGAGAACAGGATCCAGAAGGCTGGTGGCAGAATTGAGTGGGAAGCCGTGATAGGAAGGAGCCCAAGCAGACCCTGAGCAATTGTCAGAGGAAGAACAAAGCCAGGAGAATCTTGAAGCCTCAGTCTGAACTGGGAGTTAGGATCCGCCTCTCCTCCCTGGCAGCTTTCTCCTTACCCTCACCAGAAGCACACAGATCCACAGCCCTGATGCAGAGGCTGCAAACCTAACCAACATGTTGTTCTGTGCCTGCCCTCACTGGGCTGACCCTCAGCCTCCCAGGAAGCTGTTCATCCTTCTCTTAGTCACCCTTAATAGACTGTTGCAATTATTGGAGGAGATGGCAGCATGGAGTGGGTATGGGAGTCAGGGCTTCTGTGAAAAAGAGACCTTGTGAACAGGCAAGATCCTAGAGAAAGGGAATGAGGATAACTGTCCCAGAATTGGAGTTGGTAGAGGAGCTTTCTGGACTGAGCCAGTGGGAACAAGAATCCTCAATGGCATGCCATACAAAGGGGACCCCGGCCCCTGCTAGAAGGTCTCCAGTGAAGGCTGCCCTCATGAGGCTGCCCATTCCACTTGGGTGTGGCTCAGATCACCAAGAAGTTTTACACACACACACACACACACACACACACACACACACACACACACACACACACCCGATGCAATATCTAACTCTTGTTCTGGTCCGCTGCAGCCAAACAGAGAAAGGGGAATCCCTCTGTGGCACCGCAGCCCTTCAGAGCTGAGTTCTACCCACAGTCTCCTCTTCTCTATGATGTTACTTCATCTGACCTAGAGCAATGTGGTATGACCTGAATGAACTTGGACTTGGGATCTGAGGCTGTGTGTTGCCCTCAGTCTGCCTATATGTGTGCCTTGGAGACATCCTTAATCTCTCTAGGAGTTTCTTCCTCCCTAAAGTGAGGGACCTAAATCAAGGATGGCTGGCACTTAGTCTTCTTTCTACCCTATGACCTGGTAACCTTGAGAGCAACCTCTTCTGGATGTTCCCCAGCTTATCACTCTCCCTCCTAGAGGGCACTGAATACAATACCCAAGATGCTGTGTGGCTGGGCAGAGGGCAGAAGACTCAAACTCTGAGTCTCCCTTCCCCCTTTTCTTTAGGCAGATTAAGACTGGTTGGCCTTCTAGGTGGTCACAGACTCCTATGAGGCTTGAGGTCTACTCCTACATTCACATCTTTCTTCAGAAGAACTAACTTCCTCACTCTCCTCTCTCCCTTCCTCTCTCTCTCCCCTCCTCTCTCCCTCCCTCCTTCCCTTCCTCTCTCTCTCTCTCTCTCTCTCTCTCTCTCTCTCTCTCTCTCCTCAAGGGACAGGGCTCCACCACGGGTCATCCCTCCTCCCATACTTATAAGACTTTGCTTTTGCTAGGCAAGAACACTCAGGGCTTGAATCAAACAGTGGGAACAAGTGGGAACAGTATCCCTGCACCTTCTCAGAAGGATCAAAGGCAGAGTTGGAGGACCTGGGCACTTGAATGAAGGGAAGCATCTGGGGAAGAGGTTCTGGTGGCCTGGATCCTGAGAGATTCATGAGGCAGAGAAGAGATGCCAAGGAGGGTCAGTAGCTCCGCCATCTCAGAGGTTGTGGAAATCCCAAGAAAAGGCCAGCCCTTCCCCCATGTTGCTTCCAGGGCTTGACTACTTGCAGATACTAGAATATAATTTACTGTTTTGTTATGAAGGGGTTTCTAGTGAATTGATTTTTGTCTTGACCAGAGGCTTACAGATGGAAAGTAAGGCCAGGCAGAGAACCAGCCCTGACTCCTTGTTAGGAACCTCCCTCCCTTGTGGCCCAGAGTGAGTCTAGCTCAGCTCATCCCTCCAGCTGAAGAGGAGAAAGCCTTATGGCCGTCAGGAACCATTCCAGCACCATGACATGTGCCTCCCAGGCAATCAGAAGACCATTGCAGTTACCTTAATATGTCATGAAGGCACTATGATTTCAGGGGCCTCCCTCTACCAGTGTGGACTGAACCTCCAAAGACTCAGAGCCGGCCACCACCACCCCCGGCCATCCTCCCACCCCAGTGGTTCTTTTTTTTTTTCAATAGTTGCAATCAATTTATTAAAAGAGATGATTGGTTAGGCATCTGCAATGGTGACTTCAACTTCTACACCTGGTTCAATGCTGATAAAAGTGATCTGTTTAACAATTTCAGGACTGTGCAAATCAATAAGGCGTTTGTGGATTCTCATCTGGAACCGATCCCAAGTCTTTGAACCTTCACTGCAAGGAGTTTTTCTAGTTGTAATTCAAAGTGTCTTGGTGGGCATTCGAACAGGTCCCTTCACTTTCAAGTTCTTCTCTTTGGCTCCTCTAATTAGGTCAGCACACACTTTCTCTAGTGATTTTACGTTGTGGCTGGTCAGGGTGATTCGGATCCAGTGAATGGCCACTTCGGGCTCCACAAGGGTCTTGCCGGTGTCTTTGAATGCCATGGTGGCGCAGCGGCTTCCTGACCAACTTATTCCTCAGTGAGAGTGAACAGTGGTGAGTCAGGAGGAGAGGCATAGTCTGCCGACTCGAAGCAGCTACAGCAGCGATGCCTTCACCAAAGAGCCCACCCCAGTGGTTCTTAACCTTCCTAATGCCACAGCCCGTTAATACACTTCCTCGTGTTTTTGGTGACCCCCAACCATACAATTATTTTCGTTGCTACTTCATAACTAATTTTGCTACTGGTATGAATCGTAATGTAAATATCTGATATGCAGGATGTAGTTGAATTGAATATAACCCACAGGTTGAGAACTGCTGTCCCACCCACACCACACACTCTCACACCCCTTCCCACAACATGTTTCCTCCTATTAGAACGTCAGGTCTCAGGGAAGGGGTTCTCCTGAGTGCTTTATGTGTGTCTGCAGCACTCAGCACTGCTTCTGGAACATAGTAGGTGTCTCTTTCTCTACCAATATACCCTGGAGGCAAACTGCACATAGTCACTCATGACAGCTACCACGTCCATGACCTTATCTAAACCTCACAGAACCCCTACAGACTGAGTCCTGCAGAGTGCTCCTATCCCCATTTCAACAGGGAGGAAGCTCAGGCAGAGAATGAGTGACCTAGTCTTGGCAGATGTCTGAGGGACCCAGGAGTTCCCGGCTCAAAGCTCCACACCTTCCAGACCCCCCCCCCCACTCCTCTCTTATCCTCCCCACTGCCTGCTTTACCAAGAGCTTTGCCTGGCATTGTGTCTAGCTCTACTTGAAGCTGGAGACTGAGAGCAGAACCAGAACACAGCCTCCGAACCGACTAGCCATCTCCTTCCTTTCTCTCAGATGTGTCTGGGTTTTCCTCCAGGGTAGTGTTCACCCTCTACCAGACATGCCAGCCCCACTATCCTGTTGGCCTCCTCAGCTGGGTCATATCTTCACATGGACCCCAAGTGGATAGGTGGTAAATACTGGGGCTCCCAAGTAGCCTACCCCCCGGATAGGGGGTCCCTATTCAGTTTCCTTAGCTTTTGACTTCTGCCTCAATCTTCTTCTCAGGTTTCCTTCTAGGTCCAATGCCCATGGGACCGACGCTGTGGCCTATGCCTACTAGCCACAGAACCCCTCGACTCTTCCCACTCAGGGGCCCAACTTCTGCCCCTGCTGCTGGTTGTCTGTGTCTCTCCCCACACCCCGGGAGTGCCAGATAAAGAGATGGGGAGATTCTCAAGTACTCACAGTCTCTCCAGTGATGGCAGACCCAAGAACGCCCCACTCTTCACTCCCAAGATCTTGTTGTTGGTCAGGATCCTATAAGAAGCCAGAAAAGAATACAGTTAAGAGGACAGGATTGGCTCTACCCTGAACAAAAGCATAGTTAGAGTCACTGATGACCGAGAAGCCTAATCAATACATTATGTGCCCTGGTTAGCTGGCCCTGATCCAGTGATACGTACAGGAAAGGCAGTCATTCAGAACCATGGGCTGGCAATGGTTTTCTCAACATTTTTTCTAATTAAGCATGTCAATGGTCTTCCCTCAGATCCCCCAGGTATCAGGAGGTGGCCAAGCAGCCGCCCTTGGCCAGGACTCTTCAGAGCAAGCTTCCGATGCTACTGATTTACATTAGAGAGTGTGGCTGCTTCTATGAACCTCAGTTTGCTCATATGTAGAAGGAGAATGACACCATCTACTGCCCAGGGCTACTACGAGGTGCAGATGAGATTATGGAGTCAACATATCTGCACATTTTAAAGTGCTCGGTGCATATATGGGTATGTGTGTAGGTATATACAACATGGTTAGGAATGGGTCACAAAGAAAGATAATAATAGAGACAGATAATAGACAGATAGATAAATAGATAGATAGATGATGAATGGACAGATAGATAAGTAGGTGGATAGACAGATGGAAGGATGAATAGATGGATAGACAGATAGATGGATAGACGGATGGATGGATGGATGGATGGATGGATGGATGGATGGACAGACGGGTAGACAGACAGATAGATAGATAGACAGACAGACAGACAGATGGATATTTTTATTATTAGGAGGGGTAACCTACACTATCCTCTCAGTTTCACCAGGTAGGTACAGAGTGGTAATGGAATGACAACAGAGAATGGTCCTGTCCCCAAATCCATTAGACCAATAGGTCAGACGCAAACTCAGTAAAGGCCTCTGGTGAGCCCTTCTGAAAAGGACCTTGAGCCAGGCTGAGCACAGTGTGTTGGTCCCTTCCAATGGGAAAGAACTCCCTGCTGTCACCCACAACTACCATGCCCTACTGATCCAGATTCTGTCACTGCTCTGCCCCTACTTACTGCAACATAATCATCGTTCTCCATGAAGTCAATCAATGAGCATTTAGTAAGTGCCAACTGTGTGCCAGGCACTGTGCAAAGTCCTGGGCCTATAAAGAAAGGCAAAGACAGCCCCCTGCCCAGCGGAAGAGACAATGTGTAAACAAATGTGTCAACTTAATCGATATACAGGATGAGTAGGAAATAATCAACAGAGGAAGACCTTAGAATGGAGAGGGATTAGGGAGGGCTTTCCATAGAAGGTGGGATATTGGCTGGGATGTGAAAGAAGACAGAGATGAGGAAGCAGAGAATGCCAGGCATGGGGAATGGCCACTGGGAATACCCAGAGTCAAAACATAGAAGAATCCCTTGTTGGAAAAACAGCAACAAGTCCCCTTCCTCTTGGGGTTCCAGTTCCCTGGGCATTGTTTCACCGACCCCTTGCCACCACCAAAAACATTTACTTCTTGACATGCTGTCTCAACATCCCTCATGGTCTTGGATGGAGTAGGATTAAATTCTGGTCAATCTGGAAGCATCCATGAGGCAAACCATCCAGGCCAAGTCTCAGAGGTCACCTTGGTGCCCACTCAGTCCCAAGCCATGTCTCCCTAAGGGTGGGGGCAGGGAACAGCCCTCACCAGCACTTTAGAAATGGGCTTTTTTGGGGTGCCAGCACCTTCTAGATCCCCACATGGGCTTGGCTTCCAGGCTCCCCAGATTCCTGCTTCGCAAGCAGGCTGGGGGCATGTTGCTACTCCCAAGACAGCAAATGAACTTTAAATACAGCTCTGTGTAACAGGGCAGTTAATAAATATCTACTGAATTGTCTTTAATTGAAATAATGTCTCTGGAGGCTGGCTTTCTCCGCCCATACCCAGAGGAGACTCTTATTCCGGTGAAGATTTTAGGTCAGAAACATAAAGGGCCTTCTGGGAAGAAGGATTTTATGAAGGGAACGGGGAGGGGGCTGCTTTTCATGGTTCAGCAAGAAGACAACGGCCTCTGGTAAAATGAGTTCACCTTGCTGCCTGAGCTAACAAGCTGGGGCCGGCCCCAAAGTGTCCATTGGGGAAGCAGCGGCCTGATGCGGTCATTGGTCCATGAGATGAAGGCCTTCGGGTGATGTACCAGCATGCAGAAGGATGCCAGGAATGCCATGTGTAAAGGTCTCCCTGCCTGGAGACCTCACTGGGAGGGCCAGGGATCTGCCCCACATGAGGACAGGTAGTGGTTTCCTGGCCTTTCCTTGATGCTTCCTTCACACCTGCTCTGGTCAGTGCCTGGCTCTCCACACAGGCTAGTTCAGGGATCCCAAAGCACCTGTCCAGGTGATCACTCTTGGGAGGGTTTGCAGAACAATAGCTCACATTCAGGTGCTGCAAGGGTCACAGCTGCTCCAACTTTCCAGTCTAGAAAGGGGGCAGCCCTAAGTCCTTACTGTCAGCAATAGTGTACGGCAAATATACCCATCTGCCAGGGAAGGAGACTGAGGCTCAATGGGCTCAGTGGAAGCCTGTGATGTGGGACACAGCCAAGGCCTTTTGACGCCAAGTCCAGGGATCCTACTGACTAAAACTGCTGCCTCATTGGACGGGATGGAGTCCCAGATGCAGCTGGGGCCAGTCTTCCTCTGCAAACATTCATTAAGCACCTTTTGTGGGCTAGACCCTGTGTTAGGAGCCCATAAGGCACAGATGAGAATGAATTCATTCTTGCCTCAGGGAGCTTACATTCTGCTGGAGAAAACCACGGAAAATCTGCCTAGATTAGTCGATGGAGAGCATTGGTAGGGGGAGCTGGCAGACTGAGTCTGGAAGGGAGCTCCCTCAGGGATGCTACCTGGTACAAGATGCATTCTAGGCCGGGGGTGCAGGTGGGGAAGAGCAGACTGCCAGTAGATGGAATCCAGACTTCGGAGAACAAAGCCTAAGGCTGGGGAGGGTCAGGAACCAGACATCCCAGGGCCGCAGCTCTGCTTGGTTCCGCTGTAGCGGTAAAGGGGATGATGGGAGGAAGAAAAGACGCGGGAGCTAAAAACCAAAGGACCCTAAAAGACCTAGAAGGTAAAGTGGGAGGCCAGGAGTTTCGGAGAGGGGTGGAGTATGGCTGGGAGGGGGCGGGGGACCAGGTGGGAGGGGCCTGCAGCCATCCAGGCGAAGGATGGGGAAGGCTGGGGGACAGCTGCCGGGGGCATGTCCAGAAGGGGATGGATGTTGTATCGGAAGATCGGAGGGAGGGGGAATGGAACTGAGGACGCTCCAGAGCAGAAAATGAACCACTCCTGTCCTAGCATACCCCTTTAGACCAGAGCTAAACCCGGTCACTTGGAGCGGTCTTTGCTGGTACCTCCGCCTCCCACCCACGTTCGGGAAGTTCCCAAGCACACTGATTCTGCCTCCCGGCCGTCTGTCCACCTATGGCCGAGAGGTCCAGGAAATGCTGCCCTACCTGAGAAATCTCAGAATCTCTGAGCTTCGGATCCAGCCTACAAATAAACCGGAGTCCTCCTCTCCCTGTCTGACTAGCGCCTTGGCTTGCAAACCTCTAGGGATGGGGAACTCATCACCTTTCCAGGCAGCACAGGCCACTTTGTAGCAGTTTTTCCTTAGATGAAGCCAAGGTCTGCGGTTTGGTCCTTCCACCCACTGGCCCCCAATTCCACAATCCTGACCTTTCCTTTCCACTTATGTGACTCTCCCTGGTTCAGCCCTTCTTACCCAGAAGGGTCTACTCTTACTCTTTAGTAAGTACTCTTACTCTAGTCTCTTACCTAGACTAATTAGAGAGCCTGCCGTGACCTCCAGTTCCTGCCCTATCCATCCACACTTCCCACCGAGGCCAAAATATTCATTCTAAAGCCCAGGACTGACCATATCACATGCCTGAGTCCAGTTGTTCTAGAATGTTTGGGATGAAACACAGGCTCCTCTAGTTGGCATCCCCTGGCTCCCACCTGCTTTTCCAGACTGGCTTGATGCTTGCATTTTCGCTCCTTATGCTGTACTTGGAAGGTCACCATACCTGTACCCAGGCAGTACCTGTGCCTGGCACACCATCCCTCCTCACCTTGGACTTACAGGGTATAGCTCCACTCAGCGCCTCTGCCTCTGAGAAGGGGTCCCAGGCTTCCCCTTGCTCGGGTTCATTACCTTCACTTCTCTTCATGTGTTTATGTCTCCCCAGCAAGCCAAAGCTCCCTGAGGGCACCAGCTGTCGCATTTCTGGATTGTGTGTCCAGGCTGGCTTTCTCTGCTCAGTCTCTGAGCAGGTTCTTGATCTTAGCAGTGAATGGTTCTCAGGGATAAGTCATGCCCTTGGGCTTTTCCAGTGGAAGGCTTTTCCAGTAGCTCTTTCTCCAGTGGAAACTTCCTTAAGTCTCCACCATCCTTGGCAGGGCCATACCCTGAACCAGTGACTATGAGTTTAAAGAGGCACTTGGGCATCAGTGATGGGAAGTCTGCACCACAGAAGGCAGACACATTTAGTACTGTGTCCACTCAGGCAGCATCAGCATCTTGAAGGCTGGGGACCTCTGTGGGCTGCTGCCACGACCAGGTCTCCCCAATTCCGAGGAAAACCTCCTGGCCACAGCAGAGAACAGAACCAAAGCTTTCTCCACTGTCTCACTGCCCACGAGGCAAGAATTGATTGACACAGCCTAGAACAATCCAGCCTCAGGAACAATCCAGGCTTTAGGGATGCCATGGAGTGAAGGGCTCCAGAGCAGGGGTTTCTCCTCACATGAGGCCTTGAAGGGAAAGAGCAAAAGTCCTCCTCAAATTGCCCAGAGAGGGTTTTCTTTCTTCTCTTTTTTTTCTGAGTGTAATTCAGCTTTATTCTAAAACAGATCCAGAAGCGTCCTAATGCCCTAGGCCATTCATCTGAGATGATGCTGAAGGGCATCAGAAGAGTTAAGCTTCAGAACCGCCTGGAAATCTCAACTTCTGGGCTCTTCCTGGAGAAGCCGTTCTCCCATGGAAGGCTGGGAGAACAGTAGACATTCTCTGCATTTCTGCATTGGAAAAAACACTCATTTCGGGGGCAAGGAACCAGATTTGAATCCACCCTCTGATCTTGATTGTCCTTGACCCAAGACCTTAGCCAAGCCACCCACCTGCTTTGACTTCTGTTTGATGATGGCTCTGTACCTGCTACGCCGCGATGCTGACCTCAGATGACACCCAGTCCAACCTAGACTCCCTTTATGGAAGCCTCTATCTGAGAGAACTCACTTCCTCCTAAAGTAGCCCATGCTTTGACTGAATGGACTGCCCACCAGCACTGGAGCAGAGTCAACAGCCCTAGATGTCAGGAGATCCTGGCTTTGAATCCCTCCTCTGACACTCCCCAGGCAAGGCACTTAGCCCTATCTGAGCCTCATCTGTCAAAAGGAGCCAGCAGGAGCATCAGACTCCTAGGGTTGTTTGGAGGCTCCTGGAAGGGAATGAACACTCTCAGATGCTCCGAAGAGGGGCTATTGGCATCTTCTTACTGGATGTGACTTGGCAGCAATTCTAGGCCCTGTCATGAAAGGGAGGTTTGGTAAGGTCTGGAATGGGAAGCAGCCATCCTTCGAAGCCAGTCTAACATCATCAAGAGCAGGTTGGGCCTTCCTCATCCCATTTCCCTTTTTGACAGATACACTGGCCTGGCCCCCTGGGGAAGGCTCTCTCTCAGGCTTACCCAGAATTTGGCAAAGCATTTGACAAAGTCTTTTGTGCCCGTGTAGAAGATGGAGACTGTGGATGGACAGTTCTGTTTGAGCATCTGTCTGTGGTTGAAAAAGCAGGCACTCATAGCCTTGAGTCCTCTTGGAGGGAGGTCCTGGGTAGAGCCCCCTCCCCCCCTTACCCCTTCCCCTCCAGGCAAGCCAGTTGACCCTAGGGCTGTTGGACACTTTTGTCAGTAGCTAAATATGAGGAAAGATTTCCTCCTGAGGGAAGCCTGATGGCTCAGGATGCCTCAGAGGCTCTTGGTGAAGATGAGGTTGAGTCCATTCCTGGCCAACTGGCAGTTGGCTGCCGTGCCCCGAGGCCCCTCCTGCTTCTGAGATTCAGAGATGGTGGCCTGCCATAGGACTTATTAAACTTCGACTATTTTCCTGCCTCCAGCCCAGTTTGGGCAGAACTTGGGAGATCATCCAGCCACCCCTCTTCCCTGGGGACACTTCAGTGGGGCAACAATCCCTGCCTTAGGCATCGAATCACCCACTTTGGTTCCACACACATTTATTAGACACCTACTATCTTCTGGTCATATGCCAATGGCTGGGGAGACAACCATTGAAGAGCAGCTCCTGACTTCAAGGACCTCGATGCCCAGGGGTTTTTCGGGGGACAGGGGTGTTAGTACAACTTTGATGGAGGATTAAACACAATCTCATTCGAAGATAGAGTGGACACTAACCACAGGCTTATGGGGAAGGGCAGTCAGGACAGGCTTCTCACAAGAGGCAGCCCTTGAACCATGAGGTTCACCAGAGGCAGAACCTTGAAAGAAGCCATGGTTCTAAGGACAGGAGGCAAGGAGGGAGAACATTCTAGGCATGGGGGGCAGGAGATGGAGATAAGCCGAAGGGCCAGTTTGCCTGGACTATGGAGCAGATGCCAGAGAGGCTAGCTCAGTGTGGTAGAGGCACACCTAGACAGCAGGACAAGGAGGTGGTGCTCTGTGTCTGGGCAGCAGGGACCCCTGAAAACTTAAGCCTGGGGGGCAGCATTGCCAGGACAGGAGGGAATAGGCACAGATCTGGTCTGAGCCCAAGGCCACTCCCGAGGGAAGGAAGGCCTTGGGCTCCTGGCCCATACTGAGCTTTATTCCTTTGCTTCAGCCACAGGTGAAGGTTCTGACATCCACTTCATTACAGGGAGAAGCCCAGACCAAGCCTCTGCATAACTCCTCCCACAAAAGGAGTCCTAATGCCAAGTAGTCCTCAAGAACAACCAAGCTCTCCCTGGTTCTGGCCCTGCCGGAGATACCTGTATTGACCACAAATGGCCTGCAGAGACTTCAGCAGAAACCACTACCTTGGTTTCCAGGAGGTGATGAGGAAGGAGAGCTCCTTTCCTCACTCCCCCAAGGAATGCCTCTCAGAAGTCTCACTCCTTGTGTGGGGGGTGCACAAGGACAGGGGACAGGGGGAGTAGGGAAGAAGTCTTGACCAGCTACAGCAGAGAAGAAAACCAACTGGATGCCCAGACGGATGAAGGGCTTAAAACAGAATCCTCTCTACCTCCAGTCAAAGAAGACTGAGGTTTACTTACACAAAAAATCAGCACCTTCTGTGGGATGCCAAATCTGTTCTCCTCCCCTTAATCCCTGGGGAGGGTGTAGCTCCAAGATAAGACTGGCCCCTGACTGAAGGCTGGCTATTCTTGTCCTGTATTCACTCCCTAAGACACTCCCCATGAGAGGATCTCTGGAGAGGACCTGCCTGCCTGCCTGCCTGGTCCCCTTCCCACAGCTATGCTTCTGCCCCAGGAGCTTCACCCACCAGCCTATCACTGCCCACGGCTCATAGGCTAGAGGTGCTTGCCCAAGTCCTGTCACCAGCTGTGGGACATCCCTCCAGCTCTCTGTCACAAGGTCCTGCATGACAAAGACAGTGACATTTTTCTAAGAAAAAAAAATCCATAGTAAAGAGACGTGTCCTTAACATGTTGCCTTTGGCCCTTCCATTTTGGCCAGGCTCAGGGCAGAAAGTGAAGAATCAGCATTAGTAGGAAAAAGACAGTGGAGACAAGCAGACACTAGAGATGGTCAAGGGTGTCCAGGACTGGGAGGAACGGGCTCATACCAGCTTGGATCAGGGACCTTTGCCCAGGAGACCTTCCTGCAGAGACCATGGCCCGGGGCCATTTCCCCCACTCAACTACCCAAAGGCTGGAAGTCTTCCACCCTCCTGTGGGCACCAGGGCAGCCTCTGAAGTGTCCATCAGTGACCCTCAACTCTCCCTACAGGAGCAGCCCAGCTCCTCTTGGGATGGTAGATGCTCTTCTTCTGGTGGCTAGATCAGCTGTTGCTCGCTAATGCTGGCCAGCGCCATGTACCTCTTCACACGGATCACCTGCCTCTGCTCATGTCTGTGGAGAGCTTGGCGTCACCTGGTGACCAGCAGCTCACCATCTACTGCCCCACACTGCCCTTCAGCCGTTGCTTTCCATCCTTTTAAAGTAGCTATTTTTCATGCTTGATTACAATTAGTGCCTCCACCTTCTGTCCCCTCACAATCCAGCTTCCAGCCTCATCATTCCAACAGAACTGTGCTCCCCACAGTGACCAGTGACACTGACAGATCCAATGGACTTTCCTCCACCCTCCTCCTTCAATCCCTTCTGCAGCCCTGGACACCGTTGGTCACTCTCTACTCCAATCTTCTCTTGTCTCTAGGTTTTCAGGACCACATGCTCTTTCTCTCCTGGTTGTCCTCTTCACTCTCTGACCGCTTCTTCTCTGCCTCCTTTGCCAGATCCTCCTCCAGGTCACACCTTCTAACCACAGTCGTCCCTCAGGGATCTGTCCTGGGCCCTCTTTTCCCTCCAGACTACTTCACCGGGTGATCGGCTCCCAGGGATTTCATGACCATCTCTAGGCTGATGGTTTTCAGATCTATCTTTCTTGCCTTTCTCCTAACCACCAAGCTTTCATCTCTGAGGACCTTTCTGACAATTCAAATTGGATATCCTCTGAAAACATCAGTGGGTAGGGATGGTGATGGAGGTGATGGAGACTGGTCATCTGCCTCCTCCACCAAGTCCATCCTGACTATCCTGTTAGACATGATGCCCTCCCAATTTAATGTCTCCGGTCATTCCAGTTGAGCCTGAAATGCCTGGGGTCATTTCCTTTGGCTATGTCTCTTTGTGTACATGTCTCAGCCTTCTGGCCCACAGGATGATAAGGTCTGGACACAGCAGAAACTTCATGAATGTCTGCACTAGACTGTCTCAATCTGGGCTGAAAGATGGGGAACTATCTGTCCTTCCTTGGGAAGTGACAAAGTGGGCAGGAGATCCTCAGGAAGGGAAAGGGGGGGCTGACTAGGGAGGGCAGTGTCACCTCTGTAGTTCACACCCCAGGCCATGCTGAGGAGCAGGGCCTAAGAGGAGTATGTGTGGCAGGAAGATGGCCAACCAGAGCAAGGTGGGCCACTGGCCCCGAGTGCTGACTGGATGGTCCAGGTGCAGATGGGGTGGAGTTAGCACTCTAGTCCTATACTGGTCAAGTCCTGCTCACAAATGGAGATGGGGACAGATCCTACAGGGGGCTGGCATTGGTCTGCATTGTACCCTGCAGACCTGTAGGGCCCTCCGGCTGCCCTCTGGGGCAGCTCATTACTGAGCTCGTCTCTGGAATGACCCAGGGCTGGCCAGATGTCAGCGATTACATGCTCTAAATATTTAAACAGAAGCCTTCCTAATGTGTTCTTTTCATTTTAATTAGAGTCTTGCCTTAAAAGTGAACCCAGTTTGTGTTCAGCTAAATGAGAGAAAGCAAGCCCTGGAGGCCCAGGCCTGGCCCTGGCCTGTACTTGAAAGGGGCAGCCGCAGCTTATGAAGTCCGTCCAGCCGTGGCTGCCCCAAGCCCATCACTATCCACATTCACATCCATGTCCACTCCCACGTCCATGACCAGGGGTTCCCAGTCACCCCGTGGGCCCTGGTTCTTCACACTGACAGTCCAGGCTCAGAGTCTGAGAGCAGAAGGGAGCTCAAGAATCATGGTGCCCAGCCCTCTCATTTTCCAGGTGCCCAGAGAGGAAGGGATGCAGTGAGAAGCAGAGAGGGCATTAGTCCTTGGACCCTGGCAGCCATGCCAGGCTATCGCCAGTTCAAGTGTGGTTCACATGGGATGAGCTGGTGGGATGGTGCATCCTGCTAAGCCACAGGGTCAGGCAAGGACACAGCTCCAGGGCTGCCTGCTAAGGCTCAGGTTGCACCTTCCAGAAGGTACAACTTTCTTTCCTGCAGTTTGCAGAGCTAAGTCTCTGGGTCAGCTATGAGGAGGCATTTTGCCTCATTACATTCTTAAAGCCTCTGCTAAGCTTAGGAAACTGGGGAGATCTGTGAGGGAGATAGAGTGCCCTGCTTTCTCTTAAGATTCCCTTAGGTTACTTAATCGGGTTAAAGCAGACCATTACCAACCTGATTATGCTATTCCCAGGCTAGATACAATTTCATGTACATGTACGTGAAATACAAGCCAGCCTTGGCCCGATGCCTGAGAGCCAACGAGTTCCATGTCCTTAGAGACCAGGAAGCTGCTGTGCATGCCAGAGGAGGAGTCAAAGCACCAGGGGTGACTGGCTGGCCTCAGCAAGCTGAAAACAAAAATAAATAGGACCTGAGCCAAAGTAAATGGGGAGTTTGCAGAGGGTCTCTTAGCCTATGACATTTGGCAATCCCATTACCCTCCTGCCTGGCTGCGGCCTCTGTGGCACAGAAGGAGGAGGCAGGTTTGACCCAGAACTCCCTCTGGACCTGTCTGAAGGGCCTTTCTCTTCTGAACCATGCCAAAGAGGGATCCTGCTGAGAGCAGAGAGACAGAATGGGGAGGACACATGTGCCAGAGTGGGGTGGACACATGCGCAAGGATGAAGGCCTAGAACCAGAGCGGACAGCCTTCCAAAGAAAAGAGCAGAGAGAAAAGCTCCCCTAGGAGTCTGAAAATAATCTGGGCCCAGCTTGACGAGGATCCTGAACGACTTTCTAATAAGAGGCATAGAACAGAATGCAAGTGTAGAATGTGGGCCAAGCCCAACAGAGGAAACAACAGCTACTGTGCCAAGTACCTACTACTGTGCCAGGAATTGTTATCTGCACCTCACAAATGAAGACACAGAGATTCAAAGGACACACAGTAAAAAAGCAAAGACCACAAAGGCCACAAACAGAAGCCAACCTCCACTGAACACAGAATCAGAAATACTTAAAATCAAAGAAGAGATAAACCAAACTGAAAACGGGCTATTTTTAAGCTCCTGTTTCTCTCCTTGGCTCTCTTCTTAGCCCTTTCCCATCTGGCTTCTGGCATCCTTCTACCCAACTGCCCTCTCCAGAGTGACCAGTCATCTCTAAGTGGCCAGATCCAATGGCCTTTACTCATTCTTCTTGACCTCTGTCTCTGCAGCCTTGTACACTGTGGATCACTCTCTCCTCCTGGATCTTCTTCTCTCTAGGTTTTCAGGACACCACCTCCAGCCTCTCTCCTGGTTCTCCTCCTCCCTCTCTGATTACTCCTCTTCTGTTTCTTTTCCTGGATCCTCCTCCAGGCCACACCCTCTAACCATAGGTGTCCCTCAGGGCTCTATCCTGGGCCTTCTTCTCATCAGCTTCCATGAATTTAATGACCATCTCTATGCTAATGATTCTGAAATCTGCCTTTCCTGCCCCAATCTCTCTGCTGACCTCCAGGCTTGCGTCTCCAACAGCCTTTCAGATACTTCACACAGAATGTCTAGTGAACACCTGAAAGTCACGTCCCAAACGGAACTCATTCTCCTTCCCCCTCAGCCCTCCCTGCTCGCTCATCTTCCCTATTGCTATAAAGAGCTCCCTCATCCCCCCAGTCCCTCAGGCTCCCAACCTGGGAGTTAGCCTGGATTCCCTTCCCTCTTTCCCCCACATCCAAACTGTCACCAAGGCCTTCTGATTTCAACTCGACAACATCTCTCATACATCCCCCTTCTCTTCTCTATCCCCATTGTAATGCGGCAATTTTGCCCAAGTCAGAGCTGTCTGGCAGGGACACGAGCCATCTCCAGAGGGGATGGCCCCCCTCACTGGAAGCTTTCAGTGGACATGGTAGGACACTATGTCAGGAGTGGCACTGAGGGATTCCTGCCCAGGAGTGTCCTGTGATCACTGTGAAAGTCCAGGCCAAAGCTGCAATGGAATTTTCTCCTGGAGGGTAGCAGTTACTACCTGAAGATTAGCTCTGCACAGGATGGATTAGAGAGTAAGTGAATGGAAACAGAGAGAGCAGCAGGAGGCTGTGACAACTGTCCAGAAGAGATGGGAGGAGGGTCTGAGGCAGGGTGATGGTAGAAGAGAGGAGGTGAACCAGAGAGAGGTTTGGGAAGTACTAGCCAGCAGAACCAGGAGAGCTCAGCACCCCACCATGCTGGGCAGCAAAGAAGAGACAAGAGCTTTCAGCTCACTGGTCACCTTCAAGTTGTCGGGCTTACCTGTTCCCACCTCCATCCTGGCTGTACCCCAGCCCTTCCCTCCCACTGAGACCCTACCCCTCCTATCCACCTCTAGCCCTGACCCTGGCTCTCTGGATGCTGCCCTTTAGTTAACCCCATCCCCACCTCCCTCTCTCTAGCTCTGGGATTAGTTAGGAAATTCATGCAACCTTTCCTGGAAAGGATGAGTTCATTGATTTCCCTGGGAGCCATAGACCATCCCTGGGACTTTCCAGCCTCAAACACTCTTCTCTGGCCTCCCTGCCTCCATGTGTTTGGTCTTCTCCAATTAAAAAGTAGGCTTCTTGAGGGAAGGAATTGTACTGATTTCTAGTTGTATCTCAGCTGTTAACCCAATGCCTGACACACAGGAAGCCCTTAATCAATTCATTCAAGAATCAAAGGGGGCTCAGAGGACTTGAGTCTGGCTGCCAGAGACCTGGGCACATGGTGGCTAAGCTGTCCTTGGGAGGGGAGGCTCCTGCATGGAAGAGAATGGACACCACCAAGAAAAGGCCGGCCCATCCACCTGCCCAGAGTTTAGAGAGTGAGGCCCAAGTAAGAGGCCTCCTCAGCAGAAATGCTGCCTGAATATTGGCCACCCAGCCAAAGGTAAACCCTGGTACAAACAATGTAGGTGACTAAAGCTGCAAACCCTGTCAGTTCCAGGCCTTCTCAGTGGTGAGTGGATGCTGAGGGCTTTCTGGTTTGGCATTTCTTTGAGTGGGTTAGGATAAATCACCTTCCCTCTGCCCGATGCATGGAGTTTCCTTTGTGAGCCATAATTAGCTAATCTCTGGGACTCTAGGTGGGGTTTATTAATGAGACAGTGAGGGAGGGGAGGGAGAGCTAAGCCTTCTCATTAGAAGACTAAACCTGGTCTACAAACAGCCATTCCTGGGTGCACAGGCGCTCCAGCCTCTGGGCCCAGGCAAGCTGTGTCTCATTCTTGGGATTAGGGTTAGAGGGATCCACATAGTATAGTGTTCTGACACCAAGGATGTGGAACAGCCTGGTCAGGAAGCTGCTTCAACCTGGGCCCGTGCGGACTCTTAGTCGAATATCTACAGCTGTGTGCGGTGTCTTTGGGATTCTGTGCAGCCACCCCGGCACTGAGCCCGACAGGAACCAGAGGCAGACAACCTATGCCAGGGCTGAGGGACAAAGTCGCTCCAGCTCAGGAGGACCTCCTGGGTCTGAGCAGGAAGACCTCAGCATCACCTCCCCACCCAGGAGGCAGCGGGAAGGCCCCGAGAGCGGGCAGAGTTTAGGGGGAATGAGCATCAGTGCTGGTGGACAGACAGTGGATGATGTCTCCAGGGAAGCCCCAGAAGAGGAGGGCGGCAGAGCCCGTCAGAATAGCGCTGAAGCCTCCTCCCTGGGAATCCTTGGCCTCTGCTGGGCCGTGGACTTCTGTAAGTTCTCCTGGAGAAAAGGAGGAAAAGCAGGGATGGCCTGGGCAAAGGTCCTAGGGGGCGATCTGGAGACAGAGCTCTTCTCCGTTTTGTTCTCAGAGAGAGAGAAGCTTTGGTTTAAAAAGAGAACAGAAGGGCTGACAAGAATGGGGAAAGTCCGCCACAAGGGAGGCAGCAGTGAGCTGCACTCCAGGACCCTGGTCCTGAAAAAGCTGGTGGCTGTGGCCATCTGTGATCTCTGCAGAAGGGCAGCGTGACATGGCATGGGGGCCGGCAGCCAAGGCTGTCTGTAATCTCTGCAGAAGGGCAGTGATGTGGGCGGCTGCAGCCCTCTGTGATCTTTGCAGAAGGGCAGAGTGATGTGACGCCAGAGCTGGGAGGGGCAGAAGTGTCCTGGAGTTCCCAGTCTGCAGTCCACCTTCTGGGGGGAGGCAAGGCCGGGGAGCGCCCAGAATCAGCTTGGATGTTCCACAGATATGGACACCTGGCAAGCCCCCAACAGAACTCGATCTTTTCCACCACCACCCCAACCCCAAACCTCCATTCCCTATTTCCTCTTGGCCAGGGCTGGGGAATCTGAGGCCTGGAGGTCACATGTCACCGTCTAGGTCCTTGGGTGAGACCTTTTGACTGAGTCAAGTCTTACAGAACGAAGTATTTTATTAAGGGGGTTTCCTGTGAGGTTTGGATTCAGTCAAAGTTTTTAGCTGCCCCACTGGTCACTCAGGTTGGCAAACTTGACACCTTTCCATGTGGTTCATAGCCATCCCACCCCATTCTTTCCCTGTGCTGGGCCTCCAGCCCTGTGCAGTTTCCCATCATCTTACGCCTGGGCTATTCAGAAAGCTTAGTTACCTGTCTCCTGACATCCAGTCTCTTCCTTTACTCCTGAAAATAGATCTAATCATGTTACTTTCCCACCCCCTCCTCCACATACATCCTCAAAAACCCTCAATGGCCCCTTCTTTCCCCTATGATAAAATACACAAATCCACACACTGGCATTTCAAGCCCTTGACCATCTGATCTGCAGCCATCTTGCTAGACTTATTTCAAATTCTTCCACAGACTTCCCATGCCACACAAACGGAGCCAGCCAAATGGGTCAATGGTCTACCCTGCATATGCAGGATCCCCCTACACCTGGAATCCACAGGGTCCCAGGGCTCTATGAAGCTTTTCTTGATCCCTGATCGCTTTCTCTTGCTTGAATTCTTTGGGTCCACATATTGCCTAGTGTTCTAGGCTGTAGCCCCCAGAAGGATCTCATCTCCTTGAAGGAAAAGATGGTTAAACTTTGTCTATGAATCCCAGCACTTGGTATACTGCCTGATACAAAGTGTGAATCTGATAAATATTTGTTGAATTTAACTATATTAAATCCCACCAATTATTACTACTTTGGTCCTCTGAAGACCAACACACAAAGTAGGATCCCTCTTCCACATAGAATCCTGACTTCAAATACTGGAAGACAGTTGGAATCTACTCCCCTCCTAACCCCTCACACCCAAGTCTTCTCTCAGGCTACACACTGACCTCTGTGTGGCTTGTTTTCAAGGCCTCTCACAATCTTGTTCCTTGGAGAAAGCAAACACAGAAATTTACCTTCTCCCACCGTCTTCTGTCTGCCTACTGCCCATGAGTTTTAAATCCCTAAGATGTGAACACCCTAATGGTGTGTGTGTGTGTGTGTGTGTGTGTGTGAGAGAGAGAGAGAGACAGACAGACAGACAGACAGACAGAGAGACAGAGAGAGAGAGAAAGAGAGAGAGAGAGAGAGAGAGAGAGAGAGAGAGAGAGAGAGAGAGAGAGAAAGAGAGAGATATGTGGGGCATGGGCTCCTTTGGCACTGGAGGAACACAAAGGCAGGAGACAACTCCTGGGGTGAAAAAGCTTCCAGGTGTAGAAAAGTGCAGGCCACATCCAACCCTAGAACATGGCAGAGATCCAGGCTCACTCTAAAGTCTGGGCTGATTCCACACAGGAAGAACAAGATGGATGGAAGATGTCCATGGTCAGGCTGTGGCACGTGACTAGGTGAGCAACACAATGCCAGCTCAATCAGTATGGCACCAGGTGCAGCAGGTGATGACAAGCAAGTCCCAGCAGTGAATGGGAGAAAGAGGACAGATTGATCCACAGGTGGAGACTGGGCAGGGTCACCCCGAGCCTAAATGGCTCCCCCCACAAGCCCTGCTTGACCACAGAACTCCACAGCTCTGCAGATTCAGATGGCAGGCAAGTAAAGGACAGGAAAGAACTGCCTGAGGGAATTGGCGGGGGGAGGCCACTCCCCAGGTGGACTTGTATCTGAGAAACACTGTCATCAAATGCCATGGAATGAGACCAATGGGTCCCAGGTGGTCATCCCTAATGCTGCACTGGAAGATGGGAGACGGGACTTTTCAAAAACCTTGAAGAAGGTTCCTAGTGGGCTGGGCATGTGTCCAACAAAGGATCCGTGTTGGGGCCATGGCAGGAGTCACACAGAACAAGGACAGGCTGCAATCTGCCCCCAAGGGATGGAGGTCCACATCAATGAGACCACAGTCACACTCAACTATTGACCTAAATGAAAGAATAGTTTGCTCCCTGAACTGGGGAGTGGGGGCCCTCACTTGTGGAGGAACCAAAGGTCTGTGCAGCTCTGATGAGTCACCATCCATTTCAGAAGACAACACTGCTGAGCCAGGCCGTGTTGCTTACAATCACTGGCCCCAACACAGATGCCGAGAAAGCCAGTGAGCTCATCCCATCGTCACAGTACGCCACCAGTAATTAAAGTGTGACAGCAAGCATTGCAAGGGTTAAGGAGCAGAAGGATGGCTCTGGTTTCCCCAAAGTCCGCACTTGCTAAGCTGAGGTAGCAGCCAGAAGAGGAGCCTGGCTGTCACAGCCACAAGCCCTGCCAGAGGAGGAGGAGGAGAGGACATTGTTGCAGTTGGTCTCTGTGAACACAACCGACTGCTGGCTTCAAGGGAGACCAGGCTGCTGCCATCTGACCCTTCCCTAACGGGGGCTGAGTGCTGGAGCTACACACAGACATGAGGTTTGGGCAAATTCCTTGACAATCATTAACGAACCATGCAAATGGTCCATTTGAAATTGCACCCGTGTGACTTCAGCATTGTTCCAGCACACTCGAAGCAGTTAGCTTCTTTTTACTTGCAGGAATGTGCATCTGTTTACTTGGGATGCCCTGGGAAGGATGAACTGCAATGTGACCTTCCCCGTGGTCACCAATGACCCTCATCCCTTGCCACAACAGAGGAGGAGAAGTTCACTGGGTCCTTGTGGAGATGGGGAAAGGTCACGGGCTTAGTCCTGGCTCTGCCATATCTGCACCATCCCACAGCTAAAGGTCTCACACAGGGTGTCCTATAGGATGTGGATGAACAAACTCACTATCTTTCTCCCCAAAGCCACACTCCTTTCAAACTTCCCTGTTACAGTAGAGGCCCACCCCTATCTTACCACACCCTCAGACCCCTAACCTAGGAACCCTCCTGTCCCTCACTATCCTTCACTCCCCAGATCCAATATGGTGCCAAGGCCTGTTGATTTCACTTCTACAGCATCCCTGGTCAATTTCACCTTTGTAACATCCCTGGTCAGTTTCACGTTTGCACCATCCCTGGTCAGTTTCACCTTTGCAACATTTCTGACTGGGTAGGTCCCAAGTCTAGACTTCACCCCACTTCCATGTCCTGGCTCTTTCATCCAGTGGAAGCCATCTGAGGCAGGAACTGGTTTGGTCCTACCTTGGCTTCTTCCTAGGGTCTGGCCCAAGAGAGGTGCTCACAAATGCTAGTTGTCTGATGGACAACAGACACAACTCCTTTTCATTTCAAGAGAGGTCATGGAGGAGAGATTTTGTAGAAGGAAAGAGGCTCTGAACCTCCATGGCCTTGGTCTCGAGCTGGAAGGTGCTTTGAAGGTCATCTGGCCCAACATTGCCATTTTACAGCTGAGAAGATTGAGGACCACAGAACTTAATGGGTTTGCCCAAGGTGAGATGGCTCCTGATTGGTTGCCTAGCCCTTAGACCAGAGACATGGCCCTCAAATGCAGATCTCCCCTAGCCTCTATTTGTAATAAATCCAGCAGGATGCTCTATAGCATTTGAATCATTCTCATTGAACTTGTCAATTCAGTGGTCAAGCCAGTCACTCTCTGGACTAACTGAGAAACTTTTCTTAGAGGGATAGGACAGGTGCAGGGTGTGTGTAGAGGAAAGAGTCTGAACAAGAACTTCCTGGTTCCAGGCTCAGTCCAAGCCAAGACTGAAACCAGGCCATAGACAGCGATGGTGGTTACCAGCTTGTCATTCAGTGTTCCAAAGTCATGGCCATGTGGGCAGCAGCCACCCGGGGCCAGGCCTGGGCTCTCTTTGCCTAGATGGGGTTTCTAAGCTGCTTTTGCCAGTTGGCTACAAAGATGGGTGATGACAGATGGGACCACTAGCTGCTTATCCTATCCTCAATAGGATAAGCCCAGGTAACCTGGACTGAGCTCCCCACCCCTCCCTGCCGCCCGGGTTCAGCAGCAGTGGCAGAAGAGGGCAGAAGTGCCCTCATCCCAGGAAGGTGTGGCTGGGATCAATGGGCAGGGGAGGAGAGACAAAACCCTCTGAGTCCACTAAACCAGCAGGGCCTTCCAAGTGGATGCTTAGCTACTCAGGAAGCATCTGGACTAGAACCAGCAGCTGAGCCACTGCAATGTCTACATAGCTCTAAGCAACTTGGCCTCCAGACTCACCAGCTCTGGAGATAGACCTGGATTTCATAAATTAAAACAGGGGAGAAAACATCTCTGGAAATGTCTCGTTTGGGCTGCTGTTCTAAGATACTTGGACAAAGGGGATGGAGGGAGTGGGGAGGTAGGAAGGGCAAGATGTCGACTGGATGGGGTGGGGGAGGGATCCAGTGTAGAGAAAGAAAGGTTGGGAGGGGAGAGCAAGAGCTAGGGCTGGAGGCAATGACTGAAGGGATGGAGAGGGCAAGGGTCTGGGCCAAGATGAGTTTGGCCTCTGGGATCCTTCCACCCAGCCCTCTCAGGATGAGCAGCCTGATCCACTGTGGAACGGCAGCTCACACAGCCAGTTAGGGCATGTTGGTTGCCTTCTCTGGCCTCACCAACTTCCTTGAGTTGGACTCAGTTCACAGCGTGACAGGATCTCAGGTGTGGGAGGGATGTCAGAGGTGCCTCTCTGGACCAGAATCCCCCTGATAATGTGCCCAGTGCTGGTAGGTATGTGTCTTGGTTGGGTAGCGATAGAAGGGGCCCATAATCATTGAGGTTATGGCACAGACAGCCCCTTGGGTGCTGACTGAGGACTGGAAACAAAGCACGTGCCTGTCACCTGGGGTGTGGCCAAGCAAGGTAGGGAAGACAAAGAAAAACAGAGAGGCCTGAACCATAAGAAATGCTGAGTGTGGTGAGTGGAGAGAAGCAAAGGACACTTCTAACACTTCTCAGGACTAATCTGAAGGGAAATCCGCAGACCTAGGAAAGGCACCAAGAGAGCCCACAGACAGCTGGGGGCTGGTGATGGTCAGCTTGAAGACCCTGCCCTCTGCCCCTGAAGGAGTGGGGTCTATGGGTGTGGAGTGATGTAGTAATGCCAGACTGGGTCAATGCGCTTGTCAGTCTTGCTGAAGTGACTCTGCCCTCTTTTTTAAAACATTTTTTGTTGTAAGAGATGTTCTTTGTTAGGGAGAGGGTAGAGAGAGCTTCATAGGAGGTGTAAGAACAAAAGTTCTCCACAAAAAAATAAATAAACAAATCATGAAAACCTCCCAGGAGAAGCCACAGTGTCTTGGAGCAGCCCAGCCCACTTTGGGGATACTCCAGCTGAAGCTCCTTTTATGGAGCTGAAATCTGCCTCCCTGCAGCTTTGCCCCCAAGGTAGAGCAAGAGGAGTATAGGCCTTCCTCCAGAGAGCCATCCACCAAGCACCAGACCCTGCTCTGTCTGTCCCCAGACATCTCTTCTCTAGGATAAACAGCCACAGCTTCCTGTCCTGATTGCCCACACGTTGATACGGAGGAAAGAGGAAGACCTCAGCCAGTGTAACATCCACAGCAGAGCAGACGCAGGCCAGGTCAGAGTGAAATCCTAGGTCATTGGCTTATCAATGCTATGGGAAGCACTGCAAGGCAATTGGTTGCTCCTTGGTTTCCCCAGATTGGCTGACATTCCCTACAAAACTACAGCTCCCAATGCTGAATTTCCCCCCCAGTCCTACTGTCCACAAAACAACTTATTTCAACAACCATTAAGCACCTGCTACATGCATAGCCTGTGAACGTTTAGGGATAAAGACAAAAATGGAACAAGCTCTTCCCTCAAGGAGCTTACGTTCTAGGGCCACACCCTCACATCTGCCTACGCAGGGGTATCTAACTCTCATCACTTGAGGAGGGGGAGAAAGTCCTAAGATGCCCATGCTTTTTAACATGATATTTTCAAATGCCTTCAGTGAGGACAAACAGCATCAAGATCAGCTGCCACACTGATAGTTATTCAACTTGAAAAGACTACAAGCCAAGACCAAATTAGAGGGAGTGTGGGCACATGATTTTCTGTTTGCAGATGATTGTGCCCTCAATGTAGCCTCTGAAGCTGAGATGCAACAAAGTACGGATCACTTCTCTGCTGCTTGTGCTAACTTTGGCCTCACAATTAACACCAAGGAAACCCAGGGGCTCCACCCAGCACCCCCACACCACCCATACGTGGAACCATCAGTTACAGCAAATGGTGATGTTTTGAACGCTGTGGATAAGTTCACTTGCCTTGGTACTGTACTTTCCAGGATGTATGCATTGATAATGAGGATGACGCCACATTGCCAGAGCCAGGTCAGTGTCTGGGAGGCTCGGAAGGAAGGAGTGGGAGAGAAGAGGTAGTAGACTGACTACTAAAATGAAGGTCTACTGAGCCACTGAGCAGACCCCATCACTGGATGCCTGTGAAACCTGGGCAGTCTACTAGCGCCAAGCCAGGAACCTGAATCGCTTCCATTTGAATTATCTTAGGAAGATTCTGAAGATCACCTGCCAGGATAAAGTGTCCAACACTGAGGTCCTTACTTGAACTCAACTGCCAAGCAATCAAACTCTGCTTCAGAGAACGCAACTCCAATGTGTTGGCCACGTTGTTCAAATGCAAAATGTACGCTTACCAAAAATACTGCTTTATGGAGAACTCACACAGGACAAGCGCTCATATAGTGGTCAGAAGAAGACATACAAGGGCACTCTCAAGGACTTTGGAATTGATTGTGTGACATGGGAGACACTGACACAGGACAGCTCAGCCTGGTGTGACCTCATCAGAAAAGATGCTGTGCTCTATGAGCAAAGCAGAATTGAAGGAGCTCAAAAGAGATTCTAGTTGCACAAATTTAGAGAATCCACCCCAAATGTTCACGTGGGCTATTGTGCCTGACCTGTGGTAGAATATCTGAGCTTATATTGCTCTGCTCAGCCACAGTCACACAGTAAACTGAGTGACATAGTGATGTCATTTAGACGCTCTTCAAGAATGAAGGACAACAATGAGTGAGATGTCCATAATGGGAACACAGACAGCCACTCACAGCCCACAATGGTGGGCGCCCATGTGTTGGCTTGGCAATAGGCTAGGGATGTCTGCACTGGCTCACCTGTCTAACCTGATGAGGAGGGAACACCCCACAAGGAAAGTTTGGAGGAAGGAGAGTAAGTTGTGCTTAGGACACAGTCACCTTTGGATCTCTAACAGACCTCTGGGTGATGAAGAGCTGGGGCTCAGGAGAGAGCCAGGGCTGGGCATCTAGCCTCCTCTGAGAAGCTCTGGGGAGGCCTGTGGACAGCCATTTGGGATGCAAGACCACAAAGGTCCTATCTCACTAGTACTCTATGAGCCTCAGAACCATTTTATGAAGAAGGGTTGAAGGAACAGCAGATGCTCGGTCTGAAGAAGACCCAAGGTGACCTTTCCCTACGAAGAAGGCTCCAGGAGTCAGAAGTGGAGTGAGTGACTGTTGAGTGACTCTGAGTCATCCCAAAGAGGCAGATGGAAGCCAGGTCTTGCCCTGGAAAGACTTGAGGGTCCACTAAGCGCCAGCCATCATCCTAGCACCACAGAGCCTCCAGCCTCCACTCCAGAGCCCCCTTGGCTTTGCAGGGTTGTGGTTCTGGTCACACTCATCCTATTTTTTTTCTTCCTTCAATTTTTTAAAACATTTTTATTGAAAGTTCTGCATTTTGAATTCTATCTCACCCTCCCTTCCTCCCCTTCCCCCTCCTGAGACAGTTAAGTAATTAGATCTAGATTATACATGTGGGCAGACTCAATTCTAACGGGACTGGAAAACACGACTAGTCAAACGTGGCCATCAATGGATAATAAGAGTCACTCTCTCAGCCTGCAGTACCCTAAAATCCCTATGCTATGGGGAATAGGGGTCCAGGAGTCCAAGGGCAGGGTCAAGGTGACAGTCCCTGCTCTGCTGCAGGATTTAGGAAGCCAGTCTCATCCATGGGGTCCACATGACATACTCCCCAGTGGGGGTCAGGGTGAGAGGGATATGTCCTTCTTCCATAGCTATGACTCTCCCCTTGGCCAGGCAGTGGTTCTGAGCACAGCTCTTTTCCCTGGACATGTGGGCCTGATGCTGCAGTCTACACGGTTTTTTGGTGTCACATGCAAATTCTAGACTTCTTCTCTGCCCACACCCCTCCTCCATGTTCCATAGGACGAACATTTGATAAGCTCAGATGTGTGCAGACCCAGGGGATATGAGGGGTCCTGCCCTGGACACACTTACAGGCACTGAACTTAATGGGTTCACTGGATATTTCTCCCCTCACTCAATTTTGTAATCTACAGTTTATGGGAAATGCATCTTAACCTTCCTTGGACCCCAGACTGGGTTCCTGCTTGGAGAGGGGAGCTCGACCCTCTTGGGCATTTATGGGCCAGACATTAAGTCTTGTGTCTAGTCTCCAGCCTCACTGACCACATTCTCCTGACCCTGCTCTTCTCCCAGGCTCATCTTGTGGTTTTCAAGTATTGAGCTAATGCCAAGGACGAATGATTGCTTTGGGAAAATTGAAGAGAAACAACACAAGGAATACCAACCCCCCAAGCCCCGACCTTCCTCTGAGGCGACCTATTTCTCCGGGGAGACTTGGGCTCCCCAGAAGGACTTGGCAACATCCTGTGAATTGGGGAAAATCTGCTTTCGGAATGTTTCATCACTGAGCAATTAAACACATTGGGGGGGGGTTGGCAGACTGTTGATGCACATCAAGGCCATCTTCCCAGAGGGAGACTTGGTGTCCCTCCACCCCGGGATTTGTTGCCAAGTCTAAGATTGTCCTCAGAAGATCCCGGAACAGGAGCCCTGGCCCTTCAGGCCTCCCCCCACCCCACCACTATCTGATGTCCACTCTAGGGCCCAGTGAATCTATGTCCTTCCTTAAATGGGGCATTCAAAACCGACTACAGAGCTCATTCCACATCATGCCTCCCCAGCTGAACCCACCATACCACCTGGGTCTTGGAAATCTTAAACCACATATCTGGTAGGTATACCCCAAAATGGAGGCCCTCACTTGCCGCCAAGCTCTCCTTTCTGTCAAGGGCACCACCATCCCTCAGCCCTCCGGTTTCATGTTCTTAGGGTCATTCTTGCTCCCCACCCCTCCCCCATCCCACCAGCTGCCCAACCCCGTCATTTCCTTCTCCACAATATCTCTCACGCTTGCCTCCTTCTCTCCTCATCTACAGTTGACACTCTGCTCACACTCTCATTACCTCTCGCTCAGTCTGTGGCAATCACCTCCAAATTGGTCTCTGTGCCTTGAGACTGCCCAGTGGAGACTTTCTGCCCACTCCAGTCCACCCACTATTCAGTCGCCCAAGGGATGTCCAGATCCCTCCCCCTGCCCCATCGCCTCCAGGATCAAATAGTCCTGTGTTTGGCAGGCCAAGCCCTTGCACCCCCCACCCCAGGCCACAATGCAGCCAACCACACAGGTCTATCTCCTGTCTCTGAGCCTTTGTAGTAGCTGCTCACAGTGAGGCTCCACCTCTGCCACCCAGAAGTCCTGGCTCCCTTCAAGACTCAGCTCACCCACCACGCCAGTGTCTTCACCTGTAAGCACTGTGGTCAGGAAGACTTGAGTGCAAATCCAGCCTCAGACATGTCCTAGCTGTGTGACTCTGGGTAAACCACTTAACTTCTGTCTCCTCCTCCCTCCCAGGGCTGTCTGAGCTCAGATGAGGTAGTAAGTGTAAAAGCACTTTGCAAACCTTAAAGCACCTTATGAATACGAGCCATTTCTTACAAACACCACATGCTCTGTTTTTGTCTGTGGGTTCTGAATGATGTGGGCTGACTCCCCAGTAGAATGTAACCCTCCTTGAGGGGAGAGTTTTGGGTTGTTCTTGATTTTTTTTGCATCCCCAATACTTCCACAGTACCAGGCACACTGTAGGTGCTAAATGCTTGTGGATTGGTTGATCGTCTCTAGAGTTGTGACTTCAGCTTTTTCAGCCTGTTTCTTCATGTGTAGAATGGGGTTACCCACATTTGTTTCAGAGGGCTGGTGTGAAGCAGGAACTTTACCTCAAAATGTGAGGGGTGACTATGAAGAAACAGGACCAGGAAGGACTCCCAGATTCAGTCCGTGTGCCCTTGAGGTATCACAGGCCAAACATGGCACCCAGGGACATTCCAACGTAGCCTCCAAATGCCCTTCCTGACTCAGAACACTCAACTCCTCTGCCCACAAGTTTGAGAGGCAGGAGATGACTCGAAATCAGGGGTTGTGAGGGGCCTGGTACACACCTCCAGTAATCTACTGTTTGATGAACCCAAAGACTCCAGCTTCTGGGATAAGAACTAGGTGAAGACCAATATCTTACACCATATTCAAAGATAAAGTCAAAATGGGTACATGATTTTGATATAAAGGCTGATACCATAAGCAAATTAGGAGGGCAAGGAACAGATTACCTGACAGATTTATGACCAAACAAGAGGCAGAAAATACGATGAAATGCAAAATGGATGATTTCAATTACATTAAATTGAATTTTTTTGCACCAACAAAGCCAATGCAAACAACATTAGAAGGACAGCAGAAAGCTGCAAAGCAATTTTTACAGTGTGTCACTGATAAAGACCTCATTTCTCAAATATATAGAGAATGGAGTCAAATTTATAAAAACAGAAGTCATTCACCAGTTGACTAAATGGTCAAAGGATATGAACAGGCAGTTTTCAGATAAAGAAATTAAAACTATAGTCATACGAAAAAATACTTGAAATCACTATTGATTAGAGAAATACAAACCAAAACAGCTCTGAGGTACCACATCACATGCATCAGATTGGTAACATGACAAAACAGGAAAATGATAAATGATGGAGAAGATACGGGGAAATTGAAACACTAATTCATTGGTAGTGGAGTTGTGAAGTGATCCAACCATTCTGGAAAGCAATTTGGAATTATGCCCAAAGGGCTATAAAACTTTATACCCTCTGACCCAACAATACCACTGCTAGATCTGTATCCCAAAGAGGTCATAAAAACAAGAAAAGGACTGACATGTACAAAAATATTTATAGCAGCTCTTTCTTTTTGTGGTGGCAAAGAGATGGAAATTGAAGGGACATGCATCAGTTGGGGAATAGTTGGACAAGCGATAATATGTGAATGTGATGGAATACTATTGTGCTATAGGAAATGATGGGCAGGGGGACTTCAGAAAAAAACCTGGAAAGACTTATGTGAACTGATGCTGAGTGAAGTGAGCAGAGCCAGGAGAACATTGTATACAATGACAGATACATCGTATCTGTGATGAATGACTTGGACAGACCCGGCTCCTCTCAGCAATGGAAAGACCTGAGATACCTACAAAACGCTCATGCAGGAAATTGCCAACCGCATCCAGAGAAAGAACAATGGAGTCTGAATGCAGATCGAAGCGAACTCTCTTTTTGTTTGTTTTGTTTTGTTTTGTTTCTTCTTTCTTGTGGTTCCTCCCATTCTTTCTAATTCTTTACAACATGACTAATGTGAAAATATGTTTAATATGAATGTATCTGTAGAATCTATATCAGATTGCACACCACCTTGGGAAGGGGGGAGGTGAGGAAAGGAGGGGATTTAGAACTCAACATCTTATGGGACTAGATGTTGAAAACAATTAATTAATTAATTAAAAATTAAATAAAAAGGATACTCTCTGGTCCCAAACCAAATTGGAAAACTGATCCATGGGGCCAGGGGCTTCTGCCCTACACTGCCAACAGGGATGGGCAGAGGAGTGAGGGTGGAGACTTTGCCTATACATTCTTGTCAGCACACTTCTGGACATTTTAGGGATATGACATGCACCCAGAGTAAAGGGAGCTGGGGAAGGGGCCCTAGGATGTCCACAGGCATGTCAGAAGTAAGCATTCTGTGGGACTGACAAGCAGTCACAGGCACATCTGTGTTGGGCATCATGAAGCCATGGGGCAAAGAGGGATGGCTGGATCACAGGGCTTAAAGCTCCTGTTCTTGGGCAGCAGCCCTGATTCCACCAGGAACTAAAGTCTGACTTGCTCCTGGGCTTAAAAGGAAAAACAGCCCTAGGCTCCTGGGGCCTCCGATGGGGAGGTACAGGGACTACTGCTTTTGCCCTGATCCAACCTTCTTTACCACATTTAATATCCCCTAAAATCAGAGTGTAGACAAGTGCAGACATGGAGGGGCTGGATCCCCAGAACTCTTCCATTATCACCCACCCCCCCCCTTGTCTGTTTGCACACAGACACATACATGTTGTCTAGGCAACCTGGAGGGCAGAGAATGTCTCCTGCCTCCGTGTCCCAGGCACTTAGCTCAGTTCCTGTTATATGGCAGGGGCTTAAACATTCATTGACTGACCAGCTGTGAACTTAGATTTCCTTGTGGCATGACTGGATCTTACTGGAGCTCCTGAGGTTTCCTTTGCCCTTGCTCAGAGTTCTTGGTCCAAAGGCTAGGTCCACTCTATGGTGTTTGCCCACTAATATGAAGCAAAGGACCCTGATTGTAGCCAGCAGTGTGGTTTGCTAAGAAGAATCATTGTCAAAGTACTTTGCTCCAAAGGCCCAGGAAGGGTGGGGCTGCAGGTCCTGTGGGCCCGTTGTACAGATGGGGAAAACACTCTCTGATCGTGTGCAAGGCCATGAGGAAGGTAGGTCTGACCTATGTCCTGCCCAGCTTTCCTCCACATCCCTCTCAGCTGCCTCTCCTTGAGAGGCTGTTTGTGCTCGTCCCTGGGGCCTAAGGTAGGCAGACCACCCCTAACGCAGAAGCTTCACCTGGACCCAAGACTCCAACTCTCCTCAGGCCACTGGGGCCTTCCTTGTCCCTCCCAGGGGAATTCTGGCCTCTGGGGTCAAGGGCTGAATGGAGGGCTGAGCTAGCCTCCCAGACTGACTCCTTCTTGAATAATGCTCCTTTTTACTTGTCTTTCCCTGACCACAGTTGAAGCCATTCTTGCTAGTAAGAATGAAGTGGCTGTTTCACCTGGCATCTGCCACTGCTCAGACATCCACCACATGGCTGGAAATGAGGCTGTCCTAAAGCCTTCCCAGGCCTGGGGGTGGAGCTGCATCCCAGGATCACACTGGAAAATACTCCCCAAATGACAGCCCTCCTAAAGTGGGGTAGGGCTGCTTCAGTGGAAGAGCACCATCCCCTAGCCCTGCCCTCCAAGGCGGCATGGTCAGTCACCCACTGCCTCGGGCTGTGGTACTAGGCTAATAGATCCTGGCTCACTCCCTCCTGCAGCCCACCCATGAGCCCTGGCATCCTCTCTGTTCAGCCACTGCTGGGGCCAGTGACCCCAGCGGGGTGGACTTCAAATTTGTCACTGAATGGGAAAGGGTCTCTTTGTAGACACCTCCCCTCTACACATACCCACACTGAATCTAGAGGCTGCGCAGAAGCCTGTCTGGTCCCCAGGATGCTCAGGGGACTCCGGTGGACGTGGCAGAGGACAGCCCATAGGTTGGACTGCGAACTTCAGAACAGACTTCAGCAAAATGCAAACCCTTCTTGACGTTTCTGGGGCACAGGCAGGGCACCTGGAAGGCTCAGCTTTTTATAGCAGGGAAGGCCTGGCTCTGTCTCTTTCCCCTCCTTGGTTCTAACCCTAATTGGGCTGATCCCACCTCCTGACAGGCCCTGGGATGCCTCCCTACTCTTAAGGAGCTATTAGGAAAGAAATACAAACCAGCAGGAACAGAGGAGAATCCAAGGTGAAGGAAGCAGTATTCTAACAGCTGAGGGTGAGGGGCACAGACAGGCTGGAGAGGAAGCCACAGGCCTGTTTGAGGGGGTTGGAGAGGGCCTGGGGAGGACTGAGAAGAAAGAAGAGAAAGGGAGGAGTTGCCAGATTCCTGAAGGGTGGGGAGTCGCCTGGGAGCCCCTGATGTCTGGGGAGTGGTTCTGGGTGGGGAGATACTCCAGATTAGGGGTGCTGGGGACCCGGTCAGGGTAGAGAAACCTTGAGTGAAGAGAGAAGGGGACCAGACACCCAACAGATGAAAGTGGCCTCATGCTGAAGGCATTTAGAATGTTCTGGAATGAGCTCAACAGATGGAGACCTTGGACAAGACTCCTGATAGCTCCCAGCACTGTCTCCAGGCCTGCAGGTGCATTGGAACTGGGAACCCTCAGGCCAGGGAGCCAGCTCCCAATAGGGGAGCTTCTCTCCCTTTCTACCTCCCCCTCCCCCCTTCTTCAGCTACACTTCCTAGGAGGGCTCTACTGACTCCTCCCTCCACCCTGCCCCCACCCTGCCTTTGGGGCCTCCCTCTGCCTTAAGGAGCTCGAATATTGAAGGGAAGAGTCTCCATCAGGCATCATGCCTGACTTGATTGCAAACCCTCTGAGGGCAGGCATGGTATATTTTTTTATCCCCTGGTGCTTCCTCCTCTTTCAGACCCCTAAATGTGGGCATTTGCCAGTGCAACAATGCACCACGTTCAAGGCACTGGGCTCAAGGGATGGGGAAGGTGGGTTACAAGACCTTGCTTGAGTGGATAGACAGCCTTCAAGGCTTTCCTTCTCTTCTCAAGCCTCCTATGGCAGCCCTGCCCCCAGCCCCCAAGCTGAGGCCTTTCAGAGCCAGAACACTCGGTCCCCCTCTCCACCAGGGCTTGGCATTCTCCCACTGTTCTCCTTCACTCCAATCCCTGATGCAGAGGGGACCCTTCTCCTCCACATTACTCCTCATGCCTGCTCCCTCCTGTTTAGTCCCACAGATGCCTCCCACTCCCCGGAATTTCTGTCAGTCTCTCCCTGTCTCCTGTATCCTTCCCAGCTGCCTGAAAACACACCCACCCTAAAAATAAGACATCAGAAATCCCTCATTAGGTCCCTATTCTCTAGCCCCAATTGTGATTGTCCTCTCTCTCTCTCTTTTTTCCCTTTTCAGCTACACTTGAGAGACGCAGCCTCCACCTCCGCTTCCACTCTTCTCACTCCCTTCTGGTTCCTGGCCTCCTCACTCAACCTGCTCTCTCCAGAGTCACCAAGGATCTCAAACAGCCTCTGTCCATCCTTGTCCTTCTGCCCCTCTTTGTGGTTTCTGGCACTCCTGGGCACCTTCTCCCAGACATGCTCTGGACTTGGGTCATACTGTGGTTTGCTGGTTCTCCTTGAAGTTATTTGGCCACTGGACCATTACCCATGACTGCCCCTTAACTGGGAATGTTCCCCAAGGATCACTCCTAGGTCCTCTTCTCTCTTCCTCTCTTTCTTTTCTTCTCCCCCATCTCCTATACTAGAGGTTCTCAACCTTCCTAATGCTGTGACCCTTTAATACAGTTCCTCATGTTGTGGCAACCCCCAACCATAAAATTATTTTTGTTGCTACTTCATAACTGTAATTTTGCTACTGTTATAAATCCTAATGTAAATATCTGATAGGCAGGATGTGTTTTCATTGTTACAAATTGAACCTAACCCACAGGTTGAGAACTGATGCTCTATATTCATATTATCTCCCAGTGACCTCATCAACTCCACTGAGCTCAGCTGTCCTGTCTAGGCAGAGGAATCCCAAATCTACAGATCGAAAGCAAGTCATCAAGTATGCATCAGGTACCTCCTGTATACCACCCACTGAGAATACAAAAAGAGGCCAGAGACAGTCCCTGCACTTAGGGAGCTCCCAGTCCAATAGGGAAGACAAGATGCCAATGACTCTGCCAAGAAAATATGGTCAGGATAAACTAGGAATAATCACCAGAGGGAAGACAGTGAGTGGCCTTTAGTGGAGGATCAGGTGGGACTTTAGCTGAGACCTGAGGAAAGACAGAGCAACCAGGAGGTAGAGATGAGGAGGCAGGGCATTCCAGGCAGAGGGAATGGCCGGGACAAAGGCCCAGAATCTGGAGATGGAGTGTGCTGTATTCAAGGAACAGCCAGAATGCCAGTGATGATCCCAGGTACAAGGAAAGGCATTAGGTGTAAGAAGACTGAAAGGTTGTGGGTAGGGTTCAGGTTCTGAAGGATTTTAAAGCCCAACAGAATTTTATATTTAGTCCTAGAAATAGAATTTGCCACTCTCATATTACAAATGGAGAAACTGGGGCTCATGGAGGCCAAATGACTACCTACCCCTGTACTCTCTCCTGAGTTCCAATCCCACATCAACAATTGCCTTTTAGACATGTCAGAAAGGAAGTTCCATAGACATGGACTCAATATGTCCAAAGCCAAAACACACTCTCTTGGCCTTGAACTGTCCTCTCTGCTGTACTTTCATGCTTTTGTGAGGGGTACCAAAGATCTTCCAAGGTTTAAAACCCCAGTATTCCCATGGACTTCTCCCTTTCTCTCAATCCCCAAGGTTCAATATGGCACCAAGGTCTGTCGATTTCACCTCTTCAACATCTCTAGTCAATGTTGTCTCTGACTGTCTCTCCAATATGCCCCTTTCTCTTCTCTGACCCTACCCTGGACTAATGCAACAGCTGCTTCTGAGTCTGCCTGCACCAAATCTCTCCCCCACTCCAGTCCATCCTTCACTCAGCTGTCCCAGTGATGTTCCAAAGGTGAAGGTCTGATTATTTCACTCCCTACTCAATAGACCCCTATGGCTCCCTACTGTCTTTTAATGCTCCCTTGGTTTTCCTTTGTCAGAAAGGAGAAGAGAATAATCTATAAACCATAAGCCAGTGACTTTGATTCCAGGAGGCAGGGGGAGGTAAAACTGATTCCTTTTTTCTTTTAAAAACCATTATTGATTTCTTCTCTTTATATACCTCCTACAGTTCCAAAAATATCCCACTCACCCCCACTCTCCTGAGAGCTATCTCTCATGACAAAGAATTTTTTAAAAGAGGAAAGAAAGCTTGGCAAAAGTAAAGAATGCATCACTAAAATCTGACATTCTATGCAGTATTCCACTCGTACCATCCCCACCTCTGCAAGGAAGGAAGGACAGTATGTTCTCCCATCTTTTTCACACCAATAGGGAGATAACCTTCGAGCCCTGAAAGTGGTGGGATGCACCTCCTACAACACTGGTCTTGCTCCCAACTACCTCTCACAACCATCATACAGGGAAACAAGTCCTGGAGAGCTGGGGTCAGGAATCCCCAGAGGGCAGGCAAGCCCATCCACCTGGAGCAGCCAGGCTCTCAGAGGGAGGTGCCAGGCAGGTCCAACTTCCTACAGTCCTATCCTGACCACCATCTCTCCTCTGGACCCAAGAGGCTGGAAAAGCCAGGATTCAGCCCAGAATCATGATTCTGGGAAGCCACTCCTGTGAAGATGAAGCCCGGACCTGTTTCCACAGGGGCTATAGGCCCAGCTCCTGAAGACACTGGAAAGAAAGTTTTTGTTAGCCTAATCCTTGGCCCTGTCCAATGATTCAACATCAGAAGCTGATGCCATTTTTCATGGAAATAACATGACAGAAAAGGCCTGACCACCTGCTTTGGGCTGTCCTGTAAGGACCCTGGGACCATCCATCTGACTTGCAGCTGAGAACTTCCCTCTGTGCTATCTCCCCCATTAGAATGGGGGCCCCCAGAGAGCCAAGACCCTCTGATTTCTATCTGGATTCTAAGGGCTTGTTTAGTAGCACTTAATAAATGTGCCATTCATCCATTCACCCACTTATCATGCTAACATTTCTTATTTTCTTGTGCTACACCTCACTTAGCCATACCACAAACAATGAGGTCCAGATCTTAGCACAAACAGCTGCTAGGAACATTTCAGTGGCCTGTCTATGGGGCCCGTCTTTCTGCCATTGACCTCCTTCGGGTAACAGTGGGATCTCTTACTCAAAGGGGGGTGTTTTAGCCACTTTCTTGAAATTTCTTGGAGGCTTCCAAAAAACAGTCAAGACAAAACTGAATTATGGGTGAATAATACGTCCAAGTTTGGCCCAGGAAGAATTGAGAAAAGGTCTCTATAGTTATTGTAAACATGGGGTACTATGGGGGGGGTGAAATATCACATATATGGCCAGACTGACCATGGAGTAACTGCTGGTTCATTTTGCTACAATGTTGTTCTTCTCTTTTGAAGTCTTTGGTACTTGGGCTAGCTCCTGGGGCTGGAAAGAGGATCAATAAGATGACAATTTAAAGTCCAGAAACAGAAACACCAAAGCCCTGAGCAGAGAGGACCCAGCCAGCCCAGATAAAGGAAAAGACCTGCAGGGCCCAGAGAAGGTGAGATTGTGGCAACAGCTGCTTCTGAGTCTGCCTGCACCAAATCTCTCCCCCACTCCAGTCCATCCTTCACTCAGCTGTCCCAGTGATGTTCCAAAGGTGAAGGTCTGATTATTTCACTCCCTACTCAATAGTCACTTCCTAATTCCCTCCTGTACTCTCTGCCAAGGAGAAATATCCTTGGTCTGGCAGGACAACTACAAATGGCTGAAACCTGTGAGAAACAAGGGGACCAATCACCTGTGAGCACTGAGCTCACCTGGATGAGGAGAAGGAAAGTCAAGGACTCAGCATACTCCAGCCCCGGGAGCCAAAAGGTTCCACAGGGTGACTGGATCGCTGAGCCACTGCCAGGAATCCCTAAGGAAAGGACTGCAGAGCAGAGATACACTGTAATGCTGGGGCAGAAACAGAGAGAAACTGACAAAGTGTAAGTCACTAAGCTTGTCTTTGACACTTGGCAGAACTCTAAAAAACAGAGGGATGGTTTGTGAGCCCTAAGAAAGGGAGGCAGCGATCACCAAGAGCCTCCTGGCTTCACCTGAACAAATCATATCTGAGGCCTACCCGGGGGAGGGAGGTACATCTCTCCCAATGGATCTCTCCTGATACATTAGGGCACATGACAGATCTCTGAAGGGGGCTCTCTGCATAGCAGTGACTAGCCAAAGGCCCACGTGGTACACTTATCAGCCAACATCAAGTTGAGAAGAAAGGAAACCTACTGGACAACAGCAGGCAGGGTTGGATCAAGCCTGGGCAGGCTAGCCACCGATGGGAATTAAAGAGAATAAAACACAACCAGGACAAATATGTTACCATCTTATACTTGGGTTCAAAAAATATATTTCCTAAGTATAAGACAAGGATGGGGCAGCAAGGTGGTTCAGTGCACAGAGGACTGGGCCTGGAGTCAGAAGAACCTGAGTTCAACTCCAGCCTCAGATACTTGCTAGCTGTGTGACCCTGGGCAAGTCACTTAACCATTTGTCTCAGTTCCTCATCTGTTAAGTGAACTGGAAAAGGGAATGATGAACCACTCCAGCACCTCTGCCAAGAAAACCCCAAATGGGGCTGCAAAGAGTCAGGCAGGATGGAAAAATAACTCAACAACACTAACAACAGCCAGAAGCCAGGGGAGGTGTGGCTGGGCATCAGGTCAAAGGCCTGGGAGTGCAGGAGTCAGTATGAGGGACATGTAGCCATTGAGTCTGCCTTAGGAAAGTCATAACTGCAGGGGACAAGAACGCTTTTGCTCTCCACTCTGCCCTATTTAGACCACATCTGGACATCTATGGTCACTTCTGTGTAAGGAAGGACACTAATAATTAAGGGAACATCCTTGGGTGGGAGAACTGGACACATACAGCCTGGAGAATGTTATGTCAGGGGTGGGTGGGAGACATCAAGTACTCCCAGGGCTGCCACGGGACATCAGATGAGCCTTGTGCTGCTTGACCCCAGAGGGGGCCCCAAATGGCTGGAAGACCTCCAGGAGAGGAGGCCCAGCTGGAACAGGATGTGGGAGGGATGTTGGCTCAGAAAGGACAGTGGGGAGGGGGCTCCCGGGAGCCTTCTGAGCTGAGAAGCCAAACAATGAAGAGGAAGGCCAGTGAGTTTCCATGAGAAGCAACTGAGATCCAAAGCCACAAAGGCCCAGTTCTGTCATCTTCTCCTGGACAGTTTGACAGTTGAGGTGGGCAGAGCAGAGAAAGCCATCATGTGGGGTACAGGGGTCACAGTGGATGGTCGGCTCCTGAGAGGGCACTACGGAAATGATGTCCTTTGGAGGCCCAATGGACAGAGGGCAAGTGAGGTCAGAATAGGATGGCAGGATGAGGAGAGGCAAGGCTGAGGACCTGGAGCTGGGTTCCCATAAGGCTGTAGAACAGTCAGTCTTTGGGATGGGAGTGGGGAGGGAGAGGAGGCAAATAGAAGCAGAATTGGGAGGTCCAGACTCAGGGGCCTTGAGAGTAGAGCATTTCTAAGCGACACGAGGCCTAAGAAGCAGAAGTGGGGCTGCTGTGGGGAATGGGGAGGGCCCTCCTGGGTGACCTGACTGGTCCCCAAAGCTAAAGAGCAAATTTCCAAACAAAGTAGCCCTCAGCTCAGTCAGTAAGTTGGGAAAACCAGGATGATGGACCCATCAGCTCAGCTTGGGGAAGCATCTGTCCTCTAGCAGCTTAGATGGGAGTGGGGTTCAGCATGACTCCCCCATTTTCTCCTCCCTCATGCACACATTGGCTGAATCCATAAAAATGCCAAGAGGATCCATATGGCTTGGGCTAAAGCCATTGGCTATGAGTGAGACCACCAGAGCACAGTCAGTCCTGATAATGCCTTTCTTCCCAAGGCAGGTCCAGGTCCCAGAGCACTACTTCATTAGAAGCCCCAGGGCACTAGACAGACAGCCACAACTCATGATCCCACCTCCTTTGGCTTCCTAAGCTCTAGCTCCAGCAGAGGCAGCTCCTTTAACTCAGAATAGCCCTAGCCTGGGAATAGGGAAGGAGGGGAAGGAGGGTCCTGGGCAGGGACTTGCAGCTGCAGCCACAGCCTTGGTCAGAGGCCTGACCCCCTGGCCTGCTGACCTCAGCCTCACCCCCTCATTCTTCTTGGCCTGGCCTGTGGACTATGTAGCTGCCTGGAGAGCAGCTCCCACCTAACAGATAAGGTTCTGACTACGCTCTGATTCAGGCCCCTCCCTGGCCTGCTTCAGCCAGGCCCTAGCCCAATGTCTGCCCTTTTAGATGAACCGCTTAGTTCACCTGAGCCTGCTCTGCAGCCCCCCTGGCCGGGCTCACCATGAGATTCCCCTCAGCCCAGCGGCTTGGCCACAGCATTCTGTCTGATGAGACAGTGAAGGAACTCCTTAGGATGCAGGGGACAGAGCCCTGGGCTGGTTATCACAAACCACAGCCAAGGGGGAACCACCTTCAGTGTCTATGGGGGATCAGTTGCTAAAGTGACTCTGGTGACATTCCCCACTAGTCAGCTGACAAGCCAACCGGGTTTGCTTAAGTCCTGGATTAGGGAGACAGATGAGTGCCTTAGACCCTATCAGCTCCAGATATGGGGCTTCCTACCACCCACCCAAGCCCCCTGCTGGGCCCCCTCAGTGAAAGTTGAATCCCTGGGGCCAGACCTCTCCAATCACAAGTGCAACTTCAATATTTCACAGTGAAAGTGAAGGAAGAAGCCTTGGGCCAGGAGGTGGAGTGGGGGAGGCAGAGTGAGGATTAAAGGGGAAAAAGTAGCTCATGGTTCAGGCCCATTTTCCATTCTTTGGAGAAACTCAGGTCTGGAGGTTATAAACCAAGGAATCCACAAGCATTTTTCAAAAAGTGTCAGGTTTGTGCTTGGGGGGGGGGGGAGGGAGGGGAGAGGAAGCTCTCAGCCTCTCAGCATGCACAAAAAATAAACACAGGGTAATGGGGGGGATAAAAGACGGAGGGGAGACTAGCAGCCCAGTCTCCCAAGGAAGCCTAGGACTCCAAATTTGGCTCCAAATTCGTGGAAGGAGAGGGAGATCAGGGCGGCAGCACGAGCTGAGGCTCAGGCTCAGGCTCACCCTCACACTCACACTCACACACACACAACCACCCTTTTCCAGCCTGGAGGCAGTCTCCCCAGAATAATTAGCTCAAACAGCTCTCAAACAGCTCTGCAAGCAGAGGCAGCAACATACAGGCCACATCTGTATATGACAGGCTGACGCTCTCCAGATGTGGTCAATTATTCTCTCTTTACCAGGCGTCTTCCAGAAAGTGATGACTTGAGGAAAAGCTCGATGAGCAGTGAAGATGTTCTCAGCATGAACTGTCAGCAGTGGCACTGAGCAGGGGAGGCCAGGGGGTCAGGGCAGAGACAGGAGGGAGCTCCAGCTGCACTGGGAGGCATTTCCAGGCCAGCCTTGACCATGACCTTACCTCTCCCATCTCCCACAGCGAAGGAGTCTGCCTTCATTGACCCTCCGTCCTCACGTGTGGCCCCATTAAATCGAGGCCCGGGGCAGATCTGCTTCTGGTCTGAGAGGTCCAGCAGCAGCCGCTGCCCCGCAAACGTCCCAGTGGTTGGAGGTGGAGGGGATCGAAGCCTTGCTGCCAGGTAGCGGCTCCCTCCTCACTCCACCCAGTTCTGCCTTTCACTCGGTTTAAATAAATTCTCCTTTCCGGTTGTTTTCGGGCCCCTGGTAAGCTGCCTGCAGGGAGGCTGATGGGGGAGGGGGTGTGGGTGAGGAGAGCCTGGGGACCTCGGCCTCGATTGGACCACGGAGCCCTGAATGTTCCCCCACTTCGCCCTCCTCACCAGAGACAGACTGACCAGAGCAAATTCTGCTCATTCCGAAAAGGAAAACACCGTGAACCTTTCCAAAACAAACACTGACCCTCGAGTGAGATCGGCAGAAGAGGGAGAACTCAAGTGGTCAGTTTCCGGAGAGCCTTCCAAAGCACTAGAGGGAGGACCTGGGGGGGAGGGGGGGGAGAGATCTAAGGGCTTAGGGCAGTGTGGGACAGGAAGGGGACCAGGGAAACATAGAAGGGTGGGAGCTGGGGCAGGGGGCTTGTGGAACAGGAGGCTGGGGGGCCTGGGGGCACCTACAGGAGCTGGGAGGATGGGGGAGGGGGTACGGCTCTGGAGGGGGTTCTGGTCTCCAGCTCTGACAAGGCACTGAGTGCTAAATTCGTTGCTAGCAAACTTGGCCGCCCAGGAGCCAAGTTCAGCCAAGGACCTGTTTCTCTGGTGTCGAACTTTTCCGAAACTTTTACAATCCCAGAAAAGTTCCCCAGATGTTAGATGGGTCAGGGTGTTCCTAGTTTCATCTTTCTCAGGGCAAGGATGCAGCCACGAGGCCTCCTGGGCTCTCGCAGGGAGGGAGAGAGAACTAACCAGATGGGGCCAAAGGGCCCTGTGAAAGCCAGAAGCCCCCAGCCGCCACTTGGGGTGAGGTGTGGTCCAGGGCCTAGCACCCCGCCAGGTCGGTCCCCAGCAGGCGAAGGGACACCCAGGCTTCGGTCTCAAGAAATGTTGTATAGGGG
>CM053598.1:404034-445366 GCA_028646575.1 Pseudocheirus occidentalis | reverse complement strand
CCTCCCCCATTACCTTGCATTTCCTTTGTAGATATTATGGGTTCACCTCGGAAGCAAGCTGAGGGTAGGGACATTCTGAGTCATTGGAGCATGAGCCTGGACATGCCCAGGGAAAGGCTAAGGAGCTGATTCGAAGGCTGCCCCCAAGGGGCTGCCCTTTGGGGCCCTGGTATTTCTTGAGCCCTTGGAGGGGTGAAAGGCAGGATTGCCTGCTCCCAAGATTTCCTAGGAATGAAGTCATTTTGTTTATGTGGAGACTTCTCATTCTGGGCAATGAAGTTGTCTTTCTGTGCTTTGTAATGACCTCTTTCCCTTGTTTGGTGAAGAATATACCTCCTGGATGAGACTTGGCAGCCCTGCCTCATGTGAGCCCCATTCACTGCAAGTCACAATATGACCTCCTGATGCCAACGTGCTCTTCTGGAACATTGGACCCACAACAACCGCAGCTCATCCTGTATAAATCTCATTTACACCAGGTTGTTCCCAAGTAGTCTCTCCCATTAGACTGGGAACTTCTCACTGGCAGAAAGGGGCTACGCAGCTCACAGGGTCCTGGACCTGGAGTCAGAAAGACTGGAGTTCAAATCTGATCTTAGACACTTCCTAGCTGGGTGACCCTGGGCAAGTCACTGAACTTCTGTCTGCTTTGGTTTCCTCGTAGCATCCACCTCCTGGAGTCATTGTGAGGGTCACAGGAGACAATATCTGTACTTGGGACCATTCCCCGAGAGTTCCCTATATCTTGTTCCCTCCCCTTCGAAGAGCAGGGCTGTCTGGTTTTGCTTTAGCCCAGTGCCTGCTGAGGAATAGATGCTTAACAAAGGCCACTTACTGACTGACTGACGGACTGACTGACCGACCGACCTCCTGGGCTCTCTCAAGCCCCTGCTTGAAGACCTGGGGAGTCCTGGGCTATTGCCATCACCTCCTCAGACGAAGGAGGCAGACGCTTATTGGCTTTGCTCTGTGACTGGTTGGTGTGTAGCCAACATCTCACAGCCTCCTCATCTGTAGAAGCTCTCAGCACCTGCCTCACAAGGTGGTTGTGGGAAGAGTGGAATTCCCTTGATCCTGTCCTGAGACACCTCCCTTGGACTCCTGCCCTCTGGCAGGTCACCCACCACCCTGTTGCTGAGCTGACCTTCTCACTGTCCAAATCTGATTGTTTCTTGTCCCTACTCAGTATCCTTCAGGGTCTGACATGACCCTGACCCAACCAAAGTGACTAACAGCCTCATAACAGGTCATGGAAGGGGCAAAGAGGGCAGGAGTCCTGTTTTTGGACGCTCCCTGACTTTGTGATCACGGGTATGGTCTCTGTGAGACCCAGTTTCCCTCTTTGTCATGTTGATGGGCTGGGTATAATGAACTCTGGGAGGCCCTGGGCTTTGGGGACCACTCCATGGAAGCTCAGGACTCTGGGCATGAGAGCCTGGCGGGCACAGGGGCAATGCTGTCCCATGGGCTGCACCCACCAAGTACCAGGGGTCACAATGGCAGGAAACTTCCAAAGGCTTTTGCTGCTGCTGCAGCTGCGAGTGAGACTCAAGGCTTCAGCCAAGGCCACCAAAGTCAAGCTCTGGACTATTATCCTACCCCCATCCCCAGCATACCTGTGGTGGTGGTCAGGCAAGTCACGCCTGCACTCATGTCTAGAAGCTGCTGATTTAAAGACAACTGCGATTTCTCAGGCCAGGGACTCATAGGCCTGGCTTCTGTCGCTTCCCAGAGCCTCCCATAGAGGAGACAGAAACAGGGACAGAACCACTGACCACATGACCTCCCATCTCTGGCCTTCGGGGCCACTTGGTGCTTGTCAGTCCTCTGAGGCTCACGCCTTCTGTCTACTACTTGAGTCAGGCCCTTCTCTGGCATATAACAGAAAACATGGTTGCAGGACCCTGGGGACTTCACCAAAGACCATGCCTGGTTGCTCCTCTGCCTGTCAGTTCTTGTGACCTGCTGATGCCTGGAAAGGCATAGCTATCAGACACAGCAGATCAGAAATTACAGAAGCAGGACATGCCCCGGGCCTCCCGGGCTGTCCCCCACAGCACAGGGTGTGGGCTCAGCTCTTGGGGCTGGCAGAGCCTCTTCCTCCAGGAGCAGGACCCTGCTGGGGGTACAGTAGGCATTGGGCCATAGGGCCAGGGGACCAGGCAGGCTAATAGCAGAGCATGAGGATAGAGCCAAAGGCTACAGAAAGAGGGCCCATAGTGGGGTACTGATGGGAGAGAGGGGCTTCCACAGGAAGAAGGGCAGGCAGCGTGAATGGCCTGGAGCCAGGACACAGCAGAACAAGAGCAGAGAACCCAGGTGGCCAGGCAGCATGTGAGCAGAGCCCTGTTAGATGAGGCTGGGAAGGTTGGAGACGCCAGACCGAGGTGTTTTTGGTGTACCTAAGAGGTGATAAGGGGCTCCTGGGGACTGGATCAGGGAAGAGCCACCCCCTTGCAAGGTTGCTTCAGCAGGTGCATGGGGGCTGAACCCCAGAAGGGGGATGTTAACCATGAGACTGTTGTGACAGTCCAGACAAGAAGTGGTGAGGGTCTCAGAAGAGGAGGGAGCAGGAGGGAACGAGGCAAGAGATGTGGGGACAGGATTGTCAGGATCTGCTGACTGATCTGGTGTGGAGGGTGAGAGAAAGGAGAGCCTGGAGAATGATTCTGAGGTCACACACCAGGTGGCTGGTAGCAGGAAGACATCCTGTCCTGGGCCACCTCCCCTTGACCCCTGCCCCATCACCAGGAGAAAGAGGCCTGTGTGGGGGAGGGGGAATATTAGAAGTGAGGACAAGTGGGGTGAGGAAGCTTCAGGAAGAAGAATGAGACCCTGGGACTGGAAGTGACTTCTGCATCCTGAGGCTGAAGCCAAGGAGAGGAGGGAGACCAGCCGTTGCTGGGCACAGCCCTGGGTTTGCTGGGGAAGACTTCAAAGGATTCGGCACGGAAAGGAGGAGGAGCCAATGGCCCATGAGCATGGAAAACTCTCAGATATTGAGACCCCAAGAAGGAAGAAAAGGAGGTTTCTGAATGGGCTGCCCACGGGCCTCACTTAACAGCCTCGACTTCACACAGAAAACAGCATCAAGGGCAGTTGACCCTGGAGCAAAGACAAAGTAGGGCCGGCAGGGGCAGCAAAGGCCAGGAAGAAGGACTTGTCTTTGGCTGCCCTGAGAGGGAGAGGAGAGGCGACGGCCAGACTGTTGTCTGGATGGAGAAGGTGGGGGCAGAAGGCAGAACTGCCCCAGTGGACTCTGCTTGTTTTCTTTTCTCTGCCAAAGGAATGCTCTTTGGATTATTTGGAATAGAAAAGACAGAAAAAACTAAAATATAAGTGAGTTGGAACTCAAGGTAATTTTGGAAACAGAATAAAACTGTTTTCCTCAGATGGTTTCAGCTCATTGTATCCTATTATTATTATTTTTTTTTTTGCTTTTTGGAGGGCAGTTGGGGTTAAGTGACTTGCCCAAGGTCACACGGCTAGTGTTGTGTTAAGTGTCTGAGGCCAGATTTGAACTCAGGTACTCCTGACTCCAGGGCTGGTGCACTATTCACTGCACCACCTAGCTGCCCCAAGGGTCATTGTATCCTGACGTAATGGCAACCACACTGGCATCGCCAGGATGACCACTAGCATAGGTTCTTAGGTCTGCATTACTAGCAAAGATAGCTGTTTAAGGGGTTAACAGTCTTTTTAAATTACATTCACTAGTTCAAGGGAAAAGTTCACAGAAAATACAGACAGAGAAAATATAAGTAGAAAAACAAAGACCACCAGCAGGACTCTGAGCGCCTGAATTGACTATACATTTTATATACCTCCCTGGATAGAGAGAGCCTTTACATCTGAGCAGTTGGAGAACTCTGAACACGGGGACACTCAGAATCTCAACCAAGGAATCACAAGATCCTTCTCATAAGCAAACCCCCAAAGCTAAGTACCAACTCTGAGTATTTATACTCTTGACAACTCTCATGACTCAGTGCCTAATTATAAATTAACAAAAGGTATGACAGTCTCCCGTGAACAAGCCTCCCCTAAGCAAGCTTCCTTTAATGGGCTCCAGGTGAGGCCTATTAATGGGCAGGGAAGATCTTAAAACCCATTAACATTGCACCTGAAGACTTTCATACTATGGGGCACCAAAACCACTGCAAATGGGATTGCAAGGCCACTCTTGGGGGCTTTGGCTGGAGGACAGGATTGTCTGTGAAGGAGTGGGGAAGAGTAAAGACGGCCTCAGTTTTCCAAATCTGGGAGAGAATGCCTGTCAGCAATCTTAGCTTTGAATGATTGAGAAATTCTAGAGTGTGATGACAGTTGGTGAGCCCATTAATGAGAACAAAGTGGTCCAGATAGTCATCCCCTGTGAGTGCCTTGTGGGAATGGGCTTCTTTTTAACCCCAGCTCTTAGCCCACTACCTGACCAGTTGGTAGGAGGCACTTAACAAATGTTTATTGACTGACAGCTCCCGTGGCTTCCTTAGAACCATCCTATTTGAGAAAGGGCCAGTGTGGCCAGTAAGATGAATGTGAGGGTCACCCTATGGGGAAGCCTGCCTCCAAGCCACAGGAATGACAGATCTGGGTCTACAGACCAGGTATGAGACATCCAGGCCCAACTCAGGAGGTTCCAGAGCAGGGTTCTTGCTGATTGGAAGCAGTTGGGTGGTTTTAGCTGTTTTTCTTTGTACCCAGGAAACACTGACTCCCAGGGTGGAGGAGTGGAGGGTGATTTAAAAGTAAATAAACAAATAAAAGTGCTCCTGCAGATTGTCTCTAAGCCATTGGCAGGACGGTCCTCCATTAACAGGCATACAGGGCTGGAGAACAGCAAAGCAGCATTTCTTCTATCTGGGCCCAATGTTCTCCAGCAACAAACTTCACAAAGTTTCCCATATTCCTCCTGTGCCCTGACAGGAGAGACAGGACTGGGCTCGGGCACTGTAGAACTGCTTCAGAGAAGCTGGAGCAACCACTGGTGCCCAACAGTCATTGTGGGTGGTTTGATGGTCCTTGAAAGGAGGTGGGGGGAGATGTCTGGGCTTCTGTCACTGACCCTGGGCTCTTCTCCTGGTTGTATAAATGTCTTCCATGAAGGTGTAGGCAGCAGACTGTTTGATGGGTTAGCAAGCATGCTGAGGGACTGCATCAGGATCCAAAAAGATTTGGAAGGCCAAGAGCTTTGGTCTGAATAGAAGATCAGAGTTAATGGAGTCTTGAACTTGAGGTAAGAAAACAAATCAGCCTCACAGGACTAGAATGAGAAAGGTGTATCTAGATGAGAAGTAGCTAGTCTGAAAAATTCAAAATTGGTCAATAAGCATTTCTAAGCACCTACTTTGTTCTAGGCCCTGTGCTAGTACCTGGAAGTACCTGGAACACAAAAAAAAGAGACAAAAGACAGGCCCTTTCCTCCAGTAGCTCACATTCTAAAGTGGGAACTTTTGTTGGCACTTAGAGGAAGCAGGGGAGGTCAGTGGGCAGAACAGAGGAGGGAGAGCACTCCAGGCCTGGGGGATGGTCAGAGAGAAGGCCCGGAGCCTGGACATGGAGGGGCTTGTTTCTGGAGTAGCCAGTAGGTGGGGACACTGCATCAGTAAGTGAAGGGTATGAGTTTTGGAGAAAGGTCGGAGGCAAGGTTAGAGAGGGCTTCCAATACCAACCAGAACATTCTGTATTTGCTCCTAGAGGCTACAGGAAGACTTGAACTTTAGTGGCTGAAAGGAAGGTGGATTGTAGTGGGGCAAGACTGAGGTAGGCAGACCCCCATGAAGCTGCTGCAATAGTCCAGATGTAAGATGATTAAGGTCTGCACCAGGGAGGGGGCGGGGTCTGAGGAGAGGAGGGGCTGTATTGGAGAGATGTTGCAGAGACCAGGGTACCACATTGGAGTTGGGGGGTGAGAGAGTAAAGATCCGGGTGCTTCTAAGGTTGGGAGCCTGAGGGACTGGGATTTTGGGTCACCCTTCATGGTTATGAGGAAGGTTAAGGATATGGGGGGTGGAGTTTAGGGAGGAAGATAATCCGTTCTGTTTTAGGCAAGTTTAATATGTCTACTGGACATTCCGTTTGAGCTGTCTGGAAGGCAGTCGGTGATGTGAGACTGGAGGTCAGCAGAGTTTAGGGCTGGACAGTAGATGAGAATCACCAGCATAGAAATGGTAATTAAATAAGATTTAGAAAAATGAAATCACCCCTGCCCTCAAGGAGCTGGCATTCTACTGGAAGAGACAGCATGCCCATGAAGAGCTCGCACACAATATAGATGTGACAAGGTTTGGGGGTCAGCTGCCTTCACACATTGTCCAGATGGCATGCTCATCTCAGCCTACTCTGTGACTCATCTCCACATCCTCTTCCTCATATAATACAAATCCTTTTTTTCTCTCTCCTCTCACAGTCTCTCTGGAGCTGTGCCAGAATGACTGGCAGCTAACACTCTCCAGCCCTTAAAACGTCTATTCCCCTAGGCATATTCCCCCCCCCAAAGATTTACAGCGGGACTTTTTGTGGCAGCACAGAACTAGAAACAAAATACTTGAAGAGCCCACGCACAAGTTTTGGTACATGAATGTGATGGAAAACTGTTGTGTTGTAAGCAACAGTGAGCATGAAAATTATGGATAATCATAGGAAGATTTATATGAATGAGAGTAACATGAAGTTGGCAGAATCAGGAACATGAGATACAAGGTAGCACCACAAAGGAATCAACTCTGAATGCTGCAACATTAAAATGACCAAGCTGCTCCCAGAGAGCATTTCTCCCCTAGTTCTGAGCAGAAGTGGGGAGCAAGGCTAGGGAAAGTGGCAGTTGAGGGCAGACTTTTTTTTCTTCCTCTTTATTAGCTACAGTAAGGGATAGCTCATTGGGAAAGGGAGACAGAGGGAGAGGTAGGTGACATAAAAACAGAAAAGATCCATAAAATCTCCAGTCTCTTCTGAGTCTTCAGGGGTTACCCACTGTAATGTTTCCACACAATGCAAGGGTCCAAGCATTTCTCTTGGGAGGGAAGGGTTCTTCACCACCCTCCTTTTCTTCATCTCCTTACACCTAGAACAGTCTTCAGAATGTTGGGGTGGGAGTGGAGGATCAGTCTTCTCCACTCTCCTAAGGACACAGTTACCATGTCTCTGGTATCCATGACAGAGGCTTTGGAGATAGTACGAAGTGGAACAAAGGAACACAAGGGACCTTCTCTCTTTTTCTAAAAAAATAATTTGTTTATTGAATATTTTTAGTTTATATCATTCATTTACACAAGATTTTGAGTTACAAATTTTCTCCCATCTTTCCCCTACTCACCGACCCAAAACAGCAATCCCACTGTATACCCCTTCACCCAATCTGCTTTCTCCTATATCCTTCCCTATCCCCCCTCTGACTTTCTGGTACAGCAAGATGGATCTCCCTACCCCAGTGCCCATATATCTTATTTCCCAGTTGCAGGTAAATAATAATGACAACAACAACACATATATTTTTTAACATTTGATTATAAAACTTTAAATTATAGATTCTTTCCCTTCCTCCCTCATCACCTGCTCCCACTGGAAGGACAAGCAATTCAATACAGGCTGTACATGTGTAGTTACACAGAACATCTCCACAGTGGACATATTGTGAGAGACTGATTATATTTCCCTCCTTCCTATCCTGCCCTCCCCTTGTTCTATTCTCTACTTTGTCCCTGTCCCTTTACAGAAATGTGTACTTCCAGCCACCCTCCCCCCACTCTCCCCTCCCTTACATCATTCCTCCTCTCATCTCCATCTCCCCTACCCCCATGCAGGGCAAGATACCCAATTTAGAGTTTATGTCATCCCTTCTCTAAGCCAAATTCAATGAGAGTAAGGGTGACCCATTCTCTTTTGCCTTCCTGTTCTTCCCCTCCATTATAACAGTTATCTCTTGCCTCTTCTATATGAAATGATTAACCCCATTTTATCTCTCCCTGTCTCCTCTCATTCTAGTCCTTTCTCACCTCTCAATTTCACCTTTTAGATTTCATACCTTCCTATTCAATTGATCCTGTGCCCTCCGCCTATGTACATATATATACAGACACTCACATATGTATTCACACGCATATATATACCTTCCTATATAAACATGTGTGTATGTATACACACACACACACACACACACACACACATATATATATATATATATATATATATATATATATATACACATTTGTATTCCCTTCACCGATCCTCATACTGAGAAAAGTTTCATAAGTTACAATTATTGTTTTTCCATGTTGGCAAGTAAATAGTTCGACTTTGATAAGTTCCTTATGATTTCTTTCCCATGTTTACCTTCTTATGCTTCTTGTATTTGAATGTCAAACTTTCTATTCAGCTCTGGTTTTGTTTTGTTGTTCCTGTTGGTTTTTCTTTTCTTTTCTTTTGTTTATTGAGAATGCTTGGAAGTCCTCTACCCCATTGAATGACCATATTTTCCCCTGGAACATTATATTCAGTTTTGCTAGGTAGATGATTCTTGGTTTTCATCCTAGCTCCTTTGATCTCCAGAATATCATATTCCAGGCCCTTCAATCCCTTAATGTAGAAGCTGGTAGATCCTTGGTCATACTAATTGTGTTTCCATAGTATTCAAATTGTTTCTTCTTGGCTCCTTGTAATATTTTCTCCTTGATCTGGGAACTCTGAAACCTGGCTATAACATTCCTAGGAGTTTTCTTTTGGGGATCTTTTTCAAGAGGTGACTGGTGAATTCTTTCAAGTTCTGTTTTGCCCTCTGGTTCTAAAATATCAAGGCAATTTTCCTTGAGAATTTCTTGAAGGATGCTTTCTAGGTTCTTTCTTTGATCATGGCTTTCAGGTAGTCCAGTAATTTTTAAATTGTTTCTCCTGGATCTTTTTTCCAGGTCAGTGTTTTTTTCGAGGAGGTAGTTCACATTGCCTTCTCTTTTTTTCATTTGTTTGGATCTGTTTAATAGTATCATGATTTCTCGTAAAGTCATTTGCTTCCATTTGCTCCACTCTAATTCTGAAGGAATGATTCTCTTCATTGAGCTTTTGAGATTCTTTTTCCATTTGGCAAATTCGACTTTTTAAGGCATTCTTCTCCTCACTGGCTTTTTGGGCCTCTTTTGCCATTTGAGTTAATTGATTTTTTAAGGTGTTATTTTCTTCAGTCAAGTTGTTGACCCTCTTTTCATGATTTTCTTGCATCATTCTCATTTCTCTTCCCAATTTTTCCTCCACTTCTCTTATTTGGTTTTCAAAATCCTTCTTGAACTACTCTATGGCCTGTAACCAGTTCATATTTTTCTTGGAAGCTTTTGGTGCAGGAGTTCTGACTGTGTTGTCTTCTTCCCATTCCATGCTTTGATCCTTTTTGTCCCCAAAAAAGGAATCTAAAGTTGGATGGCTGTGGTTGCTTTGCTTTCTTTGCCTGCTTATGTTGCCAGTCAATTACTTGACTTTTGACCTCTTTGCCACATTAGAACTCTGCTTCCAGAGGGGAGAGCTTTGTCCCACATTGCTGGGGTTTTTGCAGCTGCCAGAGCTATTAGGAGGCCATCATCTCTACAGCCCCCACCAGCTTTGGCTCACTGGTCACACACCTCACGACCACCACCCAAGACCACGATCCTGATCCAGGCAGATTAAGGTAAGAGCACTTAGCCTCTGAATGGTTGCTTGGCTCCCCTGCAATCTGCAGGCCAGGAGCTCTGAAGCAGCCACATGGAGGCACCTGCAGGGCCACCACTTCTACCACTTCTGGCTCTGGGAGCAGAAGGCCAGACCTGCTCCTCTGTCCCCCTCCCTCAATCCAGCCAAGTTCTACTGATCTTTTACTTTGTCTTTGGCATTTATGGGTTGATAACTTTAGAAACCATCACAGCTGCTGGTGATCCACTCTCCTGAATGCTCTGGCTGGGCTGATCAGGCCACCCTGGGGCTAAGACCACGATTTCATGTGGGGCTGGGCTCCCAGTGTGCTGTGAGGAACCCTTCCTGTCTGCCTGCCAGGCTGCCTTTAGTAGGAGACTTGCTTCTTTGTCACTTTGTAGGTTCTGGAGCGCCAAAATTTGTTTAGTCACGTTTTATAGATATTTGAGGTGGTTATGGGGAGAGCCATGGAGTTTTCCTACTTTTATGCCCAGGACTTTCTCTCTTGTGAGGAGTAGGGGCCCTTTCCTCTTCCCCCTCCCTCTGTGTTGGTCTATCCCCAGCTTAGTACCAGGCCAGAATCCCAACAACATTCCTCTTCAGCTAGAAACTTCTTCAGGGGCCTTTTGGTTAGGGAAGACTCACCTTCCCTTGGCCCAGGAGGTCCAGACAGTCCTTCCAGCTTGGAGCAGGTGTGGTCTGGATGCTCCTGTCCCTAGGCCTTGACTCCATACTCCTGTCAGTGGAACCAAAGGGCACATGGACTTCCTTTGGAGAAGGCAGGGGCTGGACCTCATTAGAAGGCCCCTCTTCCAGGGCATTTGGGCATGACCCAGGTTCACGCAGCCAGATGGGTCAGACTGGGGCTCAGGTCATCCTGACTCCTGAAGCTGTGTCTCCACCCTCTACCCTAGGCTGCCTTTGGAGGGATTCTTGGTCATGTTCCCCTATTGTCACTCCCACACTGGTGGCTCCCATGGCCATGACCTCCCCAAGTCTTCTGCTTTCTGCTCTGTAGCTGGGCCTGCCCACTAAGCTCATCCAAAGACATCCTCTCCCAAAGCACCCACTCTCCTCACTCGGGATGTCTAGGGGAAATCTTCCCAGGTCTGGCTCTCTGGGAGTAGGGCTAGAGGCACTCATCTCCCTCCAGGAGGGACAGTCTGGCTCCTGCTTCTCCAATGCCCTCCATGGTGCCAGGACTGGGGATGGCAGCCAAGCAGGCCTGGGGCAGTGACCACTCCTGAATCCCCAAACTGGGGACTTCAAGACCCTGGAAGCATAGATATATGATCTCATCTGGGAATGTGATCTCCATCCCATACTGTTCCCTGTGGTTCTGGGCCACATCTTTCTGGGAGATCTCTCCTCCAGTCCTTGGTATCTGTCATCCCATGTGCTCTGGCCTGAGCTGGGCCCAGAATAAGTCTTCCTTAGTGGCAAGGGGACATGGAGAGTAGTTAGAGCTTGTGTTTGCCCACTGTCTCAGCTTCTGTGGCAAGGGAGGTACCACAGGTGGGAAGGAGGGAGAGCTCCTGCCTCTGTAGGACCCCCCCCAGCCCACCCAGGAGGTCTGACAGTTGCTATGGCTGCTCTTGGAGGAGCCACAAGCCTGGGGTGGCCTCTGCTGGGTTGTGCCTCCATTCAGACCTGGAGAAGGGGCTGGCCACCCTGTGTCCTCACACACAGAGGAGAAAAGCATCCTAACTGTGGGTCTCCCTAGGGGACATATGACTATGTGAAGGTTGCTAGATGTAACTGTGTTGGGGGGAGGAGGGAAAGCTGCTGGACCAGGCATGGGCAGCAGTGGCAGGGGTGGCAGCATCAACAGCTGCTGCCACCTATTGAACTAGACTCATAGGCCATGGCTAATTGAGAAAACATTCTCTGCCTGTGCAGGCAAAGATGGGTGGGCTGGGTCTGGGTTAAAGCCTCCCTCCAGCCCTGGTTACACTCATAAGAGGGCCAGTCCTGGTGGCACATGGACCAAAGTCTCCCTTTCCAAGGACCCTTTGTTCCTGGCTCCAGGTAGTCGGGGGCACACATCTGGTGGTGAGTCCCAGCTCTGATGCTCCTTAGCTGGGTTATCTCTGAAAAGTCTCTGGGTCTCAGTTTCTTCATCTGTAGAAGTAAGGTTGGAGATTTCTTATAGTTTTGAGTACCTTGACCCCTAGGACATCCTCACACATAGCTGGCGCCCCTTCCTGGGCATTCCTTCCCCTCCCCTTGACTGTGGAACTCTGAGGGGCTGTGGTGGCCATCTTTGGAGTGGCCTCTGCCAAGGAGAGCATGAGCTGGAGTCCCCAGGATAATGGGCAGATGAGCTCCTGTCCCAGACTAGGCAGAGAGAGGGGGAGCATATGCCTCCCATTTACAGGCTGAATAATGTTCTTACCAGTGTAGCCTACTTCCACCCAGAAGCTCTCAGCTCATTGGCAATTTGGGTGAAAAGAATGAGGTGTTCTAAGTTGACCCCAAGTTCCAGATGAGTCAGCCAGGAGATGCTGGAGGTAGCCAGGTTGTTCAGTGAGCCTGGAAGCAGGAAACCCTAAGTTTGAATCCAGCCTCAGACATTTACTAGCTCTGTAACCCTGGGCAAGGTACCCAAACTACTGTATGCCTCAGTTTACCCATCTGTAAAGTGGGGATAATAATAGCACCTACCTCCCAAAGTTATTGAGGACCATGTCAGATAATATTTATAAAGGCTTCCCAAGCCTTAAAGGACTCTATACTGATTACTATTATTGTCTTTAATATTATTTGCGGCAAATAACAAAGCTGATGTGATCTTGGGTGCAGACTCCAAGGATAGTCATAAACATGAGGACTATTTGCCCTTCTGGGCTTCACAGTTTAAGAAAACTATGAATAAGCTGGAGAATAGTCAAAGGAAGACACACCCCGGGGGAAGGGCCTGGAGTCTAGACCCCTGGAGGATGAAGAAAGCCCAAATATTTAGAGCTGGGGTGGGGAGGAGAGTGTCCAGCAGGGATTAGGCACATCTGTCCTTGGCTGCTGAAGAAGTGGAGGGGAGAAAAGATCTATGGTGGATGGTGAAAAAAAACTCCCTTCTAGTTGGACCATTCCATCAAAGGAATTAAGAGCCCTCTGACAGCAGCTGGCCCCCTGTCAGGTTTCCTGGGAGGTGCTGGAGGGTATTTCTCTGCAGGTTTGGGAGGCTCTACACAGTTGAGGAAAGGCCTTTTCACTTAAGGAATTAAGGCCTTTCCAGAAGTCAGTTTCCAAGAGCTGATGACTCCGCATGGCCCAAGGGCAGTGGGATCTGAGAGGTTTAGGCACCAAGGAGAATCTTCAATATTCTTTTCTGGGACCTGGAAGATGAAGGGGCTCAGGGTTCTCCTCTTCCTCCTCCTCCTCCTTCTCCTCCTCCTTTTCTTCCTCCTCCTCCTCCTCCTCCTCCTCCTCCTCCTTTTCTTCCTCCTTCTCCTCCTCCTTCTCCTCTTCCTTCTCTTCTGCCTCCTCCCTCTTTCTCTTATGTCCTCCTCCTCCTCTTCCTCCTCCTCTTCCTCCTTCTTCTCCTTCTCCTCCTCTTCCTTCTCCTCTGCCTCCTCCCTCTTTCTCTTATGTCCTCCTCCTCCTCTTCCTCCTCCCCTTCCTCCTCCTCCCTCTTTCTCCTATCTCCTCTTCCTTCCTCTTCCTCATTCTTCCTCCTCCTCGGCCCTTTCCTCTTGCTCATCCTCTTGACTCTCCCCTCCCTTGGGGACAGCCTGTCCACTGCCAGTCTGTAGCTGTGCAAACCTAGGGCATGGCATTGAGAAGCAGAACCTTGAGGAGGCCCTCCAGGCTGGCTCTTGCCCATGGCCAGGCTCCAGCACTGAGGCTATGGGCCCTCTCTGCCTTCCCAGAGCATTTTCAAAGCCTCAGGTTTGGAAGACCCAAGAATGGGGGTACATGTGCTGTTGTGGTGCCCCTCACTCCCCCTCTTTGGCAAGAACACTTATGGGGTGGTGCCGATTCACAACATGGGGGCCATAGGAGAAAACAGGTCATCCCTTCCAGAGGCAGCGAGGCCTGCAGCCCACGGTGGAGGGGAAGCTGGAGGCTGCAGGGGCCTGGGAGGATATCCTCTGACTTCCAAATTCTGGGAGAGTTTCCTGATTCCAGCTGCAAAGCTAATAACAAACACCAAAAGGAAATGAGAAAGATGGGGCACAGTGGCCAAGTTCCTAAATTGGTCCAACTGGCAGCTGCTTTCTCCTATTGTTAGTCTGAGGAGAGGGTGGGTCTGGCTGGATCAGAATGAGGGATGGATGTGTGGTTGTGTGTGTTTGTGTGTGTGTGTGTGACTTGTGTGAGGATACATGCAATTGTGTCACCGTGGGAGTGTGTGATTAACATATGAATGTATAGTTGTGACTTGTATGAGGATGTCTAATTGTGTGACTGTGTGTGTGATTAATATGTGAGTGTAAATTTGGAGTCTCTGTGTGCTCACGTGTGTGGGGTGGGGGGAGAGCTGCTCTTTCATGGAGCTGATCCAATGGGAACTTTTGTACCTTGATAGATGAATCTTATGAGCCTCTGCTGGGGGCGGGGGGAAGAGAAACAAAGACCAGCCTTAACATCTTGAGTCCACCATGTAGCTCTCTTGGGCCACTTTCCCTAGTTTCTGAAAGCTTCCTGCGCCTAAGAGGGCTTAGCCTCATGCTGCTTGGCTCCAAAGGGCAGAGCAAGGAGCTGTGGGTGGGCTTGGGGGCAGAGTCTGACAGCTGGAAACACTGGGGGTGGGGGGAGACCCCCCAGAGGCTGCTCAAATACGTGCTGGGGATGAAGCTGAGGAGATTTGGCTGGTTTAGGCATCAGTTCCTTTGGACTGGATGCTGCTGAGGGCAGATTCAGGGCATCAGGCAGGACTTGTTGGACAGACACCCTCTTGGCCTGACTTTAAAAAGAGGGTAAAATATCCCAATTCCCAGCCATAAGGAAGCAGTCCTTTAAATACCATTAAAGGGCAAAACCTTCACTAGCTGGCCCCTTTTTTGCCTCCCTGTGTGAGTGGGAGCTAAGGTCTGGACTGAACAGTGGGGGAGGAGGTCCCGCCCCGGGGGATTCCCTGGAGGATCTCCTTCACAGACATCCAACTCCTCTCCCTCCCTCCCTACTACCGGCCTTCTTCCCCTTCTCTCTCCCCCTCCCCTCACTCACTCACTCACACATACCCTTCTCATACACACATTCACATGCACCCCCTCCATACCCACATTTACAATCATACCCCAAAGCCCCATTTTCTCTCCTTCATACTCACACACATACACACACAATGTACTTTTTAGGGTTCCTTCATAATCATATGGGGAGCCTTTCATGAAGTTTGTCTCATAGGTTTTGAATGAGATTCCTGCTTGGTCAGTGTTTATGTGACTTTTTCAATCCTAGGCCTCAGGGATCCCCCAAATCTACCAGCCTTTGGCCTGGGAGGTAGGCAACTACGAGAGGAAATGCTGCTCTCTCATGTGAGTGATGGTCATCTCTTCTCAGTCAGGCCAGACTACACAAGATGGCCTCCCCTACCACCCAGGCAGCCCCTGGGAAGTTGCCCTATTGACCTCATTACCCCTTGGTCTGTAAAAGGCCACTGGGGAGCCCAAAGCAGCCCCCACTGACTTTCCCAGGCTTGCACATGGCCATTGTCAACCATTCTGTCACTCATCGCCCAGACCAAGGATCCCAAGTGGTTCCTGGTCCCTTTTCTCAGATTTCAAAGTTTTGGTTTCAAGAAATGCCCCAAATGAACCTGTCTCGCCTCTTCTCTGAGATGTCTAATGTCTCAATCTCTGCAGCTCTGTCTCTTTCCTTCCTCTCTGTTATCTTTCATTTGTTTTTAACATTATTGTTTTTTAAATAAAGTTTTTCAAATAAAAATGTTAAGTTTTTACACGTATTTGGGAAACATATAAGGAAATAAATAAAAATACATAAAAGAAGAAAATTTGAGTTCCGAATTTTCTCCCTCTCTCCCACCCCTCCCTCACCCCTTAAGAAGGTGAACAAAATGACAATGCCTCATGTGAAGTCATGCAAAGCGTTTTTACGTATTAACCATGTTGCAAAATAAAAGTAAAAAGCAAGAGACAAAGAGCATGAAAAAACTGTAGTTCAGCCTGCACTTAGAGTCCCTCAGTTCTCTGTCTGGAAGCGGAGAACATTTTCCATCCTAAATCTTTCAGAATTGCTTTGGGTCATTGCCTTGATCAGAGGAGCTGAATCATTTGCCGCTGATCATTGTTACTATGTTGCTCTTACTGTGTACAATATTCTCCTGGTTCTGTTCACTTCACTTTACATCAGTTCATGTAAGTCTTCCCAGGTTTTTCTAAAAGCATCCTGCTTATCACTTCTTATAGCACAATAGTACCCCATCCCAATCATATACCATAACTGGTTTAGCTGTTCCCCAATTGTCCCTCAAATTTACAATTCTTTTACATGCAAAAAAAGAGCTGCTATAAATGCTTTTGCACATACAGTACTTTTCCCTTTTCTTTGACCTCTTTAGGATAGTGATATTGCTAGGTGTATGTATATATATATATATATATATATTTATATTTATAAATTTATATTATACAAATATACATATACACACACACAAACACATATATATATGTATCACACGTTGGGCATAATTCCAGATTGTTTTTCAGAATGACTGAACCAGTTCATTAGTGTCCCAATTTTTCTACATCCTCTCCAACATTTCTCATTTTCCTTTTCTATCATGTTAACCAACCTAATAAGTATGAGGTGGCACCTCAGAGTTGTTTTAATTTTAATCTCTCTAATTAATAATGATTTAGAGCATTTTATGTGACTATTGATAACTTTGATTCCTGCATCTTAAAACTGTATATTCATATCCTTTGATCATTTATCAACTGTGAAATGCCTTTTATTTTTTACAAATTTAACATAGTTCTCTATACATTTGAGAAATGGGGACTTTATCAGAAAAAAAATTTGCTGTATTTTCCCCAGTTTTTTGCTTTCTTCCTAATTTTGGCTGCAATGGTTTTTTGTGCAAAACCTTTTTAACTTCATGTAACTGAAATTATCCATTTTGCTTCTTGTGATCCTTTCTATCTATTGCTTGATCATAAATTCTTCTCTTATCCATAGATCTGGCAGGTACATTTTTTCCATTCTTCCCTAATTTATTCATGACATCACCCTTTATGTCTAAATCATTTATCCATTTTGACCTCAGCTTATTACATGGTGTGAGATGCTGCTCAATGCCTACTTTCTGTCAAATTGTTTTCCGGTTTTCACATTTGTTTTTGTCAGATAGTTCCTGTTGCAAATACAGGAGTCTTTGGGTGTATCATATACTAGATTACTATGATCGTTTATTATAATGTAATGTGTACCCAATCTATGCCACTGATGAACCCCTCTATTTCTTCCCCAGTAGCAGATTGTTTTGATAACAGTTTGAGATCTGGCATGGTGAGGCCACCTTCCTTCCCATTTTCCCCAGTAATTTCTTTGATACTCTTAGCCTTTTGTTCTTCCAGATGAATTTTGCAATGATTTTTTCTAGCTCTATAAAACAATTTTTGGTAGTTTGTTATGGCATTGAATAAGTAGATTAATTTAGGTATAATTGTCACTTATTATGTTGACTCAGCCTACCTATGAGCAATTAATATTTTTTCTAATTGTTTAGATCTACCATTGTGTGAAAAAAAGAGCATTTTGTAATTGTGTTCATATAATTCCTGGTTTGTTTTGGCAAGTAGATTCCCAAAAATTTTATATTGTCTAGTTATTTTGAATCGGATTTCTCTTTTTACCTCTTTCTGCTGGGTTTTGTCAGTAGTATATAGAAATGTTGATGATTTGTTTGGGTTTATGTTATATCCTGCAACTTTGCTAAAATTGTTCATAATTCCAAGTAGTTTTTTAGTTGATCCTCTAGGATTCTCCAATTATACCATCATATCATCTGTAAAAAGCAATAGTTTTATTTCCTCATTTCCTATTCTAATTTTTAAAATTTCTTTTTTTTCTCTTATTGCTAGAGCTCACATTTCTAGTGACAATATTGAATGGTGGAGGTGATAATGGGCACTTTTGCTTCACCCCTGATCTTATTAGGAAGGCTTCTAGCTTATCTACTTTACAGGTAATGCTTGCTGATGGTTTTAGATAAATACTACTCATTTTAAGAAAAAAACCATTTATTCCTATGCTTAATAGGAAAGGGCGTTGTATGTTATTAAAGGCTTTTTCTGCATCTATTGATCTGTTGGGTTTTAAATTATTTATTTTTACTTTTCAACATTCATTTCCACAAGATTTTGAGTTATAATTTTTCTTCCCATCTTTCCCCTACCTCCACCCCAAGATAGCAAGCCTGCTGAATACCCCTTTCCTAATCTATTCTCTCTTATATCCTCCCCCATCACCTCCCTAACTTTCTAGAAGGGCAAGATGGATATCTTGCCTGTATATCTTATGATCTGTTGGTTTTGTTATTGATATGGTCAATTATAGCGATAGTTTTCTCAATATTGAACCAGCCCTGAATTCCTAGTATAAGTCCTACCTCATATAGTGTATGATCCTTGTGATTTATTGTGGTAATCTCCTTACTAGCATTTTATTTAATTTTTTTTGCATCAATATTCATTAAGAAAATCAGCCTGCAATTGTGTTTTTTTTCCTCTCCCTGATTTAGGTATAAAGACCATATTTGTGCCCAAAAAAAGGGAATTCAGTAGGAATCTTTCTTTACCTGTTTTTCCAGATAGTTTATATCATATTGGGATTACTTGTTCTGAAATGCCCAAACTCATCAAACATAGAGAAATATCCCTCTTGATATGGGACCTCGCCCTCCTGTCCCTCTCTGAGGCCTCACCCTGGGGTGACTGTGGTCCTGGATTCTTGAGGCTTGGCTGGAAGAGCTGTCTCTGTAAGGTTCTCTGGGTGGGAAAGGTTTCATGTCAGCTGGTCTTGCAGGTCTCAACATGAACAGTCGCTCACCAGGTGATTGATGAAGACTGTGCCCTGAGGTGGGGGGAGCTGTGGCCTCCTCACAACAAAGCAGGAGAGGCTGGCTCTTGGGGGAGCTTTAGTCCTCCCAGGAGCCCCACAGACTGACACTGTCAAGCCTGCCCACAGAAAGCTCCCAGTCTAATAAGGCACAGTGGGTTAGGACAGTCCAGACATGTAGTTGGACCAGTCTAGGCTTATGCTCAGAGTCAGGACACCCTGAAATGTTGGTCTTCTTTGGGCTCAGCTCTGGGGGCCTCCTTGTCTTCCCCTACCCAACTTCAGGCCCTTCTGCAAGGATTCCCTTTCTCACTTTGGGGCTTCTTTCTTGGCTAAAGGATGATTCTTTTCTCTTCCCCGCTCTCCACAACTTCCCTTGGTACCTGGGGCGTCCTCAGTCTGGAACATGCATACTCCTTGTGCTGTTTTTAGCCTGACAGGCCAGTTCAAGCCTCCAGATGGGGAGGGGCTCAAGCTGGCCACTTTTATCCCCCTCCAGGCTCTTCTGCCTTCTCCACCTCAGCACCAGGCCCCAATGTAGGAACCTTTCCTCTCTCCCTTCCTTTCTTTCCAGGTGTGGTCTTCTCCTATGGGTTGGATGCTCTGGTCCTCCCATTTCCTAAGGCACCATTTAGCAGCTTCTTGCCCATCTCTTGAGCAAAGACCTCACCTCCTCTTTCTCTGAGACAATCAGAGGCTGCCTTTCTTCCCCCCCATTCCAAGACTCAGCTCCTTCTTTTGTCCATCAGAGACCGGAAGCCTCCTGTTGCCATGGCCAATTCTTGTACAAGTGCCATGAAGACCATCTCCTACAGCCTCCTTCAGGTGCTGCCCAGAAACATTCCAAGTGGGCTGTGCACAGGACCCACCCTCCCCTCAGGTCAGTGCAAGAGAGTACATCACTCTTTGGGGCCAGGTCCCTGTTCTCCACCTCCAACCCTTTTCCCCCTCCCTCACTTCTCAGTTTCTACCACTCCACTCTCCCAGGGACACCCCAAGCCCTATGACCAGCCCTCCTCTTCCTTTTGCTCTTTCTGCCCTCACTGGGGGACCCTGACTTTCCTTCCTGACTTTCCTGGCTTCCCTCTCCTCCCTTCCATTCTGCAACCCTCTTGTGCTGTGATTCTCTTCCTGTGGGACACCACACATTCTTGAGCTCCTTTAATTCAATTCTACAAGAATTTATTAAATGCCTACTCTGGGTCAGTCATTTCATTGAGTACTAGGACTACTAGGACAAAAATAAAGTCACACACACACGACAAGAACTGGACACAAAAATACACAGAGTCCATAGGAAGCAAAGGGATGTGATCAGAAAAGACCTAGCAAGACCCTGAGCCAGGCAGAGATGTACAAATGGCCCAGTGGCAGTAAAGGACCTAGCATGTGCAGGAAGCAGGTCATCAGGAGACAAGTTGGAGAGCAAGGGAGGAAGCAAGGTGAGATTGCCCTTGAAAGACCGTTTGACACAGCAGAGTTTGTCTCGTAGTCTAGAAGGAAGATAAGGAGGGACCAAGCAAGGTATGATTGGGAAATGAAGAAGGGCTGGTGTGGCCAACTTGCTTCTAAGAGTCTGGTGGCAAAAGCATGGAGAAGTCTGGGGCAGTGGCTTCTAGGAGGTCACAGGGTCAAATGGAGGACGTAATTTTATTTTTTAGAACACCAGAGAGGTCTGGCTATTGGGAAGGACACTGTAGAAAGGGAGAAACAGAGGACTGCTGAGCAAGAAGGAAGGGTGCAAGCTCCCACAGGACTGGGAGGGAGTAGGATGCATTCCTGGTTCGTGGAACCACCATATCCCTTCCCAACAGGAGATGGTGGCATGTGAAGGCCAGGGGAGGTGGACTGTAGCTGTGGGAAGAAGACAGAGCTCCTGCTCTTGGTAAAATCCAATCCAAGAACACTTGCCAAGAGAGATGGCATCTGCCATCCAGTTGGTGAATAAAGATGTGTTAAGCCCCTATCCTGAAAGAAACCAACAGTAGCTCTTCTGGAAAGATCACAGTATAATAGGAGAGACAACATGGCTGGAAATGGACCTCAAAACTACATTAGGCACAGCTCGAGATGACCTCTCGGGGAGACATGAACTCTAGAAAGGGGTCTTGAAAAAGGTAGGATTTAGCTGAGACTTTCCGGAAACCAGGGGAGCCAGGAAATAGACAAGAGGAAGCCACATTCCAGGCATGGGAGACAGCCTGAGCAGTCTGGCCGGCAGAGATGGGAGGCCAGGGTCATTAGATCACGGAGCAGGGGGAGCCTGGGGTGGCAGAATATGAGGGATTGGGGGAAAGGCTCTGATGGCCAAAGAGAGGGTGGCTGTTCGGTCTTGGAGGTGAGTTTACACGAAGAAGGTGACATGGTCAGGCTGGTTCCCCACACCGCTTGATAGCCTGTGGCCCCCAGGGCTCAGCCCTACTTTCCATTTACTTCTTCGAAGCCCCCTCACTGATCGCCTCAGCTCCCAATAATTCGATCGTCCTCTGCTTAGATGTTTCCCAAAATCTCCGCACCTGGCCTTTGTGGTGAGCTACTATACTAGCGCTCTGCCCCACCCCACCCCTGTCGGCCTCCTCCCAGGATGCCTCGTTAGCAGCCCACACTGGGACCCTTCCCTGCTTCCCCCTCCTCCAAGCATCTCTGGTGCTGCTGAGGACACTTTCACCTTCCTGGTCACCCGGGCTCTTAGCCCGGGAGCCGCCCTTGAGATTTCCTAGAATCCCAGAGTCTGGAGGATGTCTGCTCAACCTCGAACACTCTCCTTCCTCATCTGTGTTGCTTTTGCCTCCCAGGTTGGGGCTGCAGCTGCCCTGGGGGTTGGGGAACCTTCCTCCTCCAGTCACCCTCCCATGGCTCCACCCTTAGAATGGATTCGGCCCCTGAAGGGACTGACTTTATTCCTTATCTTCTTATCACCAGGGCCTGGCACAGAGGGTACACTTCATATTACTATAAATAATGTTATATAGTATGTACAATGTATTATATATATGTATACATACATATACATATAAAATAAATCATATTACACTGAAATGAAGCTGTCAAGTCCGGGGATAAGTGAGTCCCTACAGCAGATGGAGTCGGTCCTTTGGACTTGAGAGTGAAGATGGAGGGAGGGAACCTGTTTTCTCTGCCCCAGAGTCCAGGCTCCACAGCCACACAATCAGCCTGTGAAAAGGGACTAGAGATCCCTTCCCTGCAGCCATGGCAGGGAAGGACCAGAGGATTCCTCCTCCTCGGGTATCTCCAGGGCCGCCTGCCTGGTCCATCTCCAAACTCCAGACTTCTGTCAGAGGGTGGGAGGTAGTGGGCTCAGCCTGGCCAGGCAAAGGGTAGGACCAAGAGGCAGGGTCAGAAGTGACGACACTTGTCAGGTGGGAGAGCAAAATAATTCCTAATTATTATTTTAATTTCCTCTTCATTATAGGTTGATTCACCCTTTTCATTTTTGATACCGATAATTTGGTTTTCTTTCTTTTTTTTTTATCATGTTGACTAAAGGTCGATCATTTTATTGTTCCCCCCCCCCCACAAAACCAGCTCTTAGTTTTATTTATTAATTCAATAATTTTCTTAATTTCAGTTTTATCAATCTCTCCTTTGGTTTTCAGTATTTCTAATTAGTATTTAATTGGGGGTTTTCAATTTGCTCTTTTTCTAGCTTTTTCAATTGCATGCCCAATTTATTGACCTCCATTTTCTCTATTTTATTCATGTATGCATTCAGAGATATAAAACATCTCCTAAGAACTGTTTTTGCGGCATTCCACAAGTTTCAGTATGTTGCCTCATTGTTGGCATTCTCTTGAATGAAGTTACTGATTGTTTCTATAATTCCTTGATCCACTCATTCTTTAGTATTAAATTATTTGGTTTCCAATTAGTTCTTAGTCTATCTTTCCATTGCCCTTTTATACATACAATTTTTAATACATCATGATCTGAGAAGGATGCATTTAATATTTCTGCCTTTCTGCACTGAATTGTGAGGTTTTTATGCCTTAGTACACGGTCAATTTTTGTGTTTGTGCCATGTACTGCTGAGAAGAAGGTATATTCCTTTTGATCCCTATTCAATTTTTTCCAGACATTTATCGTATCTAGCCCCTCTAAAATTCTATTTACCTCTTTAACTTCTTTCTTGTTTATTTTGAGGTAAGATTTATCAAGTTCAGACGAGGGAGACTGAGGTATCCCACTAATATAGTTTTGCTATCTATTTCTTCCTCTAATTCCCTTAACTTATCCTCTAGGAATTTGAATGCTATGCTGCCTGGTGCATGTATGTTAAGTAATGATACTGCTTTATTCTCAATGCTGCCTTTTAGCAGGATATATTTTCCTTCCTTATCTCTTTTAATTAGATCTATTTTTGCTTTTGCTTTATCTGAGATAAAAATGACTACCCCTGCTTTTTCTTTTTTTTTACTTTAGCTGAAGCATAATATATTCTACTCCAGACTTTTACCTTTACCTGTGTGTATCCTCCTGTTTCAAATGTGTTTCTTGTAGATAGCATATTGTAGGATTGTGATTTTTAACACATTCTGCTATCCACCTCCATTTTATGGAGGAGTTCATCCCATTCATATTCACAGTTATGATTATTATCTGTATCTTTCCCTCCATCCTATTCCCTCCACTGTTTATGCTCTTATTTCTCCCTTCTCCCTTCCCCTCAAGAGTTTTCCTCCTGACCATCACCTCCCTCAGTATTCCCTCCCTATCCACCCCTTCCCTTTATCTGCCCTTCCCCCTTGCCACTTCTTTCATCCCTTCTAACAATCCCCCTTTTTCCACCCTTCCCCCTCCTACTGCCTGTGGGGCATAATAGATTTTTATACTTAGCAAAGTATGTTATTCCCTCTTCAAACCTAAACTGCTGAGAGTAAATTTCATTCAGTGCTCCTTTCCCTTCCTCCTTTCCCTCACTATAATGAGTTCTTTTTGTCTTTTCACATTAGAATCCTATATTTAACTCATTATGTTAATCCCTCCTTGAACCAAAACCAATGAGAGTAAAGTTAATATAATGTTCATCTCCCTCCCTTCTTTCCCTCTCCTATAGTATGTTTTATGCCTTTTCATGTGGCATATTTTACCCTTTTCTGCCTCTTCCTTTCTTTTTCTCCCATTATAATCCCTTAGCAACACTTAATAATGTTTTTTATCATCAGATTAATTCATTTATACCCACACCCTCTATCTATGTATATCCCTTTTAAATGTCACAATAATTATACAATTCTCAAAATTGATAGGTATCAGCTTCACATAAAGGGATGTAAAAGTTTGCTCTTATAGAATGATAAGTTGTGTCTATATGTCTTTTCCTTGTTTACCTTTTTATGTCTCTCTTGAGTCTTGTATTTGGAGATCAAATTTTCTATTGAGTTCTGGCTTTTTCATCAGGAAGGTCTGGAAATCCCTTATTTCATGGAATGACCATCTCTTTGCCTGAAAGATTATGCTCAGTTTTGCTGGACAGTTGTACTTGGTTACAGTCCAAGCTCTTTTGCCTTACAAAGTATCATATTCCAATGCCTCCAATCTTTTAATGTAGAAGGTCCTGTGTGATCCTGACTGTAGTTCCACAATATTTGAATTGTTTCTTTCTGGCTGCTTGCAGTATTTTCTCCTTGACCTGGTAATTCTGGAATTTGGCTACAATATCTCTTGGAAATTTCAATTTGGGATCTCTTTCAGGAGGTGTCCAGTGAATTCTTTCAATAACTATTTTACCCTTTGATTCTAGGACCTCAGGACAGTTTTCTTTGATAATTTCTTGGAGGATGTTGTCCAAGCTATTTTTTCATCATGGCTTTCAAGTTGACCACTGATTCTTAGATTATTTCTCCTGCATCTGTTCTCCAAGTCAGTTGTTTTTCCAATGAGATATTTTACATTTTCTTCTAATTTTTCAATCTTTTGGTTTTGTTTGACTGCTTCTTGATGCATCATAGAGTCATTAGATTCATTTCGATTGATTCTAATTTTTAGCAAATTACTTTCCTTGGTTAGTTTTTTAAGCTCCCTTTCCATAAGTTCAGATTTCATTTTTAGGGAGGTATTTTCTCCAGTTAGATTTTTCCCTTCCAAGTTCACAAATTTTACTTTTAAAAGATTTCTTTTCTTCAGTGATATTCCCCCCTTCCCATTTTGGCAATTGCAATTTTAAAAGAATTGGCCAATTTATTTTCTACTTCTCTAATTTGGCTTTTAAAATTCTTCTTGGGCTCTTCCAAGAATGCTTTTTGGGCTTGAGACCAATTCATATTTCCTTCTGTTGTCTCAGGTGTGGATATAAAGTCAGTGGTGTCCCCTTCTGAAAGTGATTCTTCTTGTTCACAATAATAGGAATCACTCATCTTTGGTCTTCCTTTTCCAGGTTGCTTCTAGCCCATTGCGATTGCCTTTATCCTGGCTTTTAAAGTGGATTTATGCTTCTGGGGTATGGAGGGCTCTGACCCATTCTTCTCAAGCTGGGAGCTAGTGGCCTGGTTTTTAACTTTGAATGCTGTAACCTCTGGGTGTCTAGATTGAGGACACATCCAGGACTTTCAGTGTTTACCCTGAGGCTCACAGAGTAAGGTGTAAGGGAGGCGGTGGTCTGGTCACTTCAGGTTTCTGCCTCTGTGCCCCTGGACTAGAGCTCAGGCAAGCTCAGTGGCTGCTGTCTGCAGATTTCCTTGATTGTGCTAAGGTGCACCTGGGCTTCTAATATTAGCACTTGATGGCTACACCCCCCTGAGTAGTGGGATGTCCCACTGGTCACCTGAGATGGAGTTTGTTGGGATGTCTCCCACCCTTCACTTCAGGCTTGGCACAGCTTCAGTCACACCCTTCCTCTAGCACTCCCAAGCCTGTGGCTGGTTCCACGATTTCAGGATTTTACCCTGGGTCAATAATCTCTGGAATTTCAGGGTAAGGGAGGCAGATTAGAGCAGCTAGGATTTGCTCCTCCATTTTGGCTCCTGGAAGTTCAAGTAGGTGATTTTAAAACATCCAGACTGTGGTCTAATACCCCAGGAGAAGCTGCTGTCACTGCCATAGGCCCTGAACTTTCTCTTACCCAGCTCTGCCTGATCCTCCATCCCCATGGTGAAAGGTCTTCCAATTGCCCTTGTGGGGGAAGGTTCACTGGCCGGGACTCACTCTGGCTCTGCTATGGTGTGGTCTTGGGTTCACGCTGGTGCAGCCATGTGCACTTTGCGCTCCCCCTGCCCAGTCCTAAGTGCATATTTTACTGGACTGTGAATCTGCCACACTCTTTCTCCCAATGGATTATGTCACCCTAAAAATCTGTTCAGAATCACTTTTTAGAAGTTACCAACAGAATTCATGGAGGAGTTCAGGTGAGTTTCTGCTTTAACTTTGCCATCTTGGTTCCATCCCCCTCAACATGCAAACAATTTTGTACCAACAAGTTCTATACAGGATAAATTGGAGGTAATCTCAGAAAGAAGGAACAAGCTTGGTGGTTTTTGTTCTGTCATTTCAGTCATGTCCAACTCTTTATGACTCCATTTGGGGTTTTCTTGGCAAAGATCCTTGAGAGGTTTGCCATTTTCTTCTTCAACTTGTTTTGCAGATGAGGAAACTGAGGCAAACAGGGTGAAGTGACTTACCCAGGGTCACATAGCTAGGAAGTATCTGAGGCTGGATTTGAACTCAGGAGATCTGAGACCAGGTGCTCTGTGCACTCCACCTAAGGGAGAATAAAGAGATGTCTTGTGGAAAGGATCTTAGCTGGGACATGAAGGAAGAAGTCAGAAAGCAGAGATGAAGAGGGGAGTGTTCTGGTCATGGAGGGGAAAATGCCCAGTTGGGAGCTGGAGGGTCTAGTGGGAGGAGCCCCCAGGAGGCTGGTGATTCTGGTCTCACCAGGCTATGTCTGCCTGCCCTCTCACAAGAGCTCGATGTCCATCCTCTGACTCAAACATACATTTTTTTCCAATTTCTAAGCTTCAGAAGCATGTTTCTTTTCTTTAGCTGGATTCTGTTGTTGCACTGTATGATATGAGCCAAGAGAGAGACAGAGAGACTGAGAGACAGAGACAGAGAGATACAGAGAGACTCAGAGAAAGACAGAGAGACTGAGAGAGAGACAGAGAGACAGAGAGAGACAGAAACAGAGATAGAGACAGAGAGAAGGGGAGGAGAGAGAAAGAGTTTTATCATAAAGAAAGGTGAGATCACCCTGAGATCCTGGGAAGATCCATGAGGGCATAGTGACCTAGATTCCATTTTCAAAGAGCCTAAGTTATTTGAGGAAATGATGACCTTCTGGGGAGAAAAAGATGGAAATACCTTCCAAATGAATCATCTGTGTATCCAATACACAGTTTTCTGTGGCCAGATAATCCCCTCCCCCCACCCCATTCCCCAGGGTGATGAGACCTGTGTGCATATTCAGGCTTGTTGCTTGGCCTCCCCTCAAAGTCTTGGCCAGACCTTCCAGAGCACATGGGTTGTTGGGGTGGCCACCTCCATACCATAAGGCATACCAAAAGACCCACCCTGAGATCACACCTCCTCAAAAGGACCTACAGATCAGTCATTGAACTTCTTGGCACTGTACCTGATAATGCTGCCACAGTGATGGGCACTGCACTGAGTGGGGAAAGGGAGCCACCTTCATCCTTGAGTGCTCCTCCCTTGGTAGGATGTCCTTCAGAGCTGTCCTGCTTCCTCCCCTGGCAATCAAGTCTGGGAGAAAGGAGAGTGATTCAAGTCCTCCCTCACCTGCCAGACCAGTCAGTCCAGCCTTCTCAACCAGAGGGTCACACTCATTTCCTATAAGAGTCCACAGCCTGTGAGTGAGAATAAGAGAGGAAATCCTCTCCGTGGCTGGACTCAACATCAGCAGATAATTCCCAAAGAAAATAGGCGAATGGACCTGTGTAAATAGTGACCTCTTGTCAGGCTCCAGCACAGAGTGCCTGTTTCTTTTGGGCAAAGACTCTGGCCCACCCTGATTGCCCTCCCTCTGGCTCTATGTCCCTGTCACGGCACCTCGATGGGAAACAGCCTCGAGCTCAATGAATGGTCTGAGGACTCCTGGGGCCTCAGACCTGAGGCCCTCCAGCTTCCATCCTCCTCAATGTTAGCTGCAAATTCCCTGCTAGCCCTGTCCACCTTAAATACTACCAGAAACCTGCCAATTTTCTGCCAGATGAAATGTCAAGATATCAAATGAGGGGTCACTGACCCAGCCCTTAGAGGCATCGAGTGCAAAGTGGTTAGTGAGCAGCAGCAAATGTGTGTGTGTGGGGTTGACTGAACCCACCCCCTCCTCTTCTGAGCCCCCTGGGTCTGGGCCAACCCAGTCCTGCTCCTGTTACCTGCAAGCCTGCAGGGGCTCCAGCTCTACAGCTCCTGCCCAGAGCTGCCCATCATCTCTTCAGGGATCTCTTCAGAGATCCAGGCATGACTCAGGACCACGGCCAGAGCCACTGGGTCTGATGGTCTTGGCCGATCTCCCCTGGACCAGGACACCATCCATCTGTTTGTACTGTCCAGAACACACACAGTACCTAAGACGCTGGTGTCGAGCTCCAGTAAAAGTAGGTCGCTACAGGAGGCAAAGTGACTTGGAAAACAACAAAGGAACACTGTTATCTGCAGCTGCTTGCACAGACTTTGTTAGACATTTCCCAACGGCCTTTCAGTCTCTTCCAGTTTGATGCCTCAGGTCTGAGATGATCCCTATTGGGCATTTCAGGCTATTGGTCACTGAGTGCACCTGGGCCATTTGGGAACTTTGGCCCACTCTGGGTTTGTCTGTATGGATAGCCAGAAGCAGAGCAGCCTAGAGGTTAAGGTTAGGGTTCTGCCTAGGACTATTGGCACTGGTCTTGGATGCAGGGTAGGGTAGTGCACGGGTTAGAGGTAGGGTTTGACCTAGGACTGTCCATACTCATCTTAGATTCAGGACAGGGTTCTGGATAAACAACAGTCCAAGTCTTGCTGCTTTTACCAATGACCAGCTGTATGACCCTGAACATGTCAGCTCACTTTTCTCAGCTTCAGGGTCCTCATCTGTGTCCTGGGACAAAACTCTCTCCAAGTGTTGCCCTCTCAGAGCCTTCAGCAGGACCAGCTGCTCAGCCAAATCCATAAGCATTTAATAGTGTCTACTGTGTGCTGTGGGCAGCAACAACGCCAGGGCCCTCTGGGAGTTGGCATGCTTCACCCCCCTCCTCAGGTTTGCCCCTTCACCTGCAGCTGTTTTCCTGGGCTGAGGAGGCAGGATCTTTGCAGCTGGAGTTGGAGGGGCTTCAGCCAGCATCCCATCCCATCAGAGAATGCCCCTGTCCTCTGAAAGCCTGGCTGGCCCTGCTCTACAGTTCCTGCTTCACGCTGTCCTGCCCTGTCTCTTCTGTTTTTTTTTCTGGTGTTGCTACCCCCCCCCAATATTGTAAGGTCCTTGAGAGCAGGGTCCCAGCCTATATTTGATTCTTTATATCCTAATATAATGCCGGGCACTTAGCACAGGCCTTGGCCTATTGGAGGCTCTTGACAAATATTTACAGATAGAGCACGGATTGAATCTGAACATTTGGCCAGCACTTCAAGACTTACCTGATTCCTCCACTTGGTTTCTACCTTTTATGCTCAGATGGATGATGGTTGGGACTTGTGTGGGTATGGTCGGGCTGGTCTCTACTTTGGTTACTTTGGATAACTAGCCATTGCTGGCTGACTGTGTTTCCTGGGGCCTGACTGGGGTGGCTCTTTTGTGTTTAAATGACCAGGACAAGTTATTTTAACCATTATACTATTTCATAGGACACTCACGCTCAAGGAAGCATAAAGTGCTCTGTTTTGTCATGTTTATTGAGAGTAAGATGGAAGCAAACTTGAGATCAATGGATATACAAGCAAAGAGTATTCAGTATTAAAGACCTCAAAGGGAAATTCTCTCCCTGTGGGTTTTGGGGGTCTCTGAGTGTCCATGAGAAGTATGGTCCAGGAATGGTTAAAATGACGCCATCCTCTGACCCATCCAGCAAGCTCACCTTCCCGGAAGGGGAGGGCCTTCCCCGAAGCTGGAGGGCTAAAATTTAAATGCAAAAGCAAATAGGATTTAATACTCCTAATGCGCCTTCTCCGTGATTCAATTACAGCAGAGAATGGACAGGAAACCTTCCCGAGCTGCCAGAACCTCAAGTTCCAGCGCAGACTCGATGATCTTTTTTCTGATCCTGCCAAGGTCATTGCCGGTGATCACCAAGCCTCGCGGAACAGCATTGTTATCTCCTTTGGCAAAGCACAAGCAGAGCGCTCTGCGCTCTGTGTGGCGAGACCTGGTGCTCAGCGCCAGTCGGAGGCCAGATGAAACCCTTCTGCAGCTGAGCGAGAAGTGGGTCCTCTCCTATGCGGCTGCGGTGTCCTCAGCGAGGACGCATCATTGCTACCCATCTGCTTCGCAAGCCCGGGAGCTCGCGTCCTGCTTTATGCGAGTCCTGTCTTCATTCACGGGTTACTACGGTTCCTTTGACCCGTTTCCTTTTCTTGGGGAGGAAGATGACATAAAGGTTGTCCGTCATCCACCCGACATGCATCTACTACTCCAAGACTTCTGGACTTCTCTTCCCTGCTTAAAGAGAAGCACCACGTACAAGCAAGCTGTCTTCTAAGGGTGCCCAAAGTAAACCTTGGGTGGAAGAAATAGTGAGCCGAAGGAGACAGAGGCTTTGGGTATCAGCCACTTCCCACCCCCGCCTTTGTGTGTGGGCTCATTTTTGTGGGCTTATGCGTGCAGACCCATGTGCTCATTTCTTTGTGTGTTTGTGTGTGGGTTCATGTGTGCCCCAACTTATCACTAGCTCTCCTAAAATGGGGTGAGTGCACAGAATTGTTCAGAAAACCCCAGAATATGGAGGGATTTTCAGCCCCTCATTCTGAGACACCTTTAGCTTTCTTGTCTGGCTGATATTGCTGACTCAGTTTCCCTTATAGTCCCCAAAGCCTATCTATCTTTCTGGTCAAGTCTTCTTCATCCTGTACATGAGACACTGACAAGGAGGGGGAGGGGGAAGGAAAGGCAAAGGATGGAGCATTAATTTAGCATCACTGCCTTTGATCCCATTTCCCAGCCCATCAAGGCCTTTCTGAATCCTGTCTCTGTAACTTGAGCCCTTAGTCATCCGCCTATGTGACAAATGGCTGTCTCTGCCGGGGTCCTAGTCAATGAGACAACCATTCAACAGTACAGGCAGATGGGGATCCCAGTGCCACAGGCCTGGGCATGGTGTGTGAGCCTCTCTCTCCACTGTCTCTGTCTCTGCCCAGGATGAAGGAGAATCTACACTTGGTCCACTGGGTGGGAAAGGGAGGGGGAGGGGAAGAGGGACAGACAAAGACACAGATGTGGGCGGGTAGCCTCTCCCCCTGAAGGGAGGCTTGGGGAGGGTTGTGAGGAGAGTGTATTTTCTCATCTCCCAGATGCTTGGCGGCAGGGGAGCTGCACTGAGAAGGCTACTTCCTCTTTTACTTTTCCTAATCTTTCAATAATCCTCAGTCCAGGCAACACTCCAATGTCACCAGAAGCGGCAGCATTGACACCTCACTTCCTTTAAAGGAGGGAGGGGACAGGAAGGGAGAAAGCCTCCCAGACTGGGAAGTGGAAACGACAGATCATACACTCACTTTTTGCAAATGCCGACCTCCAAGGGATGAGAACCTGGCTTATAGAGATGTTGCAGCCCCCACAACAAGCCTGTAGTGCTCCTGAGCCAAAGTGAATGCAGATCTCAAGGACAGCTCTCCACAAATTGCACACACATACACACACACACACACACACACACACACACACACACCTGGAATTGTGGCTCCTCATCTCTGCACAGCCCAAGCATTCCCTGATTCTGGTCAATCTAAACACTGTTCAATCACCCCAGCCAGGGTTTAAGGCATGTCCATCATTGGTATGACTGGTTGGTTGGCAGGACCCCATAGTACTGAATAAGGGAACAATCCCCATTTGGAATAAGGTTGACTCTCAGCTATTGTCCATTTTTATCCATGCTCAGATGGCTCGAGGCTTGGAGGATGCATTAAAATGTTGGATAGACAGATCTCAAGAGTCTTATACCACTGGCCTGAATGGAATAAAATGAAATCTTTTGGGGATAAATGGAAAGTCTGACACTTGAGCATAAAAATTAGCTTCACCAGTAAAGGAAAAGAAGGCATGTTGGAATGGTGGGGGCAAAGGAAGGCTGGGTGGGCTGTCAGACCAACCTGGGTCAGCATTGAGGTGTGGCTGCCAAGGAAGCCAATGCAAATTTGGGCTCCACAAGGAGGGAGACCAAAGAGGGAGCCTTTCTCTTCTCTGGTCCCATGGATCTGGAGGATGGTGGTCAGATCTGGATGCCCCAACTTTGAGAAAGAAGTGTGTGCAGAGGAAGGCTACCAGGATGGAGAAGGGACTGGAATTCATAACTCATGAGCCAGAGTGGGAGAAGCTGAGGATGCCCAGCCTCAAGAAGACGAGAGAGATATGATGGCTTTCTCCAAGCATCTGGTGAAAGACCTCTCTTGTTTCCCTTGGACCTCAGACCAAGGAAACAACTGGTAGGGAGACTGGGGTGGGGGAAGTGAATTGCAGGAAGATAAATGTAGACTCAATGTCAGGAAAAGTTTCCTAGCAATGAGAACTATCCCAGGATCTGCTCTAATAAACTCTATGACTCCCTGTCACCTCCAGGAGCACATACAGAATGCTGCTTGACATTCAAAGTCCTTCACAACTTTCCTGTCTGGTCTTTCACACCTTACTCCCCAATATGTCCTCTGATCCAATGACCCCAGCCTCCTGGCCACCCATCCAATATGGAACTCCATCTTTGGCTGTAGGCATTCCCCCAGGCCTGGAAGGCTCTCCCTCCTTTGCTCTAGCTTCCTCTGAGTCCCACCTTGTGCAGGAAGCCTTTCCCAAATCCTCTTCATGCCAGAGCCTTGCCAATGTTAATCATTTCCTATCTATCCCACACATAGCTCTTTGTACATGAATGTTTGCATGTCATCTCCCTGTTAGAGTGTAAGCCTCCTGAGGGCAGGGCCTGTCTTGTGCCTCTTTTTGTACACTCAGCATAGTAGGTATTACTAAACATTGACTGATTGCCTGCCTGCTTGACAGTGTGGAAGAGGCCACCTTTTGAGGCAAGGGGATATATTCAGACAGAGACAGGATAAGCCCTTGATGATATGTCACAGTGGAAATGCCTTCATGTAGGGGCAGCTAGGTTGTGAATTGGAGTTAGTACAGGCCCTGAGTTCAAATCCAGCCTCAGACACTTGACACTTACTAGCTGTGCACATATGGGTTGGCCTGAGTCCCCTTCCCACCCTCATATTCTGAACTTTAGGCCTCATTTCTACCGAGAGATCACTAAGGGCATGGCTTATTTCCTTCATTAATTCACTGAGTGATTTACCATTGGGTCAGAGATCTCCCATTAGCATCACCGTTCACATTTACGGTCCACAACTATGGCTCTCTACCCCTTTATGAGTTTTCTCATTGGCTTTTCCTATGGGAGGGGAAGGGAACCCACACACCGGGAGCCATTTGGACTTTTTTATGCATTCAATACATTTTTTTTCATGAAAGGCTAGCCAGCTGTGAGAAATTAATATTTCTCTTACATTTAATAATTAATTACTGTATTAGTACCAAGCCCCTCCCCTTTCTACTTCCTCATTAAGAATCTAACCAGTGTGCGAAATTTCTCTTAGAGATTTGCTGAGGCCAAGATCTAATCAGACAGTAAAATAAATTTTAAATATGGGCTCATGGGTGTATTCCTGCTCATTATGTTTACTCAGACAGGTCCTGGGACCAGTACAGATGATGTGGAAATTGATATCTCTTTGACCAAGTTTTGAGTGACCTGTCACATACCCCAGGATAGCTCCCCTCCCATTTGATTAACCAGTCAGAGGTGATTAGGCATCCCTCCTCTTCAAAGGACATATGAACTGTGACCCACCAATATTTGGGGTCTTTGGTCTAAGACAGATGGCCAGATGACCATTTATTTTTATTAATAAAAGTTTTTATTAATAACCCACTGGCCTTATTAACAAAATGATTAAATTATCCAGAAACTTGGTCTCTCAAACTCTTTAATTGCTACACAATGATGCATCCTCTGTGCCCAACAAAGCAGATGCTCCGACCACAGATGCAGTTTGTCCCCAGGAGAGAATTCTATACATCTTTCCAGCTTGGTCATATCTGTCAGAGCTGGGCTTCCTAGATGGTCTTTGGAGAACCCTTGGCCATAGCCCAGGGGAGAGCAGCTATGGCTAAGTTTGTTTTTTACTAAAGAGGAAAAGGGGGGTGACGTGTGTCTCATCCCAGGCTAGCCATGAGCAAGGGAAACATCTGCCAAGACTAAGATTTTCCTATGATCTTGTAAGCTCCAGAGTCATTTGGTAAATAAATAAGTGATGCGACAGCACCAGCAGGGGGTCCCTAGACCAAAAATGGGACCGCCGTGATGTTTCTATGACATGAACATGGTGTTCTTATCCCCCACTCAGGAAGACAAAACTATCTGATGAAAACAACTTCTACAGAAATGCTCTGGTCAGAGACAAGTGACCCATTTATTCATTTTGAGGGCTATTGTTGGTTTGAATACATTGTTCTCAGACATAAAGCTTGTACTTGTCAGGAAAATGCATCCAGCTCCTGGAGGGCTGTATTCATCACAAAGGCAACATGGTTCTAGGTGAAGGAGAGAATGAATGAAAGGTGAGAAGTAGCCCCCGACCAAGAGGTGCTGGAAGCCCCACTTTGGCTTGTGTCCTTAAAACAAAGGGTCTCCCCTCCCATGCACTGATAGTCTTTAGGAAAGCGTGGACCAGGAAGCGTCTTACCCAAATGGCAAGTCGTTGTCCCTTGGTGATGTCAAACTCCAGGGATGGAGAAACTTTGGTAGGTCAGGAGCCAGGCTATTCCTCAAAACACAGACACAGAGACCTGAGGCACTAAAGTTCAATGTCTTTACCCTTCAGTTCTTCCTTCAAGATCCTGGGAATGGCTCCCAAGAGGCCCCCAGGAGGTCATCAGTACAATACCACACAATGTGATACAACACCACACAATGCAATACAAAATTCAGGTTGGTTGTTGTTGCTGCCTGACATTGTTCCAGATCTGTGGCATGGATTTTGTCTGAATTTCTATGGGAGAATAGCAAAGAGGTGGAGCTGGATAAGGAGAAGGGAGGTGGGAAGCCAGCTGGGAGGGCACTGGGTCTGTTTCAAAGGCCAAAGACACAACTTGGGGGAAAAGAATTTTAGGAGTCAGCTGAAGGAGAACAACTTGAGTTGATGATCAGGAATAAGGTTTACTATGTAAGGTTTAAATAATTTTTAAAAACCAGTTTAAAATAGAAATTTAAAGGAAACTTAATCTAAAAGATTAAAAGCATTAAGGAGGGGGGCTCTAAAGAAGAGAAGAAAGAAAGGCAGTTGGCAAGGAAAGGGAAGAGATGTGAAATGAGATAAATAGAGGTAAACAACAGAAATCTGTGGGAAAAAGGGAAGTTGAGACTGAAAAGTTGTGAAGACAAAGGCACCGAAGCCGCAGGTGACCACACAGTTGTTAAGGAACTAAAAGCGGCCCAAGATCCTGAGGAGGCGCTTGGAAGGAAAGGTGCAGACGCCCTGAGTCATCGGAATAACCAACCTGGGAACCTCAGCAGAGCGAGCGGGCGAGTCTCAGAGACTTCCCTGGAGCGCGCCGCACTTTTGCGGTCGCGCACGATCGCTCCTCGTGTTGTCTGCTCTGGATGGTCCGTACCCCCCAGAAGGGGAGGGCGTGAGGAGCAGGAGCACTTCTCAGTGGCCCAATGAGCTCCCATTGGGCCCCATCACCCACAGGCACTGGCCCGGTGGAACTACACAGGACGGCAAGCAGGGGCTTTAAGCTGACCCCAGGCTGAGCCTGTGCATCATCTTCCAGCCTCCACCTCTTCTGGAGACCCATTCTCCTTCCCGGCTGAGGTGAAGTAACTCTTCCTGTGAGAAGTATTTCTTGATCAATTAATCAGTGAAATTTTTTTAAAAGAAATTACTATTAATAGTGGGGTTTTTTTTGCATATTACTTAAATTTCCTCCTCTATCTGTCCACTTCCCACCTACAGGAGAATCAGCCCATATAACAAAGATATTTTTTAAGAAAAAGAGGAAAAAATGAGCAAAACCAATTAACATATCAATATATTTGATAATGTGCGCAAGTTTCCACATGCATAGCTATGTCCAGACACATACCTGCAGAAGAGGGGGGAGGTGCCTTCTCAAAAGGGGGGGGGGCAGGAAGCATTTACTAAGCACCTTCTGTTTGTTGCCAGAAACCTCCCTAGGTGCTGGGGATACAGAGAAAAATGACCCCCCATCTCATCTATCATGATCTCCTCCTCCCGCTGGAAATCACTTGGGTTTATTCTGTATTTGCTCTTCTGTGCAAATGCTGCAAGGGCAGAGACTGCTTCGTTGTGCCAGGGCCTGGCACAGGCCCTGCTCCATCAGAGACAGATAGAAATGCTGGCGGGCGAGAATCTTCCATGGATGTTCTCCCATAGTCACCTTTTTGGATTTGTGTTTGTGGCCTTAAAATGTTGGAGAAATCCCAAGGCAGAGGGAGGGGTCCTCCCCTGACTCCTCTGGTGACTCAGGCCTCCATTCTCCATGCCTGGGGATGGATTTGTCACTGTTGTTGCAGATGTTAATTGTCAACATTCTCCCAAACACAGAGAAAAGGAAGGAAGGTCTTAGGCCAGAAATCAGGAGATGTGAGTTCAAGTTTGGATTGCAGCTAATTTGCTACAAGACCCTGGACAAGTTCCTTCCTTTTGGGGACGTCTCAGTCTCCTTCTTCACCACATGAACCGTTAGGCCTCTCAACAATCTTTCTTTCCCTTTCCAGCACAGACATTTCCATGAGGGTCTAAGTCTGAGTATCCAGTAGAAGAATGTCATTTCCTCAGACATGGCAAGAGGTGACCCCAGTCAGTACCAGCAGCAGCTTCTGTGTTTACTCTGCCCTTTGAAAAGACTGCCCCTGAGAGGGACCTTTGGGATGGTCCAGTACAACCCCTTGATTGTACAGAGAAGGAAACTGAGGAAGCCAAGAGACAGGGAGGTGAGCAGCATCTACAATTTCAGCCCTGTGTTTACTTGGTGACTTCATAACCATTACTACCTCCATGGAAATGGCCAGAAAGGTGTGTATGCAGCAGACCCATAGAGGCCACTCAAAGTGCTGGCCCAGGAGCCAGGAAGAACTGAGGTCCAACACTAGCTATTTGTGTGACCCTCACCAAATCACCAGTGTCTCCCTCTCCCTCTCTCTCTCCATCTCTCTCTCTCTCCATATATCTCTATCTCTCTGTTTCTCTCTGTTTCTCTCTTCCTCTCTCTCTGTCTCTCTCTCCCTCTGTCTCTATCACTCTTTCTCCCTCTCTCTCTCCATCTCTTTCCATCTCTGTCTCCATCTCTCTCTGTCTCTGTCTCTCTTTCTCTCTCTCTCTGTCCCTCCCTCCCTCTCTCTGTCTCTACCTCTGTCTCTGTCTTTCTCTCTCTGTGTCTCTCTCTGTCTCTGTCTTTCTCTGTGTGTGTGTCTCTCTCTCCATCTCTCTCCATCTCTCTGTCTCTCCTCTCCCTCCCTCCCTCTCTCTCTCTTTCTCTCTGTCTCTGTGTCTCTCTCTGTCTCTGTCTCTCTGTCTGTCTTTCTGTGTGTGTCTCTCTCCATTCCTCTCTCTCTCTCTCTCTCTCTCTCTCTCTGTCTTTGTCTCTCTGTCTTTCTCTGTCTCCCTCTCTCTCTCCATCTCTCTCTGCCTCAGTTTCCTCATCTGCAAAGTGGGAAATAATAGCATCTCCCTCCCAAGGTTGTTGTGAGGATCCACCGAAATGGTATCTGTATTTGTAAACCTTAAGATGTTGCTATATAAATGCCAGCTATTGTCAGGGTTATTATTATATGATTATATAATTCATTATTTTTATTGTTAGCCTGTCCTCAGGATACAGGATTTTGGATCCCAAATACATTTCCCTAAGGAGGAAGGCTGAACTATAATTTGCATTTCTCTAAAAGGTAAAAGATTTCACCTCTTTCTTGAGTTCAGTGCAGTTCAAACTTCCCTCCAGAGGGCAGGAAAGGCAGGAAAGGAGGATGGGGAACCTAGAGAAAACAAATGGGAAGCCAGCAGTTTGCTGTCAGTCTTTTCGACATCCTGAGGAATGCAGCTGGACAGCCCAGGGCGTGGGAGGAAGGGAACAGGAAGGGACAGTTTTGTAAACCTTTGGATCCCAAAGTAGGCGTTGTTTGCTGACCTCCCAGGGAGTCACACAGACACACACACACACACACACACACACACACACACACACACACACCATGCAGAAAGCCCTGAGTATCCAGGGAAGAGGCTCAGTCTTGTCCCCTATACCCCCATCATCAGTACACTGTGGTTTGGATTCCTTTGGAAGGACAAGGGAGGTGACCACAATGGGCGCCCTCTTCTAGAGTGACTCTGGGCAAAGTCCCAGGACATGCCCCTCCAGTGTGGAAACCCCAGTTCATCTTCTCCTTCCCTAATTCCAAGGCAGGGGCTACCCAGGCTCTTTCTAGAAGGCTGAGTCAGTCTGTCCCCTGAAATCTCTCCAAGAACACAACACTATCCAGGAAATATCCCCTCTTCTTTTCTATGGGACCAGTGGTGGACACTATGTACCAGTGCTGCCCCCTCCCTAGTGCTTCTCAGTGGTTAAGGCAAGGCATGGCAAGGGAAAGAAAGGGGAGGGGAGGGGGTTGGGGAGGAGAGTGCAGGGGAGAGGAGGGGAAGGGGGAGGGGGGAGGGAAAACGGTGCTAAGCGCTGGACTGCTGTAATCTCATTTGATTCAGGCACTAACCTCGGCAAGTAGGTGCTGTTATTATCTCCATTTTGCAGTAGAGGAACCTGAGGCTGACAGAGCTTAAGTGACTTGCCCAGGGTCACACAGCTAGTAAGAGTCTGAGGAGGGATTTGAATTCAGGACCCTCCAGACTCCAGGCCAGGGCTGCATGCACTGAGCCTCCAGGGCCCAGGAGTTCTTGTACCCACTGCCACTATTGCTTGGATCATTTATCCCAGATTGTCTTGTTATGAGCCTCAGTTTCCCCCTTTGTAAAACAGGTTTAATCATACTGGGCGGTCGAAAGGAAAGAGCTAGGGCCGGCATTAGAGAGTGAGAACGTGTGTTATCGTGGCTCCTTGGTCGGAGGCCCCTTGGGGGAGCTGGCCTCGGCCCAGTGCTGAGAGGCAGGCCCAGAGCGGACTGGGATGTTGGAGACCGCCCTGTGAACCCGCCCCTGCCTCCTCACCTCCAGACCCCACGGCTCTGCTACTCCTGTCTCCGATGCAGCAGGAGCCACGGACTAGTCACAGCCAGGACCCCTCCTCTGCAAGAGGCTGGGAGCCCCCAAAAAGGGAGTTCTTCCCCTTCCCTGCAGGAAGGGCTGCTGCGAGCAGGCTCCCTGAGTTCCCTCCCTTTGTCTTTTCCAGGGAGACCTGGGCTCCCTTTCTCCCTCTCTGCTGCCCCTCACGCGTCCAGGAGGGCCCTGAGCAAGGAGGGTGTCCATGCCATCACCCCACCACTGCCTTTCTCTCCTCACGCAATCCGTGCTTTTATTCTGGGAGTCCCTGTGGGAGGGACATTACGACTCCCCCGTGTTGGGGATGTGCTGCCAAGGTGGCTGCTCTCTGCTGTAACTCGCAAGCGGACACTGGCTTGAGGGCGCCTGGCCACTGGGCAGCTGGTCACAAAGAGTGGCGCTGGAACAGAGGCAAGAGGAACGGAGATGAGGGAAGGGAAAGAGCCCCAGCAGCACTCCACCCTACCCCACCCCTCCGACTCGTTTGTGGCCACTGTTAGAAGGCCCACAGACCTGAGTCAACCGACTCTTCTTGAGGCCACCATGGCTGGAACCTCCATCACCAGAACCATCCTCCTCACTCTGTGGTCACTTCTGCTCCTGTAAGGCCATCAGACCTGGAGGTAGTGGGACATGGCTTCTGATCTTGTCATTGATACTGTGTGGCTGTGTGATGCAGAGTGAATCGCTTTACCTTTTGGGGACTCAGTTTCCCCCTCTGTAAAATGGAGCCATAATGGTGCCTATTTCATAGGTTCTTGTAAGAGTCAGATGAGATGATATCTTTGAAATGTTTAAAAACCTTAATGTGTGCACGGTGGGCTGAGCCAGAATTGCACTTCATCTGGCAAATTGACATTGTTTGTTTAAAACGTAACAGATTTAAAAAAAAACAATATTTTTTTTTTCCAAATTATATGTCAAAACCATTTTTAGCATTCATTTTTTATGGGATTTTGAGTTTAAATTTTTCTCCATCCTTCCCTCCCTCCCCACTCTTCTTCCTAAAATGGCAGGCAATTTGACATAGGTTATATATGTGCCATTATGTAAAACATATTTCCAGATTAGTCACAGTCATGAAAAAAGAAACAGATCAAAAAGGGTGAAAAAAGTGAAAAACGTCTACTTCAGTCTGCATTCAGAGCCCAGCAGCTCTTCATCTGGATGTGGAGAACATTTTCCATTGTTAGTCCTTTGTGCTTGTCTTGAATCATTACATTGTTGAGAAGATAGTGTATCATCACGAAGTTGAGACAGACATTTCGAACCACAAAAGTCCACATAAAGCTACTTTGGTGACTGAAATTTTAAAATACATAATACAAGAATTTTTTGAAGGATTGTAATGGGAAGGGAATGTGAAGATCCTCCCTGCCCCTTAATGGGCCTCACCTGGAACCCAACAAGAGACGCTTGCTTAGGGGAGCCTTGTTTTTTCAGGAAGGCCCGCACTTTTTGTTGCTTTGTAATTAGGCACTGCATCATGCAAGTTGTGGTGGCCTCTGGCCCTGAAGAAGGCTATATGTGTATATATGTATGTATATATACATATAGCCTGACATGAGATTATTCTTTGGGGTTCACTTTTGGGAAGAGTTGTGTGGTTTAGCCAGATGAGAGTCTGGGCAGCTGCTGAGCCCCCCAACTTTGAAAACCCAGATGTTGGTGCTTCTCTCTCAGGTAACTAGCATCATATGTGTTTAATGGTCAGACGGCTGGAAGCCCTGTCTGTTGGTGTGTTGAACTGTTATTTTCTTTGTATTTTCCATCTGCTTATAATTTCTGTTTGTATTTTCTGAAGTTCAGGGGGCTGACTTTTCCCCCTGAACTAAGTGTATGATATGTGTTTGATTAAACTAAGATTGTTAACCCCTTTTGTGTTGCTTCCCTTTAGAAAATCAGACCAAAAAACTGTGCTAGTGGCCACCCTGGGTATGCTGGGGCGCTTGCTGCTACAAGGATATAAAACAACTCCGGGCAGCTAGGTAGCTAGCTGATGCTGGGTCTGGAGTCAAGAGGAGGGGTGGCTATGTGATGCAGTGAATAGAGCATCAGCCCTGTGTAATGTTAATGAAATCAGAAGATCTTCCATGCCCCTTTCTATTGGCACCTACTGAAGGCACTTGGCACCTCAAAGGCTTAGCTCCTTACTTCCAGTTAACTCCTTAGGAGTAATCACAGCTGGAGTTGAGAGGAGAGT
>CM053598.1:387012-403534 GCA_028646575.1 Pseudocheirus occidentalis | reverse complement strand
GGGAACAGATTGTGGGAGGGGTCTTACAGTGGGATCAATGTTCTGGGCTGGGGGGTAGGGACAAAAAGGGGAGAAAATTTGTAACTCAAAACCTTGTGGAAATGAATGATGTAACCAAGAAAATAAATTAAAATTTAAAAAAAGGTTCTGATTACACAGTATAGTGAACACTCTATTTATTCAATAGCAAGTCAAAGCAAAACATTCACAGAAAATCAAGGTACAGCATTCATCATGTCACAACTCAACAACTTATCACTGAAATGGCCACATAGTTTTCACTGGAGTGGTCACATAGTTTTGAACAAAGTACATTCATTTAGTCCCTCAGTCATTTAGTAACTCAATCATTCAATCATCCTTAAGGAAGCTTGCCAAAATACAAAAGTCAAAGTACTCCACCTCTGGGTAGTACATTCATTTAGTCAATCACAATGTACAATCACAAATAAATTACAATTCCATCAGTTACTACTCAACAGAAAATAACACAATTCATCAGACAGGGCTTCCAGCTGTCTGACCATTACATCCATACCTAGTTACCGGAGAGGGAAGCACCACCATCTGGGTTTTCAAAGCCGGGGGCAGGGGGAGGGGGGGCGCGGCACTCAATGGCTATCCAGAGTCTTATCTGGCCAAATCACACAACTCTTCCCAAAGTGAGTCCCAAAGCACAACCTCACATCAGGGTCAGTTACTACTCAGTATTCATGGAGAGGTCTTTTAATCTTGACTTGGGGCAGGCTTTCAGCTTTCATGGTTTCCCTTCCATGGTCTCATCTCCTACCTAAATTCACCAAACTGTCACCTGGGTTCAAAGGCAGACAGCTCCCAGTTCCTTGTCCATCTCTCCACTCAGTTCCTGTTCCACACTGAAGCTCACAGTGTTCAGTCCATCTTAAATCTTTCACAGTCTCTGTTCCTGGGAAGTCAAGGCTTATCAAAGCCACAGACAAAGTACTGACACCACAGTCATGCCTCCTTTGGCAGCTCTGGCTGGCCCTTGGGAGTCTTCAGTAGTTTGAGTGGCCCTCAGAAGTCCTCAGCTGAAATGGCAAGTTTTAACAAAGTGACCACAGAGTCTGAATAAAAGTTTTAAGGAGCTTTAATTTAGCCAGCTCTGTATGTCTCCATGCCAATTAAAGGAGCAGCGAAGTAATGAAGAGGTACAGAACCTTTTATACCATTCTCTCTAATTGTCTATGATTTGTTACGAAAACTAGTTGTCATCCAGGTACAGGGGATCTGTTCTTTGTCTCAAGGGAGTGTAAACACCTTACTGATTGATGAGGAGTTGGGTATAGGAACCAGGAGATTGTGATTACCTCAGTATTGATTAATGAAGAATAGGGCATGGGAGCAGTCCATGGGAACCAGGAGCACTATTGATTAATGAAGAGTTGGGTATGGGAATGCAGACTTAGGCATGTAGCAGAAAATAAGACAGACTACCTGGGGGTGCATTCCCTACCTAGCACTGGCTGTTTTACTTGATTTCTATCCTGGGTTCATTCCAAATTTACTGAGCCTGCTGATTCTTGGTTCAGTTTGAGTACATTGAGCTCACTGATTTCTAATTTCACAAAGTATCACTTAACTGTTTCCTAGCTAATCTCTTGACTCCCGTCTTGAGTCCATAGCTGAACTAGTTCCTGGCCATTTAACAGCAGCTTGGCTGGCCCTCAGAAGAAGCTCCACAACCACAAGTTCCCAGGAAATTCTGACTTTCCCAGCTGGGGGTTTTCCTTATATACAGTATTGCTTCTCCCTTTTCAGCCCCTTCCTGTCACATCAGCAACAGGGGTTTCCTGTTCAGGCCCTTCCTGTTACATCAGCAACGGGGGTTCATACCTTCTGTTTCTTTAACAGAGGCTTAATTTGAAACTAGGTGCTAAGTACCTCTTAACTTTCCAATACAAGGGGATCTTCAAATTTCATTACCTTATAGCCCCCTTTTACCAGAGGGGGGGGGTCTTGAGGACAATGTGATCCTCATTAGCCCCACCAGAATAAGAACCTGGAGGTAACGGGGGATCAGTGTTCAGGTTTGCCCTGTCTCGCCCCCCACATGTCTATATCTATAAGCTCTCAGAGCAGCCAGGAACAAAGACATCACTCTTGTTGGTGGTAGCCAGTGAGTGCTTCAGGGTCAAACAGGCTTCCTTGACCAGAAGAGTCTGCAGGCATGGTCTCCTCCAGGTGGGAGAAGCAACCTGGACCAAGGAGATTCATTAGCTCCTTCTTATGGTGCTTGTACTGGCACATGAAGGAAATTTGATCAATTGACACTGTCCCTTAAAATGGAGAAGGACAGTTCCCTGATGAAGGAGAAGGCTGCCCTTGAGGCAGCCCCAGGATCAGAAATGGGCCCTTCTCTCATTATTTGGAAATAATCTGTTAAACAATTTTCTAAAATAAACTACAGTTTTTATTTGAAATTGCTGCTGTCAGATGCACTCAAGGGAGAGGAGAAGGTGCCTTGGGGAGGCCCAGGGTCACAGAGACAAGCACGAAGCTGATGGAGGGAGAGAGACTGAGCTCAGCCCTTCACAGACATGCCTGGGCTGTCTGCAGTCAGGTCAGCCTGGCCCAGGGACCCAGAGGGGTCTGTGGCCCATGGGGAGAAGCCTATTCAGAAGATAGCCCCAGGTTAGGCCAGGGGGAGAGGGAGGAGAATTGAAACCCAGGATCCTCAGAAGGTAAGAGAGCCTCTGGTTCTCTGCTGGTCTGGATACAGGTATCCTCCACCTCCCTGGTAACTGGCAGGCACCAGACCCAACGGCAGCCTGGCACTCACCACTCCACCGGAGGGGAAAGGAGGTGGAAAACAAATGCTCCCAGTAAAGGCTGGGTTTTCTCTGAATCTCACCCATTTTGGTTGCTATTTTTCTCATGGATGCGGAGCTTCTCACTGGCACCTGCTGTGGTCATAAGGAACCACCTGCCAGGCATCTGGAGAACTTCAAAGAGCCTCAGGAATAACCCTTGACCCTCATTCACTGCCTGGGTGCCTGCAGAGCCTGGGGTCCCAAAGGCCATAGAGTCATCAGGGATATGCTCCTTCAAAAAGGCCTTGAGTGCAGATTCAGGGAGGGCCGTCTGTTATCCAAGGACCTGCCAGAGGAGCTGGGGGAGTGCAGGGGACAGTTGGCCAGGGCAAGGGGGCGTTCTCACCTGGAGAGCCTGCTTCCAGCACTCTGGAGGGATGAAACCCACCTGCCCTAATACTACCTGGGATCTTTGGTTGCTTGGTGTCCTCCCTTCTTTCACAGGGAATGAGAAGCTAGCAGTCCCACTTTTAGGCTGGGCCAAGACAGCCCCAGGGCGCCTCCTGCTCAGCTGGAGGGACATTGGCTCTGTGTGTGCATGTGCGTGTGTGTGCATATGCATGTGCGTGTGTGTTGGGGGGAGGCTGACTTTTTTTTCTGTGCGTCAGTTTGAATTTTGGGTTGCTCTCCAATGCCTGGTGGTCGCACATATGCCCCTGCCCCTCCTGCTGGGTTGCCTGGGTTGTCTCCTTGGCCCATAGGTCCAGTTGTAGATGCTTTGTGAATCAGGGCACAAGCAGATCCCCCTCCTCCAGCCTGGGTCTCTGGTCCTGCCATTCCTCACATCCCATTTCTCTCCTGGCCAGGCAGCTGCCCACTCTCCTGTGAGAAGGCAAACCTCCCCCTTCCCAAAGGACAGTAGGTTAACCTGTGGAGGGCTCTCACTTAAGTACCTGGCACTCTGCAGTGAGTCCCGTGGGAGACAGCCTCAGGGTTCAGGAGTCACCTTGCCTAGGAATATCAAGGCAATGGATGTGGAAATGAAATGCCACTGATGTGTATTAATTTAAAAACCCCAGAATTAGTTGGAGGAGGGAAGAGAATCTGGCAGTGGCTCTGAAAGATTCCCTGACAAGCTTATTATTTCAGCCCATCTCTTCTCTGTTGAAATATTCATACCACAATGAGGAAGGAATCTTCTGCGGCCTCCCTGGCTCTTCATCATTTATTATTAAATGGGTACATTTTAGCCTTCATTTGCCAAGGAGCTTCTGTCTTTTCTGAGTTGTTCATAAATGTTGGCAAGAATTACAGGCCTTGTTTACTGAACTCTTTAAATTAAACTTTAAACACCGTCCCCGTCCAAAGAGAAAACTCCATCAAGCTATTTGTAACTGCTCAGATGGATTGGGAAAAGATGTTTTAACATCAACATCCTTTTTTGTGAAGGAACCTGCCATGGAGGGACTCCTCACCTGTACATTTGCCCCCATTCAGGTTGGGTTCTTGCCACCTTGCCTCCCAAGCTGATGCTGGGGAGTGCCTTCAACCCTCCTACCAACCACATCCCCCCTTGGTCCTGGCCATGCTCTAACATGTGCCTGCTGAGATCGGGGGTCATCAATTCCACTGTGAATCACTTTGGGAGAGACATAACTAGGCTCATGAGACTGGGGCTGTGCCCCCCAGTGCCACCACTCAGCTGTCAATGGGCTTCCGGCCACTCCCCTGAGCATCATTTGTGACACGCTCCCCAGGGGAAAGATGCCTCACTTTGACTCTGGAACTCAGTCAGGACTGTCAGCGTGGTTGCTGTTACCTGACATTCGAATCCAAGACACCTGTGGGTCCTGCAATGAAAGGTCTTCTTCTTGTCTGTTTCATCTGAGAGTGGGACTAAACCTCCCCATCTGCAGTGCAAGCTTTGAGCCAGCCTATGCCCACTGTGGGCCCTCTGTTCAGGAGGGCAGACCCTATTGTTTCTAGGTGGCTTCTGCATCTGTCTGGGTGCTCGGCTCCCCTTCTGCCCCACACCCTTCACAGACAGCCCTACCCAGTAATAAAGGAATCATTTAGGCCAAGCCAAGGGCACAGTGGCTACGTCTGATGGTGGATGCTGCATTCCGCATCCATAGCCACCCACCTCTCTCTGAAGGGACAGGAAGTGTCTGTCAGCATTCAAATGTGACCAGCATTGGTCATCACAATTCACCTGAGATGGGTCATCTTTTCCAGACCGTTTTCTGTCTTGCTCTCTTGGTCCTGCTCACCTGTATCCATCCTCAGATCCATGATTTCTTATGAGCACTAATATTGCCTGTCTTCAGACAGCCAAATCAGCCAACTGGATTAAAGGACTCCCCTCCAAGAGCCAGCCTGGAGTCCCAGCTTGACACTCAGTGTGGGTGGTCTCTAAGGTGGTAGTAGACCTTGCTGTCCAGGAAGCTGAGATGGGCTCCATTTGGCACCACTTCAACCCAGCTTCCATCATAGTAAGAACTGAATGAACTTCTCCACAGCCTTGGACCAAGGACTTCCCACAAACCAGTCTTTATAACACTTCACTTTGTTTTTTATAACTTCATTCCCAAGGGCTCCCCATTCCTTTTTGCTGGCTCCCTTTCATTATTTTAACTGTGAGATCTGACCTCTCCCTTCTCTGAGTCTTTGAAATCTGCTGTCCCCAAATCCCTGGTGCCCATCAGACTCTCGCTTTCTTTTCCTGTGACTTGTACCCTAAATTATAATATGAAACCAGCATTCCTGCTCTAGTCTCCAGAGGCATATGGTAGGTGAGAATCAGATCCACATTTGGGGGATGAAGGTCAAGAAATTGTGACTGGCAGAGGAGATGCCCAACAGATGCTGGATAACAGACTCTCTGCCCTTATGACCTGCTTCCTAGACTTCTCTTTGTGAGAATAAGTCAGACTAGAGGTGTGGGAAGTCCAGCAGTGACTGGAGAAAACATTCCTGAGTGAGAAGCAGCTGGTGCTGACAAAGGGTTCTGGGCACTTGTGGGCAGGTTAGGGGCTGGGCGAGATCCTCCATTTGGTCATTTGATCAATTATCTGACCCCCCCTGAGAATCTTGAGGAGCAGATGGCAGCACCCCCCAACCCCATCACAATTCATGCAGGAAGCCCTTCCAAAAATCTGCACCAGGTTCAAGGAACTCTGAGGAGTTACATCTACTCCAACCTCATGAGCCCCCAACAATGTGTTTACTTTTGCAAATCAGCCAGAGGATGTGATGAATTTAAACTTAAGGTGCTGAATGAAATAGCATAGAAAAATATAAGTAGCAAGACAACTTGCCTCCCACACACCTGGAGCACATTTTCCTACATACATAGTATCACTTGTGATGGGGATGAAGGGGATAAGCACTTATTTATTTGTTTTAATAATAATTTATTTTCTCCCAATTACATATGAAAACAATTTTTTATTCTGTTTTTTTAAGTTTTGAGTTTGAAATTCTATCCCTCTCCCTTCCCCAAGATGGCAAGTAGCTTAATTGTACATGAGCAATCATGTAAAACATTTTTGCGTAGTCATTTTGCATCATAAGCATCTATTAAAGAACTACTATGTGGTAGGTGCTGTTCTAAGAGCTTCTGGTAAATGTTACCTCTTTTGATCCTTACAACAGCCCTGGCAAGGTAGGTGCTATAATGAGATCCATTTTACAGTGGAGTAAACTGAGGCAAATCTCATTTAAAGTGAAATGACTTGCCCAGGGACACAGCTAGTAAATATTGGAGGCCAGATTTGAACTCAGTTCTGACTTCTGACTCTGGGCACTAAGGTGCACTCTTCCCCACAGCAAAGAGAACCCACCCATATAAGGGCATTGGCAGAAAACCCGTGGCATAAACTTAAGGAGGACCTATGGCCAAAGCATCCACAAGAGTTTACCTGCCTCACCAGCGCTCTATGGTCTCTGATGTCTGCTGGTGCCATCCACACTGGGCTCCCACCAGGTCTCGTGTCTATGAAGTCTTAGTCAGATGTGGGCACAGTGGATAGAATCTTCAGGCTTTCAGACTCCTCTGGAATCCAGTGAGGGAATGTGCAGAAAGCATCTTAGTGCCTTACTCTAACCCTAGCCCTAAAGGAAGGAGGAAAATGTTAGAAAAACACAAAGGGACTGAGCTCTGTCCTAGGAGAGATGTGCAGAGCTGGGCTTCTCAGAGCAGAAGGATCAGGTGAATGTGCTCACATAGTCAAAGTTCAGAGAAGATCCAAAAGGAGACAAAATTTGCTCTTTTCCCAGCTTTCCTTCTTGGCACCTTCCTGTCCACAGATGCCGTGTCATAATCTGCTGCTTTATTACTCAAATATTGCTGTTGAGCTGAATCTTGCCTCAATCACAGATAAATGGAATTAAAGCAGACACTAGCCACTGCCGAAATGTGAGGCATTCTCCTAACTGAGGGCTCGGAGCAGAGTGACCGGACCCAAAGATTTTTTATCTTTAAAAAATGCCCCAAAAGGCAGAGGAGGAAACCAGGTCATCCCAAGGGGCCATTATTTTGTCCCCAGGCTTAAGATGGGGCATGTGATAGGATGTCCTTTTGATATATATTATTGCCCTGAGAGCTTGTACAATACCTGGAGACTCTTTCATAGACAGGTATGGAGACCCAGATGGAATATTTCGAGTTTCCAAAGGGATCTCTGAGTATGGACAAACTGAGTCAAAGAATTAGGACATTTTGGAGATGGTCCTAAGATTGGATCTAATCTGTGTAGAACATTGGTCACTCAGCCAGGGTCTTTCCAAGAAACTCTAAGTCCTATACAGACATTAACAATTAATATCATGGTCATCATCAACATGGATGTGTGTGAAGGCCGAGAAGGGGGATCCAGGTCACAGGTAGGGAACAAGAAGTGGGCAGTTTGGCTGCATTAGAGGGTCCATGAAGGAGGGGTCAAGTGCACTAAGCCTGGAAAGGTCAGCTGCGGTCAGGCTGTGAAGGGGTCTGCACGCCTGCCAGAGGCACTCTCCCTTCCTGCTCATCAACAGGGAGCCATGGGAGTTTCTTGAGCCAAGGCATGACAGGCATGTGCTCTAAGAAGATCAGTTTGGGACACTGAGGGAGGGTCCTCATGTGTCATAGACTCTGGGTCTTTCATCATCCTGGTTACCTTCCTCTGGACATTCCCTGTCTCATCAGTGTCCTTTCTAGACTGTGTTGTCCAACACTAGACAAAGTATTCCAGATTCCTGGGAGCTATTCCTCTCAATGCAATTGCTTCAGATCTTTTGGATAATCAGTCACAGGATTTTGGCTGAAGACCTCTCCCTGGTGTATCTTAGCCCTCCTTTAGGGTTTTCCATACCGTAAGGGGGTGAGGGTGTCAAGGCTCTCTGCTGTTGGCTTCAGCCTGATCATAGGGGTTGGTTCCCTCCTCTCCAGTCCCCTTAGTCACTAACAGTCATATTAGCTCTTGCAAAGGAATATTTACTTAAAAGGTACAATCATGAATAGTCAAACATACTCCCCAGCACATGGGAAGCAAAATCCACCCTCTCTTCCCATCTGTTTCTGGGGAGGGGAAAAGTACTAGGTTCCCAGCTTAGCTCTTTTCCTGTAGAGCACAGCCCTAAACCACAAGTCCATACTACCTTAGGCTTATGTCATAGGCACCATGGCTTCTAGGGACTTCCCCACTGGACTCCTTGCTGGTAGCGTCCCACTGGGCATCCTTCTCCAAAGTCACCAGGCTGGCCCTCTGATTTCTGGTGGGAATGAGCGCACCTGCACACGAACCTGTGAAGGACACATGATGTGAATAGAAAGATCCATGGGACCTAAAGGAGAGGAGGGGAAGGTGCCCTGCTTCCTAGTTCGGTTCATGGCGCCAGCTCCAAGGGTGAACCATGTATGCTCTTCACTCCCTGGATGCAGCAGGAGAGGCAGCAGCTGTGATCCCTAGCCTCTCTAATGATCTTTCCTGCAGTCCCATGGCCCTCCACCAAAGGCCATCCCTCTGCAGACCTTATTCTGCCATCAGCTGGACAGCAGGCTCCCAATTACTGGGCTCCCAAGTGCTTGGGCTGGAGAGGGTGGAAGAGACCAGATGGAAGAGGCACTTTGAGTGGTTCTGCACATCCACACATCACAAGGATGGATGGTTTTCCCTCAGCTGACTCCCCACGCCATCTGTTACCACTGACAGCACACACCTTTGTTAAGGGGGTATAACTAAGCTCTGGAATCTGCTTCAGAATACGGCCCTCCAGAAGGGAGTGACTTTGCCCACCTTTTGTGGGGTGTGTGTGTGTGTGTGGGTGTGATGGGGGTGTGGTGAGGATGTGCAGTGGGGTGGTGGTGTGGTGAGGGTGTGGTGTGGGTGGGGTGTGGGTGTGGGTGTGGGTGTGGGTGTGCTTGACTGCTCCCCTAAGACCTTACAGCCATTGGCAGCCTCACGTTTCCTTTCCCATTGTTCCTCCTGTGAAGGGTAAGGTCCTGTTTATTTCTTCTCATCCCTTTTGTACCCATTTCACCGTGCTTTTCTAAACACACTCCCCTCAGTTGGGGGACTTGGCACCAACACTCTTTCTCCTTTCTCCCTTCTCCCTTCAGCTGAGGCTGCTTTGCCCTTCCAGTGTGAATCATTTCCCTCTTGCCTTCTCTATCAGCAGCTGCTCCACCCTGTCCCTCCTTGTTGCCTTTCCCCCATTGTCTGTGGGGACAGCAGTGATCCAGCCTCAAGGAGCATAGTGTGCTGCTGGGAGTCTTCTTGACTCCTTCTCCTGCTCCCGTCCCAAGACTTTGGGTTTCGGGGGCTGGGGCCTTTCCTGACCTGTTCGCTCCCCCAGGGTTAATGCTTAGTCCCCATGTCTGTGCCTTGTGTCTCCCACATAGAATAGAAGCTGCTTGAGGACAGAGGTGCCTGTTCCTTGTGTGCATCCTCAGAGCAGAGAGGTGCCAGCATATAGTAGGCACTTAATCAATGTACGCTGAGTTATTTTTGATTCATCTGTCCTTAATTCTAGCAAACTCCTTCTGGATTTCCCCTTAGCCATATACCATCTTGTTTCAGATTCGTGTGTGTGTGTGTGTGTGTGTGTATGTGTGTATTTGCTTCTTTTCTTCCCCCTAGTCATGCAGTCCTTGTGGAGAAATCCGTGTTTTTAGTCTCTCCTTGCAGTTACTATGTCAAGTTGCCAAGCCTTTATTAAGCGCCTGCCTCGTACCAGGCTATGTGCTCAGTGCTGATGAGGCAAAGAAAACCTTCCCCCACCCCTGTAAAATGTTCCTGCTCTCAGGAAGCTCACAGTCCAGTGGGGGAGAAAACACAGAAACAGCTATGTTCAAAGAAGCCATAGACAGGAGACATTGGAGAAATCCATAGTCAAGGCATTAGCATTAGGGGACCTGAGGACATTTTTTTCCTTTGGCAAAAGATAGGATTTGAACTGAGACCTGAAGGAAGCCGGGGAGCAAGAGCATTCCAGGCATGGGGGATGGGCAAGAAGATGGGCAGCCATGGGATAGGAGCACAGCATGGGGGTGGGAGGTGGGGGGTGGGGGAGGGCACTGGCCATGCTCCTTGAAATCAGTGATATCCAACAGGGTTTCTGCCACTTTCTGTTCATGGAGATAATGCTGGAAACAGAGAATGAAGTGAGATCGCAGAGGGACTTGGAGGAAGCCCTGACTTTGCGGTGAATTTTCTATGGGACCCTTGCCAAGTGGCTCCCTCTGTGAAAGGAGGGGGAGGCCTTCCAGCTCAGACCCATGCCAACTGTTGGGTAAATGGGAAAGACGGTGATCAGAGTGAGTTGGGGCTTGCATCTTGTGATTCAGAGGAGGCGAGTGAAGGCAGTTTTGTTAGTTGTGTTCCCTTGGTTACTTCACGTAAACAATATCAGCATTTACTGGTCTCTTTTCTACTGCCCCTTCCCCTTGACACCTACTTAATGGGGCTGGAGTGTTCAGAAGGACTAGCCCTCCTGGTGTGAGGGCTTGCAGAGCCCTTTTTAGGGCTCTTCATCCATCTTTGGTATCCACTTTCACCCAGCTCTCACATGTGGCTCCCAGAAGCTGCAGCATGCACAGCAGCCACACCTCAGTAAACCATATCAGCAGATAGCCAAGGGTCCTCAGACCCTTCAGTGTGTTAGGGGGTGTCTACCCCAAGCATATGAAAACTTCCCCTGGTGGAATGGAAAGATGAGTTCAATTTGTTCCAATGGCCATGAAGGTGGCCAAAACAGGCTCTGGGGAGCCTTAGAGCTTGGTCAGACATGGAAGACATCAAGGTCATCTGCTGCATCCTGGGCCATCACCCGTCATCCTGACTGTTGTTCTGCCATTGTATTTCCATGATTCTGGCAGAGTGAGTGAGGTGAAGACTACATGGAGCTCTGCCTCACTTCAATCCAATTCATGGGCAAGTCATGACCCTATGCTGTCCTTGATCCTCTTGGAGAATGAAAGATGAACAACAACTCCTCCCCCCACACCCAGGGGAACCTGCCCTGCTCATGATGGGGAGAGCCTCCTGGAGCATTTTCCTGGACAGTCTCACTCACTATGTTCATCATAGGATGACAAGGCTAAGAAGGCATTAGTATCTGAAGCCACTGACCATTTTCTGAGGAGAAAAGGCCAGTGACATGCTTTAGAACAAAGCGGGGATTAGTGGCAAGTAGGCACATGAGAACCAAGGGCTTTGGCCCCCTTCAGACACATCTCAGAGAATATCATTTGAGGAGCTCGGAAACCAGACTATCTTCCAACCCCTGTATGCTTTTCTTGCTGACCCATCTTGGAAGTCAAGAGAGCCTGAATACTGGAGATCTTTGTCTCAATGCTAAGCCATGATTTTCAGTGATTTCTTTTTTATTTTCAGTTCTGAATTCTCTCCTTCCCTCCTACCCTCCCCACACCCATTGAGAAGGCACACCCAATTATACATATGAAGTTAGCTTCAATGTTCATTTCTCTTTTAAAAACAGCTTTATAAACCTAAATGTCTTCCTATCTCCTCTCAAATAACCCCCTCCTTCCCTTCTGGATCTACCCGCGTTTTGCTGGGGGAGGGGTACAAAATTTTGAATGGGAATCCTAGGATAATAATTAAATGAGCATCTTTGAAGTTTTGCTAGCATCTGAAGATAAGGTAAATGCTTCTTCAAATCCCATCTTCTCAGAGCAGCATGGAAAGGTATGTTTATTCTGCTTATATGTTTTCATGCCTTCTGCTCTCCAATTAACTTAACTATGAAAACAGTTAGATAAATAAGCAGGTTTTCTAATTCTTTTCTCCTTCGTTTATTAAACTCCCAGCTGCTTCCTCTCCTTCTCCTTTTGAGACAATTACTTTAGGAAAAACAAAACAAAACAACTCCCCAGAAACAAAAACTGTGATTCATAATTCTGGGTTGTCATGGCTTGAGGGGGGCTGACAAAGATGGCTGAACCAGGCAATGAAATCCCGTAAAAAGGGCTCTGTCCTGAGTTTGCCAGCTTGATTCTTAGGCATTTTTTCATGGGAAATCATTTGTATTAAATTTAGAAAATATAAATGTGTGTTCAATGACTGACTGATGAATGCTTACATACATCTAAGTGTACATTTTTATTTCTGTAAAAAGTGCCCCAGTGGGCTTTTGCTGACCATTAATATTGTATTTCTGAGACCTCCCAGTCCACAGAAGTGATGGGCCCATAGAGAAGGTCACCATCATGGCCCATCTCCCCTGCTGCCTCAGGACAGTGGGCAGAGAAGACTGTCTTGTGAACTCCAGCCCACTTTTCCCCTTCCCTCCTGTCCCCTCTTCTCTCCTCTCCTCTCCTCTCTTCTCTTCTCTTCTCTTCTCTTCTCTTCTCTTCTCTTCTCTTCTCTTCTCTTCTCTTCTCTTCTCTTCTCTTCTCTTCTCTTCTCTCTGCCTGTTTCTATATCTGTTTCTATCTGTCTCTCTGTCTCTCTTTGTTCATCTCTCTGTGTCTCTGTCTCCCTCTTTTTCTTTGTGTCTCTCTGTCTCTGTGCATCTCTGTCTGTCTCTCTTTCTCTCTGTATGTCTCTTTCTGTGTCTCTGTCTCTCTCTGTGTCTCTCTCTCTTTGTGTATCTCTCTCTCCCTCTCTCCTTTGCCTCCTTAAAGAACTGTAATGTTCAAAAATCAGCACCTCACAGAGTAGATACAGGAGTAGCAGCGGCAGATAAGCACCTCCTCACCTTATTCCCAAAGGAAGACCATGAAGTAGGAGACCACTGAGGAAGGTACCAGTCCCTAGTGGGACAAAGCTTCTCTTGTTAGGAGGGCTCTTTGAAGACCTACCCTCTATGCCCCAGTGAGCAAAAAGGAAGAGCTGCACACTTGTGGGTGGCTGAAGTGAATCCTTCTGAGTGGGACATGAATCCTGTTGCTGCAAGGAGACTCTGGTGGGCATGGTAGGAGAAACTCCGGGGACAGTTTTGCCCCCGTTGCAGATGGTGGGCAGAGTCCCATCCGCAGGGGTCATGGGGCAGCTGCTGATAATTGTGGGGTGCAGGGGTAGGTGTGTGTCGGCCTATGTCCTGGCCTTCCCAGCTTAGCACCAAACCACTGGCTCCAGGAAGCCCTCTTGACCACTGGATCTCCCAATGACACTATAGAGTATAGGTATTATTTTCCCTACAGCAGGCCTGGGGGGTGGGAAATGAAGTTAAGTAATAAGTTTGTGATCAGTCCCACAGTCCCACAGCTAGAAAGTGTCCGAAGGTAGATTAGAACCCAAGCCTTTGCTGACCCCAGGCCCAGCTCTCCTCCCAATGCATCAGTCTCCCCCCACAGCTCCTAGCTCATGTTCTTGCTTGGGTCCCAGAGAAAGGGACCTGCCCCCTGGGCCATCCAGCCCTCCTGTCTCAGAATCATGGCCCTTTGGAGGGACCCTCTGGTACAAGTCCTTCCTTGGCCACATGTGGAAACTGAGATCCGTAGAAATCTGCTGACTTCCACTGGGGCTCCACAACTCGTGGGGAGGGAGGCAAAAACTAAGCCCTGGGTTCTCAGGGTTCTTGTTAACATTCTTAGCGATGTAAATGATTTTTTGCTGATAGGATAAAAGCCCTTTGCAAAATGAACTTCCCTTCCAGAGAGGGGGATAATTTCCCCCCAGAGGGAGCTGGCAATCGGTGACATTCAGCACTCTGGTGGTGGCTGGAATTTCCTTAAAGGGCAAAGCTACAGTGGCACCTCAGGAAAAGGCAAGTTTAATTAGCTTACAAAGAAGGCAGAAATGATGGGCTGGTTTCCAGACAGAGATTTTTAATGTTCCTGACAAAATATATTCTTTCCTTGAAGACCAAACCTAAATATCACAGTCGTATGAAGAGATGATAATGACCTTTCATTCAACAGAACAGAAACAGAAGGTGGGAAAGGAAGAAAAATTGGGAAAAGAACATGTCCTCCCACTCCCTGTTCTTCCCTCCCCCAATCTCTGCTGTATTTCTCCAGAACTGGGCACCAAAAGTCTAGTGGACACTATAGAATGATGGAATATTCAGAAATGGGCACAGGGTGACAGGCACTCAAAACTGGGCACGGGGTGAGCACCAAAGGACTCATGGAAGCTGTAGGGTGATGGGCACTCAGAACTGGGTGCCAAGTGGGCACCAAAAGGCTCATGGAAACCATATGGTGAGGGGGCACTCAGAACTGGGCACTGGGCTGCACAAGACCAGGTCTGGTGGTCCCCTGACTTCTGGTGACCTTGGGAAAGCTACGCTCCCTTGGCATCACTTTCACCAGTTATTTAGCAGATGCCCAGTGTTAGGGTTTGTGAGGACCTTAAGAGATTGTCCAGGTGAACGATTTCATTGTTCAACTGAGGATGTTGTTTGCATGGTTGGGGAGGGGCAGCAGAGCAGAGACTGTTGTGCCGAAAGAAGCAAGTGAGACCCCCAAATGCACATTTTGGAAGTGGATTTTATTTAGTGGGCGCTGTTCAGGGCTATGTCTTACCTTACCCAAATCAAATAGGCCTGACCAAGGGCAGATCACTGATATATGTATAGGCTCCCCCCCACCCCCGACTCTTAATGGTCAGGGATTGTGTAATTAGAGGTTTACAGCAGGCATTGGCTAGTATACATTTTAAGTTTCATGTGCTGGGGTGACAGAACCTTGGGAGGGGGGGGGAGAACCCTGCAGCTAGCTTCCATGAGGAAACAGGAAGAAGACGGCTGGCTAGAGCAGAATAGGGGAAGGGGAAGGTATCAAGGGAGCCAGGTGAGGCCAAGTACAACAAGACCATAGACTTTAGTGGGATGTAGTAGACTGTCCCATAAGCATTCATCAGGCACCCCTAGGTGCCAAGCATGTGCTGGGCACTCAGAATATGAAGTCAGAGATGAAGCGGCAGCTGGCCTATGGGGCTTACATATCCCAAGGAGGAAACAGCTACCAGAAATAATTAGATGCAAAGATGATGGAATCCCCCAAGGGAAATCCCACCTGCAAGGGGAGGGGCCCATGCTTATAACATTGAAAAGTTAGAGATTTGGAGGTCAGCCAATGTCGCCCTCTCATTTTACAGAGGCGGAAACAGGCTCGGAGATAAGAGGGCACTTGCCTGGGTTCAGGTCGGCAGGGACTGGGAAAGGCATGATTCAAACTCACATCCGATGATGGAAGCCAGACCTCTCGAAGCACCTGCCAGCAGCTCCTGTGCCAGGGCTTCCATAAGAGCTCTGGGTGTGGGGGTGTCAGGAGTTAAGGAATAGAGAGGTGCCATTGAGATGCTCCATTCTGGTGGGGCCAGGGAGGAGGATCCCAGTGCCCTCTGGCTCTTCCCCAGACTGGACTCTAGTCAGGAATTAGATTAGATTAGTGGGTGGAGTCAGTCTGCATTGTTTACCTTTATGGAGTGGGTGTGGGAGTGAGTAGAGACAGAAAGCCTGGGATATTAAAGTCAGTAGACCTGGGTTCAAGTTGTGTTTCAGAAACCCTGTCTCTATTGCCCAAATGTATCCTAGCTCTGGTCCAATAATCATAATGATGGCGATGATGGAGGGAGATTGCAGCTCAAGGTGGATCAAAAGATGGCAAGGAAAGAGAGAGAGAGAGAGAGAGAGAGAGACAGGAGACAGAGACAGGAGCCAGAGCCAGAGGCAGAGAGACAGAGGCAGAGACAGAGCCAGAGAGAGACAGAGCCAGAGCCAGAGCCAGAGACAGCCAGAGACAGAGACAGGAGCCAGAGGCAGAGAGAGACAGAGCCAGAGCCAGAGGCAGAGAGAGACAGAGGCAGAGCAGACAGGCAGACAGGGAAAATTAGAGAGGGCAGAGCTTCTGAGGGCTTACTGTGCCTCTCTTACTTCTGACTTCTTCATTGGAAAGGATGGAAAACAGGATTCACAGGAGACTGGTCCCCCTAATGTGTCCAAGCTACTCAGCCCAGGTGTGAACCATCCTCTGGTCCTGAAGAAACTGGCCAAAGTGTCCACTGAGCCACTGTTGGAGACCTCCAAAAGATCCCGAAGAGCAGGAGAGGGACCACAGGAAGGGTCAACATTGTCCTGATTTTCACAGATGGGGAGAGAATGACAGCTGCAAATACTAGACCAGCAAATGTGGTTTAATTCTTAGTGTTTGTGGTATAAAAAAATACCCATTATTCTTAATTTAATTAGAAAAGTAAACACAGAGATGCCTTAGTTAAGAAGAGGAATTTATTCCCTTTCCCCCGGGGAAGAAAGGGGTGCCCCATGAGAGGATGTCTTACCCATGTTGATGCATGAGGCCG
>CM053598.1:368712-386512 GCA_028646575.1 Pseudocheirus occidentalis | reverse complement strand
ATGCATGCTATCATTCTTTTCTATGTTTGGCTTTTGTTTCTCTTTTCTCATTGTTCACTCCATTGGCTATAACACCTATACAACCAGATATTGTACAATGTGAAAGAGTTTGCAGATCCTATACATGATTGTATGCCACCATGGCAGGGTGGGGGGTGGGGAGGAAGGGGAGAAAAATCTGAAACTCAAGTGATTCTGGAACTGAATCTTGTAAACTAAAAGTAAACAAACAAGTCAATAAAATAAATTTAAAAAAAGAAAAAGAAAAGGAATGGGACCTCCTTGAGGGTAGGCACTGGTTTTGTTTTCCTATTTATATCCCTGGCATTTAGCACTAAGTGAACAGGAAGGACTCGATAAGTGCTTTTTCCTTTCCTCCTTCCCTCCTTCCTTTTTTCCTTCCTTCCATCCTTCCTTCCTTCCTTTCTTTTTTCCTTCTTTCCCCCCTTCCTTCCCTCTCTCCCTTCCTCCTCCCTTCCCTCCCTCCTTCCTTCATTCCTCTCTCCATCCATTCCTGACTGGAGTGCTGGGTACTGGGAAAAGGATGTACAGAAAAGAGGAGATTCCCTAGCCTTCAAGAGATGAGGCTAATCAGAGCACAGAAGAGGGGGGATGTTGACTGGGGAAGGGAGTTTTGGCTGTGGAGGCCCTGGAGATGGTGAGTGGAGCATCATCTGTACTGGCAAGTGCAAAGGTAGTTCACACCTTATTTCAACTGTTGAATTAACACCTTGTTTCTTCTTTTGAGCCTTGTATCAAGTCTGTTAAGAAACAGAATGTGTGAACCCCACAGCCTGTGAACCCTAGAACTCACAAACTCCTGCCACAGGAAGGCGACCAGGTAATGACCATATATAAGGAAGAGCACAACCTGGGAGAGAGCAGAACTGAGAAGAGAACTCTTGTGGTGACAGAGTTGAGAAGGAGAAAACTTGTGTTATCCCAGCACTCTGTCTGTCTGTTCTGTCTGTGTTTATGTTTGTTTGTGATACTTTGTATGAAGCCCTGGGACCTCACTGGAAACCCTGAAAGAGGATTTTCTGGTTGTACATTTACAGAAGTCCTGGAGGAGGGTTTGGGGGCCCTGGGACTTTGCTGATGATTTGTGCTGACCTCTTGGACCTTGTTTGTGGGTCTGTGTTGATTTCATGGGCAGATAGTGAATTGATGATGGTGCTGGCAATGTATATGAATATTATTGTGGCTCTCTTAAGCTTTGTCTTCCCAGAAATAGGAACTGTGAAGGACTTAAGGTGGACTGGACACTGACAGCTTCAATATGGAACAGGAACTGGATGAAGAATTAGACAAGGAGCTGGACAAAGAACTGGGAGCTGCCTGCCTTTGAACCCAGGTGACAGTTGGAGCTGGGACCATGGAAGAGGAACCATGGAAGTTGAGAGCCAGCCTTGAGTCAAGCTGAAAGAAGACTTTACTTGGATATTGTGTACTGATTGAGAAGATTATGATTTACCATGACCCAGGGATGGAGAACTTTGACTTTTGTACTGTGTGCCCCTTAAGGAGGCAAGTCTCCTTAAGAACAATTGAATGAATGACTGAGTTACTAAATGATTGTACTTTGTCAAACACTGTGTCACCACTTTGGTGAAAACTATGTGGCCATTTTAGTGATAAGTTGTTGAGTTGTGACACGGTGAATGCTGTACCTTGATTTTCTGTGAATGTTTTGCTCTGATTTACAATTGAATAAATAGAGAATTTGCTATACTGTGTAATCAGAACCTTGAAAGCTGTTCACAGCAGCAGTCCTCTGGAAAGCTGCTCATGAGTGGCTTTACCCCATCACACCCTTTCCAACAGCCACAGTGATTCTGATTTCATTCTTCTTTCTAGGGCAGGGGCAACTTGGCTGCATGGGATGTGGAGTCTGGTGTGGAGCTGGCTAGTTTTGGGGGCTTGGTGAGTTCTCACACACTCACTGATCAGGCCAGTTCAGTCCCACAGCTTGCAAACCTGCCAGAGCCCAGCAGATTAAACAGGGTCAGTCCTTCCAAGAGCTGCAGACACCACCAGCTCTGGGGAATCCTGTTAGGCCTGACTTCCTGGAGGACGAAGAATTTAAAATGTGCTTTAAAGGTTGGGCAATATTTCAGTGAGATCTGAGTGGGGAAGGTAGGGGTTCTAAGGCCAGTAGATAGTGTGAGTAGGGGCAGGGACAGTGAAGACATCCCTCCTGGGGCTCCAGCCACAGCATCTGCCCTTCCCTGGTATCAGAACTATCCCTACCTGGTCTCTGCCTACCTTCTGTCTGCCCTCCTGGTGCATGGTCAGGATGGCTGAGCTTCCACAGATGCTGGGAATCCCACCCCCACTCTCCCAGCCCAAGAAGGCTGCCCTGCCTTGTTCTCATCCCCTGTACGGTTTGCTGTTCAGTGATGGTGGTGATTGGATGGCCTTTTAATGCCCACTGAAGTGCCCCTGCCAAAGATAGAACTGCAGGGTCTTCTTGCCTGACTCCAGGTCCAATGGGCGCTGCCTACTCTCCCTGGGCATCCTGGCACACCTCCTCAGGAAGCTGGGGCAGTGAAGGTCAGAACTCGGGAACAGAGCAGCCACCTTCTGTCACTCGAAAGGCTCCTGCTGAAAGAGGGCTTGCTGGGTGGTGCAGTGGGCAGAGCTCTGTCCCTGGAGTCAGGAAGATCCAGTCTGGATCCAGCCTCAGGCACTTCCTAGCTGTGTGGCCCTGGGTAAGCCAGGGAAGACCCCATCTACCTTAGTTTCCTCATTTGTAACATGAGCTGGAGAAGGAAATGGCAAACCACTCTAGGATCTTTGCCAAGAAACTCCCCAAAAGGGTCACAAAGAGTTGGATGTGACTGAAGTAACTGAGCCTCGCTGCTTTTACTCTTGTCTGGGCCCAGAAGGAAGGTCCAGGAGACACAGGGATGGGGGGATGGGGAGCTGATGAATTCTTCCTAACAATGAATGCTGTCTGGGGGGGGGCACTTCGTGGCCAGACTGTGAGCTCTGCTTTGGGGGACCCACCATGGTTCAGGCAGAAGCCTGGAAGGGCCCCTTGCAGGCTGGGATGAGGAGAGTCAAACCCTTTTCTTCCCCACTGGAGGAGAGGCCTCTGTCAGGCTTCCTGGCTCCCTTCTGCCCACCCAAAGATCCTGTCCCTAACTCTGACCCAAAGGAAGGCATGCCCACCAAAGGCTGCACTGACCAGGACCAGTGTTTGAGGCTTTGCTGGGATTAGCACTGCGGGGGGTCTTCCATGAGGGTTAAGCTGCTACCTCCTGCTCTTACAGCGTTAAGGAAACTATGCCTCTTCCCGGTGATGTCTACAAAGCTGGGTGGGGCCAGAGCCCTAGAAAAGATGCAGGGGGTCACCCTGGGTAGAGCAGGAATACTCTGTCGCATCTCCAGTCATCACCCACTCTCTGCTCGAATGCTTCTGGTCACTCCCTCCCTCCTGGGACAACAGAACATGTTTTGGGTTAGTTCTGTTTGTAAAGGAGTGTTTCCTGGCCCTGAGCCCACATCTGCCTCCATTGCTCCTGGAACTGTGCTGGAGACTGGTCAGTCAATGAGCCCAAAGCATTTCTTAACCACTCCATGTGACATGAAGACAGCCATCTTGCCTCAAGCTCTCCCCTCCTCCTCTGGCAGGGGGTTGAGGCCGTCACTCAGACTCGTTGTCCTCTGCTGGATGCCTGATGATTCACGTACTTACACCACTCTGTCCCTAGATGTGCCGGGAGGAGGGCAGAGGCAGCATCCCCACTGTCATCACTCTGCCTCTTCAGGCAGTGTGGATGAGAAGCGCTGCTTCCTCTCCAGTTTAGGGCCCAGAAATCAAATGACCTTCCAGGCATGACTGTAAAAAGTGCCATTCTCCCCTTGTCCAGACAGAAACTGAAGAAATCCCTCCCACCTACTGAGGTGTGGGACCTGCAAAATGCCTGCATCCCGATAAAGTGGTGGAGAGGGGTGTGCTTGGAGCTCAGAAATGGTCCAAGACATTAAGAATTCCTTCTATGTATTAATTGGGCGGAGTAAAAGATGAAGTTTAAATAATAATTAATAATGATAAAGAATGCCCAGAGGAAGACGCTCTTGGTGCCCACTTCCCCTCCTGGTGCTCCCCAACTGAGCTAATGGCCTCCTCTTCACAAAGTGACCCTCCCCACTCAGGGCCTTCACAAGGCGGACCCTCCCCCCCATGCCTGGAACAGGCTTCCCCTCACTGATACTGCTTGGATTCCTGGTGTCCTTCAGGGCTCAGGATAGGGACCCACCTTTCCTGGTTGCCTCAGCTTCTGGGGCTGACCACTTGCTCAAAGAGAACATGCTGTGTCTCCAAAAAGAATATAATCTCCCAGAAGACAGGGCAGGTGTTGGTTTTTGTGCCCATGTCCTGTATAGTTCTTTACACACAGTAGGCATTTAATAAATGTCTATTGAATCAGAAGTAAAAAACATCAGCCATCACCTCAGCAGCACTGGTCACTGAGGCAACACGGTTGTGTCCAACGCGGCCTGTCTAGGTCAGGCCGGCTACCTCTGACCATTGCCATTTATGGCTTACGTACACACTTAAGACATTTAAATAGCCGCCTTTCTCAGCAGAGGTGTGTTTGCATCTAGTCAATTGCCTATTGTTAGGAAGCGTGTGTGTGTGTGTGTGTGTGTGTGTGTGTGTGTATGTGCAAAGCCCTCTCCCCCTGGGCAGGAGGTTGGATGAAGTTGGGCTGACTGACTGACCTCCAAGGGCAGAACCCGTGAGCCTGCAAGGAAACACTAAAAGGAGCTAATGGGGTCAAGGGGACTGTTTCCCACACATTTCTTTGGTCAAGTAAAATGCTGACACCAGAGGTTTGCATTGTTCCCTTGAAGCCTGAAGGACACACAGAGCAGAGAGGGAGGGAGAAGGACCGGAAGAGGCCAGAGAGCCTGGGCCAGCTTCTGCTGCCCACATTCAGTACTGACCCATGCCCAGGTGCCCAGGAGGTCCCTCTTGAGGGGGCTGCTCTCTGGACCTGTCCAGTAGAAGATGGGCCTGGACAGAAGAAGGAGGGTACCAGGTGTGGCCACCTACCCTTACTCCCCAGGAGGAGAGGGACAGGTCACTCTTTGTGGCTCCAGTCAGGCTAGCCCTCATCCTGAAGCTGGTAGCTGTAGAACGAGAGGAAGAGAGGACGGAAGGATGCTCCAGGAGTGTCCACAGAAGACTACATGTCAGGGGACCCATGATGGGGATGGCCAAGGTCAGAAGCTGGACGGAGATGGGTACAGTGAGTGAGCCCAAGGGCCTGGCTGGGGTCCAGGGCATCCAGGCTCAGTTGGGTCTCCCTGGGTAGGACCCCTCCAGGGCTGAGCTACTTTGGCCTGAGCCATTCCCCTAGCCTTGTTTAGACTCTCATCCTCTCAGTCATTCTTCACTTGAGAGGTGCCATGGCAAAGATTCATGATGGAAGTAGCCCTACTCTCCCTGTCTACATCCCAAGCCTGGGGCAATGTTGGGGGAAGGGCACTCTTCCAATGGGAGGTGGCTAGGCTATGTCCTTTCCCTTCCTGGAAGCTCCCTGACTCTCTCCCAGGCCAGTCTCCAGCAGCTGGCTCTGTCTGTGCCTGCCCCATCTCCAAAGCCAGGCACTGGGCCCTTGTACATATTAGCCCCACACTTGTACCAACTTTCACAAAAGCCCAGCCAGGGCCTCCTTTGCCCAGACGAGGCTCCCAGCTGAAGACCTAACGCCCCCACCAACAAGAGCACACCAACCTCAAGGAGCTCCCCTGCCCCTCCCTCTTGAGGAGGGACTCTTCCCTTGCCCAAAGCTACCTATTGGGGTGAAACAAAGTAAAGAACTCACACCCCTGTGCTGCCTACTTAACCCAATGAGGGTAGGCCTCCCATTCTCCCAGCTCCCCTCCTGGTCCAGCCACTCTGACTCCAGGTGCAGGGGATAAATCTAGACACTACTCTTCTGGAGCCACAAATCCTTTGATTATTTGTATAAAGGAAGTATGAAGAAGCCATCAATGTATGGCTTTACTCATGACTTGGGGAAAGAGCTTCAGGTCCCTAGCAAGCAGTTTCCTTTCATGTCAGTGATGTAGATAAAACCCCTCTACTTAGTGGTTATGACCCTCTGATGAATAGCTGGCCTTGTGGGGGCACCCTTGCCTCATGAAGTTGATCTCTCTTCCACTGGAGAGTGGTGAGAGCCTTTGTGAGAAGGAAGGATTCCTTCCTGCAGGGAGGAGGGATCCCAACAATCACTCCCAGCGAGGAAGATTTATTTGAGGCCAAATAAAACATTAAAAGTTAATTTGATAGGATTAAGGAATGGTTCATCACAAGTAAGTGATGGCGTGAATTTTGGCTTGTTCTGCCACCAGACATGAAACAATTGACTTTCACGTTTCTAGTCGTAGCATTACTGTGGGTGATACTCGTTAATACACAGCAGATATGCGCCGAGGGCGTGGGACAGATAACCGCAGAATGCACCCCTCTGGTCTTTGGAGGTGGCGTCACCAGCCCCATGCCAGGCCTTTACAGGCTGTGACCCCCAGACACCCTCAGCTTTAGACATTCAGGAGTGAATGATTGGGGCAGAATGTGGGGCCTCATCCCACCCTGGCCCATGTGGGTCCCAAATCCTGCACACTTTGGGCAGCTTCCTGAGCTGTGACCTGTATCTCTGCAACCTCAATGGGCTCAACACAACTGGGTCTTGGAGGGCAGGGCCTCACCAGGCCTCCTCACAAGACAACTCACCAGGCACTGTGTTGACCCAAGACAGCATTATCCTCATTCTACACATGAAGCATCCTCAGCCCTGGGAACTATGACTTGCCTAAGGTCACACATATAGTAAGAATCAGAGCAGGCAGAGCTGGTGGGAAGGGCCCTCAGCCTCCATCTGCCCTCTGGCCTCTACTTTGAGGTCTCCAGATACAGGGGTTCCATAGGTAGGGGGTCCACCTCATGAGGGGAGGGAGCCTGAGCTTACCTAGTGCCTGTGCCTCTGAGGATGGGATTGGCTTGCCTTCAAGGCTTTCCTAGAGGGATTCCCTGAGGACCCAGAATCAGCGATTGTGGGCTTATTGGAAACGCCTGTGAGAGAGAGCCAGGCAGGGAGTCCTGGCCAGTCACTGGAGCTGAAGCTGGTTGTGGTGATGGTGGTGGTGGTGGGATGGGGATGTTCCTTCCTCCTTCTATGCCCAGGATAAAGCCTTCAGTGGCTGAGGGGAAATATCAGGAGCGCCATGGAGCATGGGGGCCTCTGGTATCACCACCCTCAGCCTGTCCTGCTCTCTGCAGTGAAGGCCAGCTGGGTTGAGGCCGGGGCTTCTCTGCTGATACCTCTGTCTGTGGATGTTGGCCTGCCTCACTCCAGGGCGCCATCCAGGACACACACTGTTGCTCTCCCTTTGTCTGTCTGTATCTGTCTGTTTCTGTATCTCTGTCTCTTTATGTCTGTCTCTGTCCCTCTACCTCCTCCTCTGTTTCCTTCTGCCTCCCTAGGACCTTTCTCCTCTCCTGTGTGTGGAGGGACAGAGTTGCCCAAATTTTCTCCAAAGTCCTCAAGGACCCATGGCTCATGGGCTACTATGAATTGCACCAAGCTCCAATGGGCACCTTGTTGGAAATCCTCACCACAGTCTCTACCCCCAGGGAGTCACAGGAGGGAAGAGAGTGGGGTTGGGGGTACCTGCATGCAAAAGTAAGGAGAGTGTAGAGAACACACAAAAGTCCTGGACTGGTGAAGGTAATGATTTCTAAGGCCCTGCATTGTTTTGTTTTGGGTCCAGGGTCACTTACCAAATGGCCCCTATCCCCTCGGGTCTGTAGAACCCTTGGAGGGTGTCTTCTGGCACGGCCTGGCTCAGGGCTCAAACCTGAGGAAGTTCCCCCCTCCCCACACATGAACAACTTTCCCCCTGAAGACTTTCATACCTCCTGTTGGGAAAAACATCTATTTTTTAGGCAAAAGAAAGAAGGCTGTATCAAGGTTCAGGGAATAATTTTTCTTAAACAATACCCATAAATGGAAGAAATTCGATCATTCCCATCCTGATGCCAAACATTTGGAATAGTAGAGAGCAGCACCCTCTGAGTAGGGGAAGGAAATCTGCCCTGGAAGCCCCACATGAAGGAGGCAGGGACCCTCTGCCTCTTCCTCGCCATCCCTGGCCAGAAAACCCTAATCTTAATGGGGGCCACCAGCCCTAGAGGCATGGTCACCAGCTCACTCGTCTGGCAAGCACAGTTCTGAAGGCTTTCAGAATGAGCAGGTGGCTCACTGGCCTTAAGGAAACCAAGCAGAATTCCCATCAGGGCATGTGGGAAATCACAGCCTTTGCCTCCTGTGCCCATCTCTCCTCAGTGGTTGCAGGCATAGCCCCGGGTGGGGGTCCTAGCAAGGGTTCCTCCTAGTGGGTTTCGCAGTTGGTGTCTCCACCTGGGGCTTCTGTGTTCAGCTGCCCCCTTCAGAGGCCACACCACATGCTTCTTTAACTGACTGATTCACCAGGATGGTGAGTTTTGCATCATGGTACCCTTGGGGAAGGGCACCAGTACAGTCTGTGACTCTGCTCAGAGACCAGCACTCTCCCTTCTCACCACATCTCCTGGGGAGGGGGGCCTGTCCCTGAGGGCTCTGGCCTTCCCTGAGAGTCAGGCCTCTGTGCCTCCTGTGGCATCTGAGTGGCAGTCCTCACTGGGACCTGGTTGACTCCTGGTGAATTCCAATGCCAGCAGCCTGTCTCCCCTACTCCTGGCGGGGGGGGGGGTGTCAGAGTAGCCAGTGTGGCCAGAGGCTTAGAGGAACCGCAGCCTCCATCCCCAGGGCCCTGGAGTCCCTCTGGACACCATTTGTTGGGGTTATTATGGGACTCCTTACTCCCTGAGCCACTGAAGCATTGAGATGAGGCTGAGGCTGCTGAGCCTCTGCTAGCCTTACCATACAGGTGACATGGCTCTACCTGGGGCAGAGATAAAGAGCACTGGCTTTGAGTCTGAGGCCCTGGGGCCAGACCCCACCTTTGCTCTTTGTCACTTATGTGAGCTTGACCAGTCTCTTGTTTCCAAGCCTCAGTTCCCTCCTCTGCACAAGGGGCTATAACTCTTGCAGAGCCTCCCTGCTTGAAATCCTGGAATCTGAGGAGGACCTGCATGCGTTGTTCCAGGAATGGCTTTGTGCCTCGGGGAGCTCCAAACCAGCTGACCAGTGAGATCCCAGGAGAATTATAGACCATTAGAGCTGGGCAGGGGACTGAAAGTCCAGTAGCATGGTAGAATTGACCAGGGATGGTGGGTGGAGGAGCCACAGGCCAAGACCCTGTCTGCGGAGCAGGCCAGAACTCTGAAGTGTTCTCTTCTTGTTACTCCTAGAGCTGGAAACACCATTGAGATTATCCTCATGCTGGGAGGGTCTGGGCTCATCAGGAAGCTGCAATCCAGCCTTCCTGGGACAATAAACACAGTCTAGCCCTGATGATAAGGAAGAAGGAAAAATAGTCACCATTTGGCCATCAGGCTTCCTCTGCAGCTGGTGTGTGCGTGCATGCGTACGTGCGTGCGTGCATGTGTGTGTGTTTGTGTTAGAGGCAGGCCAAGGGAAAGGAGGGGACAGACACACTCTTTGGGGATCAGGACTGGATAGAGAGAACTGAGTCTCAGCAGCCCCCATCGCATATGGTCCTGGGACCAAGGTGCTGCAGTGGGAGGGTGAGGAGATATGGACACAAGGGCCATGTGTTCGTGGCACTGGAGGCAGCATCTAAAGGGAGAGAAAAGGCACCAACCAGAATGGTACAAGAAACTGTGGATAGGCAGGGTTTTGCTTATTGTTTCTATTAGAGAGATTAAAAATGGGCTGGCTGGCTGAGAATTCAGCTGCAGATGACTCAGTGTGGTATTGGGGACATTTTTTCAATGTATCCAATAGTCAAGTTGTGAAAGAAAACAGAGACAAGAAAAAACTCAAGGAAAGTAAAATTTACAAAAGTCCACCTCAGTCTGTATTCAGACCCCATTAGGTCTCTCTGGGGGGAGGGGGGGAGGTGTTTTCCATCCTGAGTCCTTCAGAGTTGTCTTGGGTCATTGTATGACTGAGAACAGCCAAGTGATTCTCTGCGGATCGTCCTACAATGTGACCGTTACTTTGTACACTGTACATGTATGTCACTGTGTATCAGCCCATGCAAGGCTTTCAAGGGTTTTTTTTGAGAGCAGCCTGCTCATCATTTCTTATAGCACAACAATATTTCATCACAACTACATACCACAACTTGTTCAGCCATTCCCCAACTAATGGGCATCCCCTCAACTTTTAATTCTTTACCCCCATAAAAAAGCTGCTATATTTTTGTACACATAGGTCCTTTTTCTCTTTGTTTTTTTTTAACTCTGTTGGGATGCAGACGTAGCAGTGGTATTGCTAGATCAAAGGGTACACATGGCTTTATAGCCATTTGGGCATAGTTCCAAATTGCTGTACAGAATGGTTGGATCAGTTCACAACTTTACCAACTGTGAATTAATGCCTCATTTTTCCACATCACCTCCAACATTTGTCATTTTTCCTTTCTGTCTTATTAGCCAATCTAAGAGGTATGAGTCAATATCTCAGAATTGTTTTAATTTGCTTTTCTCCAATCAATAGTAATTCAGAATTTTTTTTCATATGGCTATAGAAAGCTTTGATTACTTTATCTGAAAACTGATCATCTTTTGATCATTTATCAATTGGGGAATGGCTCTTATTTTCATAAATTTGACTCAGTTCTCTATATGTTTGAAAAATGAGAACTTTATCAGAGAAACTTGCTTCAATTTTTTTTCACAGTTGCTATTGTTAACTGTATTTCCCTCCTTCCTCTCCCTTCCCCATTTATTCTATTCTCTCTTTCCTTTCACCCTGTCCTTTTTTTCTTTTTGGAGGGCAGTTGGGGTTAAGTGACTTGCCCAAGGTCACATTGCTAGTTTTTGTGTTAAGTGACTGAGGCTGGATTTGAACTCAGGTCCTCCTGACTCCAGGGCCGGTGCTCTATTCACTGCACCACCTAGCCACCCCCACCCTGTCCTTCTTCAAATGAGTTTTGCTTCTGACTACCCCCTCCCCAACTCTGCCCTTTCGTCCACCACATCCCCAAACTTCTCTTATCCCCTTTCCTCCTACTTTCCTGTAGGGTAAGATAGTTTTCTATACCCATTTGAGTGTGTATGTCATTCCCTCTTTGAGTCACCTCTCCTCACCTCCCCCTTCTCCTCTTCCACTGTATAAGCTTTTTCTTTCCTCCTCTATGTGAGATAATTTACCCCATTCTACCTCTCGCTTTCTCTTTCTCCAAGTTGTCTTGGCTGAAAGTTTGCTTCACTCTGTCTTTTTCTGGGTTCTGCCACTCTAGAATTTGTTTAGAGTCATTCAACATGTTCTTTTGTTTAGAGAAATAAAGAGAGAGTTGATGCACAATCTCAGTTCCTTGAAGCAAATTTGCTGGACAGAGGCAGCTTCCACTCCCAGGACAGGACTTGGATTTATGAAAAGGAATCGCAAGGGCCTGGGGAGTGCCCCTCTTATGTTTTATATTCCTCTTCTGCATCACAGCCTAGAGCAGCTGGGATTGGACTAGAGGGGAACAGCAGGAAAGAATGAGGGATGTCACTGGGGGAGAGAGGTGGTGCCCAGCAGGAAGAGGAAAATGTCAGAGGGACACAGATGACAGGCACAGCTGACAGCAGAGTTGAATCAGACTGATCTGGGTGGAGCTGGCCTTGGTCAGAAGGGACCCAAGGATTCTTCCCAAGTGGCACAGCTGAGACCACAAAAGATGGACACTGAATGCCTGAGGGTCATCTTGGGAAACTGCTCCAAAGCCCCTTGCTCTTCCCTTTGCCATAAATCCTAGGTCCCTATTGGACATCTCTGAGTTTCTGTGTCTGCATCTTATGACTTCTCCTGTTGGAAATGTGAGCTTAGCTTCTGGAAGGAAGGAAGGAAGGAAGGAAGGAAGGAAGGAAGGAAAGAAGGAAGGAAGAAAGGAAGGAAAGAAGGAAGTAAAAAAGGAAAGGAAGGAAAGAAGGAAGAGAAGAAGGAAAGAAGGGAGGAAGAGAGGGAGAAAGGGAGGAATGAAGGAGGAAAAAAGGAAGTAACTGATTACAAAAGGATAGATTTCCAGAAATTAGAAGAGCCCCTTAAGAAGGGACCACCTGGCCAAGATGGTGGAGTAAAAACAGGACTTCAGCATGGCTCTGGATCCCATCACCTCCACTACAAGTTAAAAAAAAGATTCTAAACAAATTTTAGAGCTACAGAACCAACAAAGTGACAGAGAGAAACAAATCTCCCACTGAAAGCAGCCTGGCAGGCCAATAGGAAGGGCCTATTGTGCCAGGCTGGGAGCCAAGTGCAATCTCAGTGAGCTGTGCCTAGCCCGGCTGGAGCAGACTTCAGGAGAATGAATTACCAGCAGCTGTGGTGGTTTCCAGACTTCTCAACTCATAAATTCCAAAGACAAAGTAAAAGGTCAGTCAGGATATCTGTTGGAACTAGGTGGAGAAGAGCATGGTCTAGCCCCTGCCCTGGAGCGAGAAGTGTTGGAAATGCAATGGCTGAAGCTGCTGCCATGTGGCTGCCTCCAGAGCTCCTGGCCTGCAGATTGTAGGGGGACCAAGTGACCATTCAGAGGGTAATTGCTCTTGCTTTAAGAGCATCTGGATCGTGGTCTTGGGTGGTGGTCCTGGGGTGTGTGGCCACTGTGCAAGAACTTCTGGGGGCTGCAGAGAGGGTGCCCTCCTAATAGCTCCAGCAGCTGCGAAAACCCCAGTGATTTGGGACATAGCTCTCTGCGATCTGGAAGCAGAGTTCTATCATGGCAAATATCCCAAAAGTCAAGTAACTGGCTGGCAAAATGAGCAAACAGAGGAAGCACAAATGGACCATAGAATCCTTTGTGGGGGATAAAAAGGATCAAAGCATGGAACCAAAGGAAGACAAGGAAATCAGAACTCCTGCATCAAAAGCTTCCAAGAAAAATATGAATTGGTTACAGGCCATGGAGGAGATCAAGAAAAATTTTGAAAATCAAGTAAGAGAAGTGGAGGAAAAATTGGGAAGAGAAATGATAATGATACAAGAAAATCATGAAAAGAGAGTCAACAGCTGGCTAATGGAGACCCAAAAAAATTCTGAAGAAAATAACACCTTAAAAAATAGACTAACCCAAATGGCAAAAGAAGCCCAAAAAGCCAATGAGGAGAATGCCTTAAAAAGTCAAATTTGCCAGATGGAAAAGGAATTTCAAAAACTCACCAAAGAGAATAATTCCTTCAGAGTTAGACTGGAGCAAATGGAAGCTAATGACTTCATGAGAAATCAAGATACTATAAAACAGATCCAAACAAATGAAAAAACAGAAGGCAATGCAAAATATTTCAAAACCACTGACCTAGAAAATAGATCCAGGAGAGATAATTTAAAAATTATTGGACTACCTGAAAGCCATGATCAAAAAAGAGCCTAGACAACTTCTTTCAAGAAATTATAAAGCAAAATTGCCCTCATTTTCTTGAACCATAGGGCAAAATAGAAATTAAAAGAATTCACCAATCACCTCTTTAAAAAGTTCCCCAAAAGAAAACTCCTAGGAATATTATAGCCAAATTTCAGAGTTCCCAGGTCAAGAAGAAATAATTTGAGTATTGGGGAAACACAATAATCAGGATAACCCAGGATCTAGAAGCTTCTACATTAAGGGATCAAAAGGCTTGGAATATGATCTTCTTGAGGTCAAAGGAGCTAGGATTAAAATCAAGAATCACCTACCTAGCAAAACTGGGTATAATGCTTCAGGGAAAAATATGGTCATTCAGTGAAATCAAGGATTTTCAAGCATTCTTGATGAAAAAACCAGAGCTGAACAGAAAATGTGATTTTCAAATACAAGACGCAGGAGAAGCATGAGAAGGTAAACAGGAAAAATAAATCATAAGGAACCTATTAAAGTTGAATTATTTACAATACTACATGTAAAAATGATCATTGTAACTCATGACTTTTCTCAGAATGAGGATAGTTGAAGAGAATATATATGTATATATGTATACATACATATATATGTATGCATAGGAGGGCATATGTGTATATAAATATGTGAGTATGTACATATGTATGTACATATGTACATAGACAGAGGGCACAAAATAAGTTGAATATCAAGGGATAATATCTAAAAAAATAAAATTAAGAGGTGAGAGAGGAATATGTTGGGAGAAGGAGAAAGGGAGAGATAGATTAGGGCAAATTATCTCATATAAAAGAAAACTCTTACAGTGGACGGGAAGAGCAGGAAGGTGAAATCAAATGGGTCAATCTTACTTGAATTTGTCTTTTTTTTCAAGCTGCAGAAAAGCTTTAATAGAGTATGAACCCAGTGGGGTGCCAGGGGAATGGGGCAGCAAGAAGCCAATGCAAGAAAATGTTAGCTCAGAGACCAAGACATTGGCAGGGAGCTCCCGTGCCACAGGAATGGAGGGAATACCTCCTTTTTCTGTTGCCCAGCAAGGTGCTTGCTGTAGGCTTAGTGAGTAGAGTGGTGGACCTGCTCCCTTGAAGAGACTACTTTCCCATCCTGGACCTCCTCCATGATGGTGCGTACTTGGCAGCTGGTCGCTATGGTATCTTGGCTGCATTGGGAGCCCAGAGCAAAGGAGTACTTTGAAGCCAAGTGGGCATCCTCTCCCTCCAGCAGGCGATGGTAAGTAGCAATCTCTTGCTCCAGCCATGTCTTCACATACAAGAGCATCTTATACTCCTGGTTCTGACTCTCCATGTTTCAGCAGAGCTCACATAGCTGCTGCTCAATGCTGCTAATCAGTCCTTGGAGTTGGGCCAGCTGGGCCACATAGCGAGCTTCTGTCTCTGCCAGGGTGCCCTGCAGGGAAGCTTTCATGCTGAGCTGGGAGTGCAGCTCCATCTCCAGGTTTGGGATGGTGCGTCTCAGCTCTGTGATCTCTGCCTTGCTGCTCTGCAGGGCTTCCATGTTGATGGCCACCTCACAGTTCAGTTCCTCCATCTTGGTGAAAAACCATTCCTCAGCATCCTTGTGGTTCTTCTCAGCCATCTTCTCATATTGGTCTCACATCTCAGATAAGACGCAATTCAGGTTCACCCCAGGGGCTGCATCCATCTCCACACTGACATCTCCACCAACCTGGCCACAAAGGGCATTCATTTCCTCCTTGTGATTCTTCTTGAGGTAAGCCAACTCCTCCTTCAGGTTCTCAATCTGCATCTCCAGGTCAGCCCTGGCCAGGGTCAACTAGTCCAGCACTCTGCCCAGGCCATTGATGCCAGCCTCCACACTTATACACAGGTTGAGCTCAGTCTCATACTTGGTTTGGAAGTCATCCACAGCCAGACAGACATTGTTGATCTGCAGGACCAAGCTGGCATTGTCAATGGTGGCGGCCAGGATCTTGTTCCTCAGGTCCTCAATGGTCTTGAAGTAAGGGCTGTAGATGAGGGCAGGCCCAGGGCCCTGCTTCTTGTACCAGTCCCGGATCTTCAGCTCCAGGTCAGTGTTGGCCTCCTCCAGGGCCCTTACCTTGTCCAGGTAGTTGGCCAGGTGGTCATTGAGGTTCTTCATGATCTCCTTCTCACTCCCTCCCAGAAGGGCATCCCCTACAACATAGCTGGTACCAAAACCCCTCCCAGGCTGCAGCTGTAGCCACCATCATAGCCACCCCCCAAGCTGGAGGTGAAGCGGGATGAGGTGACTGACATGTTCCCACAGCTGCCGGCCCCCAGGAGGCTTGGAGTAAGGCAGGCCCTCCCCCCCAACCCAGACTGAAGATACCTGGGAGGAACCTGCCACCCAGTCCACAGAGGCCTTTCATGGAACCAGAAGTGGAGTAGCTTGACGGTGGCTGACAACTCAGTGTCCAGTTCAACTCAGTCTGACTCTCTGAATTTGTCTTAAGGAAGAAATAACATACACACTCAATTGGGAATCTTACCCTACAAGTAAATAGGGGGGAAAGGGATAAGAAGGGGGATGATAGAAGGGAGGGCAGATTGGGGAGAGGGTAGTTAGAAGCAAACACTTTTGAAAAGGGTCAAGGTCAAAGGAGAAATAGAATAAGTGGGGGTGGGATGAGATGGAGGGAATTATAGTCAGTCTTTCACAATATAACTACTACGGAAATGTTTTGCACAACTACACATGTACAACCTATGTTGAATTGCTTATCATCCCAGTGGGGGTGGGTGAGGAGGGAAGAAAGAGAAAAAATCTGGAACTCAATGTTTTAAAAACAAGTGTTTAAAAAATTGCTTTTTACATGCAACTGGGAAATAAGATATACAGGCACTGGGGTATAGAAATCCATCTTGCCCTACTAGGAAGTTGCGGGGGGGAATGAAGGAGGATATAAAGGAGAATAGATTAGGGTATTCAGTAGCTTGCTATTTTGAGGTGAGGTAAGGGAAAGATGGGGAGAAAAATTTGTAACTCAAAATCTTGTGGAAATAAATGTTGAAAACTAAAAATAAATAAATAAATTGGTAAAAAAAGAAGGAACCATCAGTAGGTGGAAGGAGAAGCTTCAAACTTGGCCCAGGTCTCCTTTCCCACCTCCTTGGGCTAGAGGAGGATCTTGTGAACTTTGAAGGGTCCCAAGAATTTGGGACTTCCTATCTTTTCATCAGCATTCCAACAGCACCCCCAGATCAGCTGGTGACAGTGTTGGCTTTGGAAGCCAAAGACAGACAGGGCATAGACTCTTGAGTCTCATGGGAGGTCAATAGAAAGCTGGACCATGCCCAAGGGAAACTGGTTGAGCACCTTATAAATGGGAGGAAAGACTCCCAGCAGCCATGGTCTATGACCTATCTATCTTTTGCCATGTTTGTCTTCTCTGCTGGTACTCACTTTCTGCTGGACTCTGGATGTACTTGTGGGAAAGGGCGCTACAGACACTGGGGAAAGGGGGTGATGTGCCATTTGCTCTTGTGCTATCATTGTAAATACCTTTCTTAAAACCACTTAAGGCTGACTGACTAAATTCCTCCTTTTTTGACTTTATTTACTTTTAGTTTACAAGATTCAGTTACAGAATCACTTGAGTTTCAGATTTTCTCCCCTCTCTTCTCCCCCCCCCCATGGTGGCGTAAAATCATGTATAGGATCTGCAAACACTTTCACATTGTACAATAGTCTGCTTGTATAGAAGTGTTGTAACCAAATGGGAAAAAGAAAAAAAACAGAAAAGAAACAAAACCAAACATGGAAAAGAACAATAGCATGCATTGCTTCAGTCTCCATTTAAACTCTCTTCTTTCTAGGTCTTTCTCTGAATGTAGTTATCTCCTTCCATTCTGAGACTTGTAGAGCTATCTTTTAACTGTGTGTTGCTGAGAAGAGTCCAGTTTATCAAGGTTGGTCGTCACACATGTGATGTATTTGTGACTGTACAAATTTTTCCTGGTTCTGCTCTTCTCACTTGGCATCAATTTGTATAAGCCTCTCCAGGTAATTATGAAGTCCATCTCCTTTCCATTTCTTATAGCACAATAGTATTCCATCACATTCATATTCCATAACTTGTTCAGCCTTTTCCCAATTGATGGGCATCCCCTAAGTTTCCAGTTCTTTGCCACCACAAAGAGAGCTGCAATAAATATTTTTGTGCATATGGGTCATTTTCCCACTTCTATGATCTCTTTGGGATACAACCCCCAAAGTGGTATTACTGGGTCAAAAGGTATGCAATTATTTATAGCCCTTTGGGCATAGTTCCAGATTGCCCTCCAGAATGCCC
>CM053598.1:312553-368212 GCA_028646575.1 Pseudocheirus occidentalis | reverse complement strand
AGGAAAGGAAAGGAAAGGAAAGGAAAGGAAAGGAAAGGAAAGGAAAGGAAAGGAAAGGAAAGGAAAGGAAAGGAAAGGAAAGGAAAGGAAAGGAAAGGAAAGGAAAGGAAAGGAAAGGAAAGGAAAACAGTATGCTTCGGTCTACATTCAGACAACATCGATTCTTTCTCTGGAGGTGGATAGCATTTTCTATCATGAGTCTTTTGCCATTGTTTTAGATCATTGTATTGCTGACAAGAGCTAAGTCATTCACAGTTGACCATCACACAATGTTGCTGTTACTGTCTACAATGTTCTCCTGGCTGTGTTCACTTCACTTTACATCAGTTCACATAAATCTTCCCAGGTTTTTCTGAAACTATCCTGCTTGTCATTTCTTATAGCACAACAGTATTCCATCACAGAATACCACAACTTGCTGTAGGTCTTTACATGTATGTATATATAAAAGCAGAGTATAAATTCTGCCCTATGTCAGGAGGTTGGAAGGAAAAGAATGTTCTAGAAAGATGTATAGGAAAAGTGAAGAAGAACCATTCAGACTAGGAGTCAAGTAACAGATAAGAGATTCTTACCTGAGAGGAGCATGCTCCACCTATGAATGAGAACTAAGATAACAGTACATGAAGATATGATCTCATTTGAGTCCTACAGACCTTAGAGACAGGTAATATGTTTTCCAAAATTTTATAAATGAGGAAACTGAAGTTTTAGTGATTTTCCCACTCAGTGTCACTCTACCAGGATGTGTCTGAGGTGGGACTTTGCCCACTAAGTACTATATTCCCACAGTGTCTCTAATCCAATAGTTTATCTCCTGAGCCAGGACAATTTCATCCATAGGTGTTCCTAGTGATGGTGTATGACCCACCACAAAGGGAGACTAGGGTAACTAGTAGGGGATGAAACAACCATAAAGGGCTCAGCTGTCTTTCTTGATCCAGGACATCACACATACACACACACACACACTCACACACACACACACACACACACACCACCCCTCCAAGAACAATCAAACCAGATGACAAATATGCAATTCTGGTTGTTCAAAAGGACACAAATGATAATGTCCCAAACAGTCAAGAATATATTGATTATAGGGAGACTTTTTGGCAAGAAACTAAAGACTTTAGGGGTATGGCTGATTTTTTCATCACTACCCTAGAGCTATGTCCTGGACCTTCTTCTCTCTTCTCTTCCCTTCCCTTCTCTTCTTTCTCTTCCCTTCTCTTCCCTTCTCTTCCCTTCTCTCCTCTCCTCTCCTCTCCTCTCCTCTCCTCTCCTCTCCTCTTCTCTTCTCTTCTCTTCTCTTCTCTTCTCTTCTCTTCTCTTCTCTTCTCTTCTCTTCCTACATTCTCAGTAACCTTCTCAGACTTCCTTGATTTGGTTGTCTTCTCTGCAAGCAACTCCAAAATCCTTCCATATCAACACACACACAACATGCCCACAAGCACACAATTTGTTTAAGATGAACTGACCTACTCATACATGACACTCCATCTCTCATATCTGCATCTTTGCATGGACTCTGCCTGGAATGCTCTCCATCCTCACCTCCACTTCTTGGAGTCCTTTTCTGTATTCCAAGGCTCTGCTCACATGGTATCTCCTACAGAAAGTATTTCCTGACACCCTCCCTCTGATTGAGAACATTCTCCCCTGTCCCAAGGGAAATTATGTTACATTCACTTTTTGTGTATTTTGTGTTTGTTTCTCTGTGAATATGTTGTTTCCCCCAGTGGAAGAAGGTTCCTAGAAGACAGGGTCATATTTGCTTTTATCTTTGGATCCCCAACATCTCAAAAAGCGACTGGTCCACTGTAAGTCCTGAATAAATGTTTGTCAGATTGTTAAAGGCAAGAACTCCAACAGAGGAAGCTAAATTAGGGAGGCGAGTGCAGCTGATTGTAAAGGGGGGTGGTAGTTCTGGACCTTTACTCAAAACATAGAAATGGAAGGTTCTTGTCCAGAACTGCTCAAGCACATTTTAACCTGTGTGGCAAATCTATTGAAGATGAAATCAAATGGAAAAGGCTAAAAGATGGAGATAATCACCTCCAGAGAGCCCCCATGACAGACTTCCACAGAAAAGGGCTGTCATGTAGAGAGACAGAAAATGAAAGAGATGCTCAGAAATTCACAGGAGAGCAGATAGAAGAAAGGATCTAACAGTAAAACTCATAGCTTCAAGTGGTGATGCATAAAGTATGGGTCACAACAAACAGAACTATAGATTCTGACCTGAAGATGTAAATGGGACATCATCAGTATCATTAACACTTGGTGGGATGAGACCATGACAGCAGAAAACATATTTCCTTGCCTGACAGCACTACTAGATTAGTTGTTTACTGCCATAGCTATAATCCACATTGTGAAAGTGATGTAATCTGCTTTTCTTCTAATTTTTAATAGTGTGATTTTTAATGTTCAGGTCTCCATTTCAAATTTATTTTGGATTGTGGTGGAAGATGTTGGTCTATGTCTGATATCTGCCAATTTGCTTTCCAGTTTTCTTAGCCCATTTCATTAAATGTTGAATTTATTCCTAGGTAATTTTCAGTTTATCAAATACTGAGTTATTGAGTTACCTGAACCCCATGCTGGAAAGGTCAAAGTCTTGTTTGGGGTGTTGTTGTTGTATCATTTTGGACATGTCTGACTCTGTGTCCCCTTTTGAGGTTTTCTTGGCAAAGATCCTGAAGTGGTTATCATTTCTTCTCCATCTCATTTTACAGATGAGGAAACTAAGACAAACAAGGTAAAATGACTTACCCAGAGTCACACTGTTAGTGTCTGAGGCCAGATTTGAACTCAGGAAAGTGAGTTGAAACTAGAAACCTAGCTGCCCCAACAAGCATGTACTCTGTTAGTAATCATAACTGTAAATGTGAGTGGGATGAACTCCCCCATAAATGAAAAGCAGATAGCAGACTGGATTAGAAACCCAAATCCAACAATGTGTAAATTACAAGAAATTCACTTGAAAGAGAAAGATACAGTTAAAATAAGGGGCTGAAGCAGAATCTATTATGCTTCAGCTGAAGCTAAAAAAAAACGTAAGGGTAGGAATCATGATCCAATTAAAAGATATAATATGGAAAATTACATTTTGCTAAGGTTCCATAGATAATGAGGTAATATCAATGCTAAACATATATGCATCAAATGGCAGAGCATTCAAATTCTTTTTAAAATAATGTTTTGTTTTTCCTCAATCACACGTTAAAACAATTTTTAGTATTTGTGGGGTTTTTTTTTAAGTTTTGAGTACCAAATTCTATCCCTCCATTCCCTCCTCCCCCCCCCGAGGTGGTAAGCAATACAATGTAGATTATGCATATGCAATCATGTAAAAATTTCTGTATTATTCATTTGGTACAAGAAGACTGGAGCAAAAAGAAAAAGAAAGTGAAAAGTAGTCTGCTTCAGTCTGTATTCAGATAACATCCATTCTCTCTCTGGAAGCAAATAGCATGTTTCTTCATGAGTTCTTTGGGTTTGTCTTGGATAATTATATTGCTGAGAATAGCTAAGTCATTCACAGTTGTTCATTGTACAATACTGCTGTTACTGTGTTCAATATTCGCCTGGTTATTCTCACTTCACTTTGCATCAGCTCATGTAAGTCTTTTCAGGTTTTTCTGAGAGACTATCCTGCTTGTCATTTCTTATAATATTCCATCAAATTCATATTCCACAGCTTGTTCAGCCATTCCCCACTTGATGTATATCTCCTCAGTTTCCAATTATTAGCCACCACAAAAAGAATTACTATAAATATTTTTGTACAAATATGTCCTTTCCCTTTTGTAAACCTCTTTGGGACACAGACCTAGCAGTGGTATTGCTGGATCAAAGGATAAAGTATCCAAATTCTTAAAGATACGAATAAAACCAATGCTGCCAAAATTAGAAGAAAAGCAGGAAACTGGGGGAGGGGGGATTTTACAGCAACTTTCTCTGATAAAGGCCTCATTTCTCAAATATATAAGAAACTGAGTCAAATGAACAAAATAAAAAGAGCCACTCCCCAAATGATAATGGTCAAGGGGTATGAGCAGGCTGTTTTCAGGAGAAGAAATCAAAGCTATCCATATTCTCTGAATATAAACCCCAAATCAACCTCTCTGTCTTCCTTAAATTACCCTATTCCACAGGATTGGAGGAAGTGGGTGGAAAGCCTAAGGGCAGCATGGCTCAGTTAGTAACTGATCTGGTACTTGCTCAGCCTTGACATATCAATGATCCTTTGTGTCTGCCCTACCTTGCTACTCTGCTTTGGACTTTGCACTTATTGAGTCAACCACAGAGCTAACTAGATCAGACTGAAATCTGTCCTGCTATTTGCAGACTGCCCCTCCCCAATTTATGATAAACAAGAACATCTTGCTTTTCTGTTCTAGCAGTTTCTGAAAGAGACTGCTTCTTCTCCTCGCTCTATCCCTTCCAATTTTGCTGAAGCCTATAAATATCTCCGGCTTTGCCTGCAGAGCCAGGCTCCATTGTACTCTTCATAGAGGGGTCCCAATATGTATGCCTTTACTTCTACTTGTAATAAACTAAGATGTTGTTCGACCTGGTTATAGTCTCGTTTGGACTTTTAAACTCCAGTGCACAATTCACATGAAAAGATTCTCTAAACTAGTACAATTAGAGAACCGCTAGTTTAAAAAACCCTAAGATGCCACCTCAAACCTGTCAGGTTGACCAACATGACATAAAACAAAAATGACAAATGCTGGAAAGGATGTAGAAAAATTGGGACTCTTAGTGGAATTGTGAGCTGATCCAACCATTCTGAAGAACAGTTTGGAAGAAGTCCAAAAACCATGCATACCTTTTGACTACTACAAGGACTACACCCCCAAAGAGATACAAAAAAGGGGGGAAGGACCTATTAGTACCAATATATATGTATGTATGTATGTATGTATGTATGTATAGAAGCTCTTTTTTGTGGTGGCAAAGAACTGGAAGTTGAGGGAATACCCATAATTTGAGGAATGTCTGACCAAGTTATGGTATATGATTGTGATGCAATACTACTGTGAAGTGACAAAAGAAGTGACAAAAGAGGTGGTTTCAGAAAAATCTGAAAAGGCTTGCATGAACTGATGCAAAATGAAGTGATCAAAACCAGGAGATTATTGTGCACCGTAACAACAATATCATAACAATGATCAACTATGAAAAATGAATGACACAATTTTGATCAAGACAATTCCAAAGGACTAATGATGAAAAAAATGCTATCCACCTCCAGAGAGAACTGATGGACTCTGAGTGCAGATTGAAGTATATTTTTTTACTTTATTTTCTTGTTCTTTTTTTGCAATATGACTAATATGAAAATATTTTACATGATTTTCCAGCATAATTGATATATTGTTCAACTTCTCAAGGAAAGGAGAGTGACTAGAGGAAGGGAAAGAATTTGAAACTCAATTTTTTATGACTGTTAAAAAATAAAAGTATGTAAGGTGGATTTTAGTGTAAGATAATTTAATTAAGTTAGATTATGTTTCCCAGGATCATAGATCCTAGTTTCCAGGATCCATGGCTTTAACAATTTCTAGTTCCCAGGCTCATGACTTGTAAACATCTCCACCATACTTGTGCAACATTATATAATGATAAATAATTAAAAAATTTGAGCTTAAAGTTGTAAATATCCACTGTGACTGCACAGTGACATATAATGGTGAGCTAATGTAAACTTATGAAGTTATTGCTGGCAAATTGCCTTCTTAGTCTGTTACCCTATAAATCAAGTAAGCACTGGTCAGTAAGGGGAAAATGGGAATTCACAAGGGGAATGTGCATGTGTGCTTGCCTCATCTAGCTCCCATCAAGGTTTGGGGGGATTTGTTAATGTATATTAGTCTTGACTGGCCCCCATCAAGACTTAGCAGAACCATAGGAGTTGTTAATATACTATAGTTGTATACTATATTCTCACTAGTCCCTTCAAGAGGAGTAATTAGGGGATGCTAATTAGGGGATGAGTTGGTGCTCCTGTTATCAGCAATCCTCTCCAAAAGACTAGATTAAAGTAAGCTTATTTAACCCTTCATTATGTCTCTGAGATTGTTTTCCTTGCTTCTCAGATCAAGGATGAACAAGCTAGTGTTATTAGCTCTCCAGTAGCTCTCACCCAATAATTGGTATAGTTAATGTTATCTGTGTTACAATAAATAATAAATTTTATTTTAAAAATCCCTCTCTTTTTAAAAAAACAAGCATATACTCTGCACTTTGAGAGAAATTATAATAACCAATAATTTGGGGAGATCCAGAGTTCCCCCTTTTCCTATAGCCCTCATTTCATAGTTCAGTCTCTTGAAGAACTGATAATTAACTCTCCTCAGACCCCACCCAATCTTACAAGGAATTTAATCCTGTTGTGTTTTGCTCAGGTTTGGATAGGGATAAACTCATTAACTGATTAGATTGCCTGAGACTGGGGGTAAATTAGAGTAGATGACTACTCAAAGTTCATTAGAATAGGTCCAACAGCCTTGTAATATTCATTCTCTCTCATCACTTAATCAGAGTTTATTGCCACCCTCTGGAACACCCACTTATCTGAAGCCATATAAACTGAGTCTAATACCAAGATGGTCTTTGGCATTCGAGAGTGCCACTGACCTATTTTATTAAAATGCTAGCATTATTTTTTAAAATAACTGTCAAGAAATTATGTCTCTCAAACTTCAAAAAATCATAGCCTGCTCTGTAGTAGGCATTGCACTGAGTGCTAGGGATAGGGAGACAAAAAGAGAGTCTCTGACCTCAATAAGATTATATTCTGTAAAGGGAGAGAGATAAAGTGCATTTACTAATGACCATATATACAGCACATTAGCCGGGAAAGGGGTTATCCGAGAAATCAGAAGTAGGGGGTCCCTGAGCACCAGTCATACATCACCAGGAAAAAGAAAGAGTGGACTTATTAACCCAAGAGTCACCTGCATAAAAATGATCATAAAAGCCCCGAGAGTCAATGAGATTAGATCACCAGTAGAGAGCGTGCAGAGAGAGAAGGAAGGCCCAGGACAGAGCCTTGAGGGGCACCCCAATTAGCAAGTGACCTTGAAGAAGATCAGCAACCATTCGGGTCCCCTACTGCCAAGGATAAGTCCATGATATGAAATCTCATCCCATTTCCACACTCAACATCTCAGCTCCCTTAAGGTCCCTTCCCTCGGAGGTAAGAGCAAAAGACATCCTTTCTAGAGGGCCTTTTCTGGAACTTCTGCCTAAGTCTCCACTCTCAGCTGCTCTACTTATTTCCCACCCCTTTGAATATCATTCGTGCTCTTGAGCTGGGTGATTCTCCCTCCTCTTTCAGCTTCCTTTTGTATATTGTCTTTCCCCAATAGTTTGTAAACTCCTTGAGGGCAGGGACTGTCTTTTTCTTATTTATGTCCCCAAGGCTTAGTACAGTGCTCAATAAATGTTGATTGAATCAACAAATTGAGCAACAAAAATGATTAAGAAGAGCCATCTGGGGGCGGCTAGGTGGCGCTAGGGGCGGCTAGGTGGCGCAGTGAATAGAGCACTGGCCCTGGAGTCAGGAGTACCTGAGTTCAAATACGGCCTCAGACACTTAACATGAAAAACTAGCCATGTGACTTTGGGCAAGTTGCTTAACCCCAACCTGCCCTCCAAAAAAAAAAAAAAAAAGAAGAGCCATCTGGCTGATCCAGAGAAAATCCTGAGAAGAACAAATATCCTGGTGAAGAAAGGGATCATGAGTCAACATGGGTCAACAACACCAAAACACAGCAGTTGACAGAGTTAGCGTCCACAGTCATTATTATTATTATTATTATTATTATTATTATTATTATTTATCTTTTTAATCCACACAGTCTTCATGGACCAGAAGCTGGTCCAAATCTAACAAAGTAAAATTAGAAGCAGAGAACAACATGAGCCCTTGGACCCAGGTTCTAAGAGTTGCCTTCACCAAAGCCCTGTGTTTTGAGAGACTGGCAGCTGAAGGTGACAAGTGGTGACTCAGGGCCCCACCATTCCTCTTCTACAAGGGTCCCAGGCTCCAGACTCAAATCAATCAGCAGTCAGCAGCATTGGAGGGAAGATGATGAGTTCAGGTTGGGTCATGCAGAGCTTGAGAGAAGGTCTCCAAGAGCCACATTTGAGCTGCCCAATAAGCAGTTGGGAGAGATTTGGGAGATGTATAGATTCGGTAGTTAGTCATCTGCATGGGGATAAGGTCACTAAGAGCATGGAGGGATAAGAGAAGGCCAATGACAGATCTTTGGGGAACAATGAGAGGGAATGCTATGGTCCAAGAGCCAGCAAAGGAGACGACAAAGAGGCAAGAGAATGAGGAGAGAAGGGAATCATGAAGGCCCAGTGAAGACAAAGTATCCAGGAGATTGGCAGTGTCCAATGGGAAGACTTAAAGAGGGAATGAAAGGAAAGGAAGTGAGGACAACATTGTAGAGCTTTACTGAAGAGTTTGGGTAAGAAAAGAGGAGAAATTAGAGGGGATTTCAGGGTACAGTGAAGGTTATTTTTAAAGATGCAGAAGATTTGGGCATGTTTGAAGGGAGCACAGAAAGGACCAGTCAAGAGGGAGAGCTAGAAGATAGATGAAAGGGTGAGAGGGGCTGATTAAGGATGCAGCCAGCTGGACAAATTGGGCAGGGGTGGGATCAAAGGTGCATGCACAGGGCCTAGCCTGTCTAGGAAAAGGGTTACCGCTTTGTGGGGGGAAGGAGAGGGCAGACAGAAGGAGAACGGGTGACATGGAGGAGATGTCAAAAGGTCTGAAGTAAAGGAAAGAGGAGAAGAGGAAACTCATATTGATGGCCTCTGGTTTCTCAGAAAACCAAGAATTTAGGTTTAGAGGCTAGAAGGGGGGAAATGTGGGAAACCTGAGGAAGGAAGAGAAAGTTGGGATACTTTTCGTCAGAATGAGAGGAGGAATCCATTAGGAAAGAATGAAAGCATCATGTTGATGCTGGACAGGGCTCAGCTGAAGTTGGACAAGTTGACTTGGTCATGAATTTCACTTTTGCTTGGCTAGGGATGTTCTCCCATCCGATCAGGGGCCCCTCCCTTATCGGGGTGGCAAAGAACTCCTCCAGTAATCAAGGAAACCCCCGACCTACACAGAATCGAGTTCATTCTGTGTGTGATTATGTGGTGATCACCATGTCCCACACTCCCAAATCTGCTCAAAGCAAGGCTTCCTCACATGGTTACTGTGAGGCTACTGCCATCCCCTAGCCTTTAGCTCTCATTATGCCATGTTTCTGAATGATTTCTCTCCCATTCCCACTTTTGCATCAAAGTCACCATGCTAATTTAATCTGAGGGCCTTACCAGGCTCTTCTAGGATTTCCCTGCTTCCTTCTATCTCTCCTCCTCCGCCTCAGCTGATGCTGGTGAATAAGCTTCATGTACTTCCACAGTGCTCTTCCCCTTCCCACCAACACCTGGGGTTAGGTGGCCTGCAAGGCCAGATCACTGGCTGTCCCAGCAGATGCATTTCCTATTACTTTTGTACTCTGGACACAACTCTTATCTTTCATTGATCCTCCAAGAAGAACCTGAGAGCCATCCTGCCATTGTATGGCTCCTTGCTTAGTCTTTTGGTCCCATTTATATCAAGAACATCAAAGTGAGTTGGCTCCAACTCTTCCTTCACCAGCCCTCTGCTCACTCATTGGTGACTACTAAAACAGAGGATATAGCTCTATCCCAACCTAGGAGCTGCTAAGAAGGCAAAGAGGTTGAGAGCAGGCTTGGCTGGATTAGTCCTGGAAGCATGTATGCTGTGCAAGTAAGGGAGGAGGAGAGGAAGCAGCCAGAGAGACAACATCAACAGGAGACTGCTGTGGCCCTGGGGTCATAAACTGTGACAGACCATGCCTCTGGGTAGAAGTCAGTTCATGAGACCAGCAGACAAGGCAGCAGAGGCTGGAAATGTGGACAGAGAAAGGCCATCAGCATTGAGGAGAAACCCTGAGGGAGAGTCCAGATGGCCAGTGACTAGCTTGAAGGAAGAACCAGAGAACAACCCTGTTACCTCACCTGACTAGACATTGATCCAGTGGAGGTTATGGGGAAATTCATGATCTCTAAAGAGCATTTGCTCATGTCCAGTGGGAGTGAATGCCATTGAGGTCAAGTCTAGGAATAAGAACAGGGTTCAAGAAATCCTGGAATTTCCCTGTATCTAAAGATGAGCAGAGAGCTTCCTAGGCCTGGGTGAAACCAGGAGCACGCACCCTACATGGGAGCTGTTGTGTGAATGTTGGTTCTATGTTAACATATGACACTAAATTTTTGACTCCATTATACCATGTTCCCACAAACTGGATCCACTGAAATTATTCTAACAGGAAAGGAGAGGGGTGGGCCCTCCCAGGGTCCAGGGCTTCCTCTAAGAGCCTAATCAGGAAAAAGGCCCCGCTGTAACTGGGCAGCTAAAGAAGTGAAGTAATTTTGCTTAGTTATGCTAATGTGCTAAACTAATGGGTAGAGAGTAAGAGGAAAAGAAAATATTAAAGTTTTATATTTAATTTTAAAAACAAATCCACCCTGACCACACCTCTTTCCTTTTGAGATAAGTAATGCCATACCCAAGAGAGCCATGAGGACCCCAAGGATCTCTCCCAACACACAAGGCATCTGGACACTCATGGCTGAGAAGGGGCCAGCAACTGGGCAACAGTGACCTCTGGTGGTCATGTAGGAAAAGGCTCTCACATCTATTTGGAGTTCCAATAACAAAGCTAATTCTAAGGACAGGCTAAAAATCATGTAATTCTTAGGGGCCTTGGCCCTCCTTTTGGCTACTCTGCCTCCATCCCTGCAGAAGTGGACTAAGTACCAGGTCACAGCTCTCCTGGTTTCAAGAATTCTTCTTTCATTGTCCAGGCATGAGAGAAGCTGAATGAGGCTCATCCTGGGGCAGGTCAGTCTGTCACTGGGGCCATATGCAAAGCCTGCACAGTGGAAGAGAATGTGCCAGGGCCTGGATTCTGCTGTCAGAACCTTCTAGCACCCATGACTCCTTCCACCCCACCGAGAGACATTGGATGATGCTTATATGTGTCCTTTTATCTCCTGTCTTGGATATTGGTCTATGCCCAGTTTCTGCCATACTATGTTTCAGTTTTCCCAGCAGTTTTTGTCAAATAGTGAGTTCTTATCCCCAAAACTCGGGTCTTTGGGTTTATCAAACAGTAGATTACTATAGTCATTGACTGCTGAGTCTCGTGTACCCAGTCTATTCCATTGATCCACCACTCTGAAATACAGAACCAGCATTTCCTGCTATGGATGGAGTGTAGCCAACAACAACTGAAGTCTCTGCTTGTAGTTCCTAAAGTTCAGAGGTCATCTCATCCAACTCCCTTATTTTATAGATGCAGAAAGTGGCACCACCCAAAGGGGCTCCAGAATTCACACCCAAGTGCTCAGACTCTAAAGGCCATCCACTGTCCACTGTACTAGATCTCACAACCAAATGAGAACTTCAAAGGAGGAGAACCACCTACCTGCCCAATCTGGGTCAACTACAGACTGCCTATAGCAGGAAACATCTTGCAAAGTGCCTCCTCTTCCACCACTGAGGTCTCTACCTACCCATAGAGCTTAATGTCCCTTTGCTGCTCCTTCCTCTTACCTGTTTCAGACAATGTGGCCCAAGGTCAGTAGTCATGACAGTTACAAGATCTTGTTTTAGGGTCGTCTGCAAGCTGCTGAGAGTCTTTGATATTTAACATTTCTGTCAAGGGCAAGAAATAAATACCTTTCCTCTACCTGATTCACATCGCACAGCAAATACTTTCACCCTTCTGTGTGAAACTAAGCACAAACCTGAACCTAAACTATGAGTAGTTTTTGTTTGTTCCCTTGTTTGGGTTTTTTCCAGTGTCCTTAGCTTACCCATACAGTCTCATCTTCTGCTGGTCTTCATCCTGCCTTCGACTACTCTTATGTCGTGCCATGTTTCTTATCTTCATTCTCTATACCTGCCTCACTTCCATCTCCTTGACAGAGGTCTTAAATATCTATGTTGAACTGGAAAGAAAGTTGATACCCATTGATTGGGAATTGCTAACCAAATGGTGGTACAGGAATGGAAAGGAATCCTGGGAAGGCTGCGTACAATGGGCGCCTGCATTTTCTCTCCTCTCACTCCCTTCTTAAATTCTTACAATCCTGTTCCTTATTTTATCATTCCACCAAAGCTGTTGTCTTCCAAATTACTGAAGCTCCCTTAGTTACCAAATCCAATGGCCTTTTTTCAACCATCATTCTCCTTGCCCTCTCTCAAGCCTCTGAACACTTTTGGTCACTCTCTCCCCCAGATACATTCTTCTTTTAGGTCTTTGTGCTGCCTCTCTCTTCTGACTGTCCTCCTGCTACCTGACCACTCCTTCTCAGTCTCCTTTACTGGATCTTCTTCCAGGTCACACCCATTAACATTGGATGTCCCTCAGGGCTCTATCTTGAGTCCTTTTTTCTTCTCCCCCTATATTATTTCTCGTTCGACCTTATCAACTCCAATAGATTTAATTATCAGCTCTGTGGTAACGATTCCTAAATTTGCCTATTTAGCCCCAAACTCTTTGCTGAACTCCAATCTTGCATCTCCACTGGCCTTTCAGCCATCTCGAACTGGATTTCCAGTAGACATGCTCAATATGTCCAAAACAGAACTCATGATCTGTCTTCCTAAGCCCTCCCCCCTTCCAATCTACTTTGTTACTGTTGAAGATACCACCTACTCTCAGTCCATCAGGCTCACAAGTAGAAGTCTTCCTGGACTCCTCACTATCTCCTACCACCCTTCATATTTAATATCTTGCCAAGGCCTGTCAATTTGACCTTTATAACATCTCTAGAATATGCCTCCTTGCTCCTCTAACTGTCCACACCCTGATCTACACCCTTATCCCCTCACAGTTCAATTACCGCGATAGCCTCTGGGTAGATCTGTCTGCCTCCATGCTCTCTCCACTACAATTCATCCTCCATATGGCCACCAAAGTAAGTTTCCTAAAGTACAGGTCTGACTAATTCACTGTTGGTGGAATTGTGAACTGATTCAATCATTTTGAAAGCAATCTGGAATTATGCCTAAAGAGTTATTGAACTGTCGATATCCTTTGACCCAACAATGCCACTACTAGGTATATTTCCAAAGATGATTAGGGAAAAGGGAAAAGAATCTATATTTCCTAAAATATTTATAAGAGCTCTCTTTGTGGTGGCAAAGAACTGGAAATTGTGGGGATGTCCATTGATTGGTAAATGACTGCACAAGCTGTAGTATATGATTGTGGTGGAATATCTCTGTGCAATGAGAAGTGATGAGCACATTGATCTTAGAAAAACATGGAAAGACTTGCATGAAATAATGAAGAGCAAAATTAATAGAACCAAGAGGATGTTGTATATAATGACAGCAGTATTGTTTTAAGAACAACTTTGAGCAACCAAGTCATTTTGACTATTATAAATACCCAAATTAACTACCAAGGACATATGAAGGAAGACACTATTTGCTTCCAGAGAAAGAACTGATGAAGAGAAGGATGTAGAGAATGAGTGTGTGTATGCGTGTGTGCACGCACGCGCGTGTGTTATAGTAGCTATCTCCAGGGCAGTGATGAGGGGAAGGAAGAAAAATATACTTGATAATTTTATCACATATTTAAAAGAAATGGCAAATTGTACATAATAGATTTACAGTTTTATGTACAATAATCTTTTTTATTTTACTATGTTGTGGAAATACTTGTTTTATCCCATAAATTAAAAATAAAATTCAAATAATAAAATCAAGTACAGGTCTGACCATGTCACCCTCCCCCACTTAATAAACTCCAATGGCTCCCCATTGCCTTCCATATCAAATACAAAAATCCCCATTTGACATTCAAAGCCCTTCATAACCTTGCCCTCCCTTCCTTTCCAGCCTCCTTATACCTCAATCCCCAAATGTACTTTTTGCCCCAGTGACACTGACTTCCTGCCTGTTCCTAACAAGGGACTCCATCACTAAGCTTGAGGCATTTCCTCTGGATGCCCTTCTTGCCTGTTCCGCTCTGCTCCCTGACCTCTTTGGCTTCCTTTACATCCTAGCTATGATTCTATCTTCTGCAGAAAGCCTTTCCTAACCCCCACAACTCTAACACCTTCCTTCTTTCAATTTCTTCCGATTTATCCTAGAGAGAGCTTATTTGTACATATTTGTTTGTTTGTTGAATCCCTTGTTAAATTGTGAGCTCCTAGAGAGCAGGGTGGCATCTGACTCATAATAGGTGCTTAATAAAGGATTGTGGACTGAATAACTACAAATGCATATTATACTGGCAGAAATGATGAACACAATGGCTACAGAGAAGCAAGTAAAGACTGATCCCAGCTAGGGCATTGAAGGAAGAAAGTCAAGCATGAGGATCTCAAGGGAAAAACCACCTGAGAGTCAAAAGGAGCCTTCCATGATGGTGACTCTTCGTTTCAGACTTTGACTTTCCCCTTGTCTTAAGAAAAGTCCATTTACTCCTGTTTTACTTACTATTTTAAACAGGAATGGGTTTTCCATCTTGTCAAAAGCATTTTCTGCAACTACTGACAGAACCATGTGATTTTTGTTGTTCTTACTATTAATGTCGTCAGTTGTCTTTATGGTTTCCCCAATGTTGAACCAGCCCTACCTTTCTGCCAGCCTGGACATAATGGATAGGATGATATATTTGTGTAGCCTCTTGACTAATCATTTGTTTAAAATTTTCACATCACTGTTGGGGAATTAGTGGAGTAATGAACTGGTCCAGCCACTGCACTCTGGAGGGCAATTTGGAACCACTATAGGCCCAGAAAGTTATAAAACTATAATCAATCAACCCTAAATATTTATCCAGCACCTTCTCTGGTACAGAGACTCCTTAGCAGAGAAGGTAGAAGTGATATCAGTGGAGCAGGCATGCCTGTCAGGGCCTTGACTCAGTGAAACCAGGGAAGCTGAGTGAAGCCCATGATCATATTCCACAATTCTATCCCAAATGTTTGACTTGATCACCCTCAATATAATTTCATCCTCCAAAAGCTGGAGGAGCCCATCTGAGTTTCTACAGTCTCCTACAAGAGATAATCCATCACTTGATCATGGTGCATGTGGCCATGTGTGGCTCTCCCATTCCCCAGATTCAGTTCAATTTAAACAACCATTATTAAATTATCAGCTCTAGGGGAGATAAAAAAGACAATCTGGCTTGTATGCCCACCAAGGAGTAGCCTTTTGAGGGACGGGACCATGTGGTTCCATATTGGCTTCTGTAATAAAGGAAAGCAAGTCTAGAAGGTTGGATGATGCATTGGATTTGGAGAAAGCAAATTTCAGAGGCTCAGAGGAAACATAGGCTGATCCTCTGGGCTAAAGTTCTACAAGGGAAATCAGCCAAGGAGGATTGCTCAAATATGGAATTCAGAAAACCCAGAGAGAGAGAGAGAGAGAGAGAGAGCATTCCAGTGAGGACAGGGAATGGGAATTATCTAGAGAAATGTATGGGGCTACAGAGAGAACTCACCTAACAACTGAGATTTTGGAAGAAAAGATTTGGTGAGTGTCTTTGGATTTTTCCATTTCCTATATTCCTCTTCCTGTGTGGGGTATACCCCTGGGATGTAAGGCTAGTAGCAGCATCACTGTGTTGAAGGGAGAGATATAATGCTTAGTGCTGTACCTGGCATACCTGTACCTGGTTGTACAATTGTCTGAGCAGGCATTTTCATGTAAGTGAATTTGAGAGGTGGCAGGAAGCTACCACTTTCATAGGAGATTGCAGTAAAGTTTCTCCATATTTTAAAGGATGAAATTATGATGGAGGCAAATCAAATCAAGTATTTGGGATAGAAATGTTGAACAAAGTCATAGACTCCACTCAGCCTCCCCAGCTTCATCAAGTCAAGCCCCTGAGTGGTTTTGCATAGCAGCATAATTCACTCTGACTTTGCTTCTGTCCTCTCTGCCAAGGAGGGAACAGGACAGAGAGGACAAGCAGAGAGTAGCTGTCCCCAGAGAAGTAGGAAATGAGCTCAGCAGGAGTTCCCAGCACCTGGGTTTGTATTCAAGTCCATGGCCCAGATACATGGTATCCTTGGATCCAGAAAGAACAGTACTGAGCTTCAGTCAATGAAAGATAAAAGCTCAGGGAAAATAGGAGGGGGCCCATGAGGTAGGAGGAGGAAAGATCTTCACGTGGTTCTCAAAGGGAAAAGAGAAGAGTTTGCAAACCAGAGGCCAGAGACCTTGACTTTTATTCCTGGTAACATTTTAGAAAAGATCATCAAAGTAATGGTCGATGGACATCCAAAAAGGGAAATAGTGGTGCCAAAGAGCCAGCATGACTTCTCAGAACAGGTCATGCCAGGCCGACCTCATTTCCCATTTTAACAGGATTATGAAACGTGAAGATGAGGGGGAATGCTATGAGATGCAGAACTTTGGGTAGTTTCTCATGCTAGTCTTGGGGAAGCTGGAGAGATGTGACTTAAACAGACATATAGCCTAATTGTTTCAGAGCTGGTGGGGTGGCTACACTCAAAGAGGAATTGGGAATGCTTTGATGACAACATGGAAAGTCTTAAATGGAGGGATCCAGGGATCTGTACTTGGCCCTGGGCTGCCTAATGATTTTATGATTTGAATAAAGACAGATGGTAGGCTCATGAGATTTGCAGATGATACCAAGAAAGGTAACCAATGGGGGTGACAACGATCTTGACAGGCCTTTAGAGCACTGGGCTGAATCTAATGGCTGTCATTCCTCCTTAACTTCAAAGAGGATCAAAGACATCGTGGAGGGATGTCTTGACTCTTGCATGAATTGGATTGAAGTGAGGCACAGCTGCACAAAAGTAATTGGCCTCACATTCTTCCTGAGTCATTAAAGTCCAGTGGCAGGAAGACTGGGCATGACCCAGGATGCAATGGAAGATCTCAGCATGTTTGATGCCTGACCAACCTATAAGTGTTCCACAGCACCTGTTTCAGCTGCCTTCATGGCCATTAGAACAAACAGTTCTCATCTCCTTATTCCACTGGGAGAAGTACTTAATGATCGGTTTAAGACCTGTCAGTTACCCTCATAATGGTTTAGCCTGTCTGCCAGGATGATTTCATTGAGGTGTGACTGCTGTGCATGCTACAGCCTCTGTAGCCACAAGTGAGAGTTGGGACACAGGTGGACACCAAAGGTGGATGAAAAGCCTTGAAAAGGGCTCAGCAGCCCTCATGGGAGAGATGCTAGTCTCCAGTGAACAACCATTGGTAGTGAGCTAGGTGGCTCAATGGATAGAGTGATCAACCTGGAGTCAGGGAGACCTGACTTCAAATCCAGCCTCAAACACCCACTATCTATGTGACCCTTTAACCTTTGCTAAAATGGCAAACCACCAAAGTATTTTTGCCAAGAAAACCCCATAGAGGTCACAAAGAGTCAGACATGACTAAACAACAACAGCTTCCCCAGCACCTAGTCCAGGACCTGGTCTACAAAGGGGCTTCAAAAAAAGAGAGACTGAGTCTAAAAATGTGAAGTTCAATACAAATGGATGCAGTCTTCTGCTTAGGTACATCACAAGTGTAACATGAGGGAGACAGAGATAGATAGAAGTGATTCTGAAAAAGATCTGGGGATCTAAGTGGAGTACTGGATCAGCTGGAGTCAGTAGTGTGATGTGGAAGCCAGAAAGTTAGTACCTCCTTGGGCTGCATTGAGATTAGGCAGAGCTTCAAGCAATAGGGAGAGGACAGCCTCACAGTCCTCTGCCTTCATCAAACTTTCTGCATCTAGAGGACTGGGTTCTGAGGACCACAGTTCGAGATGGATGGCAGTAAGCTTAGGCATGGGAGAGGAGAGCAAACAGGATGATGGAGGGCCTCCGGTCCCCAAACTATGAGAATCACTTGATGGAACTTGGCATATTTGGCCTGGGTAGGATCGTTGTCTTCAAGCCTCTGGAGGGTTATCAGGTGGAAGAGGAACAAGTGGTGGGGGGAGTGAAAAGAGGCCAGCCATAGAGGTCAGAGGAAGAAGGGGAGGTGAGCCCACTCCCTGCTTGAGATTCTTCAAGCAAAGGCTGAATGGCCCTGAATTGGATGTGTTATAGTGAGGATTTTCTTAGTGTAAGGGTTGGGCTGAAGGGATATATGGGTGCAGTGTGTAGGGGCTGAAGGTCTCCCCAACTCCCAAATCCTATGATTTTGAGAAAAGAATTTTCATACACCAGCTCCAAGAATAGACCCAATTCAAGCAATGGCAGCTGAGACATAAGAAACAAACACAGTCTTAACGGTGAAGACCTTGGCCTGCATTTGTATTTCTAAAAAGAACCAGAAGCAAGAAACTAAACAACTAAGGCACACCTTCCCCCTACAAGGAAAAGTCTGCATAACAGCTGCTGTGACTCAGCAGATGAACAGCAGGTGGCAGTGTCACCGAACACACAGATCTGATTCTATTCCCTATCAGCAAACCCCAAGGAGAAGTCTTAGTTTATAGTCCATTGACCAAAGCAGGTGCCCTGGCTGCTCTTTGGGGGAGTAAACTGGAGTCAAGACAGCAGGGAGCAGCCAGGGATGCTCCTAACATGTAGGAGTTATCCTGGTTCTAGCCGTTCCTTGGACTCAGTGCCCTTTCCCATGCAAGTTACTGTGGCCACAAAAGTGCCCCACTCATAATCCCCTCATTCTGCATTTTCCATTGGCTCTCCCCATGTCTGAGCCCATGCTTCAGGTTCCTTGACCATGTACCCCACATGACCATGCATGTTGTTTCTATGTGCTCTCTCTCCCACCAGTGATATGGTCACCTGTGAGAGGAGGTGAGGAAAGGGGAAAGCATTGGTACAGAATCTACTACATACCTGGCACAATGCTAAGAACTTCATTAGCATTATGTCATTCACTCCTCACAAAAACCCTTGGAGTGATGTTATGATCCCCATTTTACAGTTAAGAAAACTGAGGCAGACAGTGGTAAAATGACTTGCCCAGGGAAGTGTCTGAGGCTGGATCTGAACTTGGGTTTTCTCAACTCTTGGCCTAGGGTTCCATCCACTGAGTGACTTATCTGCTTTATGTAGTTTTGTGGGAATTGGGGATGGGCTGAGCAATACTCCTTGGCATTTGTTTTCATGTGCCATTTAACTAAGTCAGCTGCCAGTCCTAGGTGGTTTGATGCATTAGACATTTGTGGGGAGTCCTGAAAAATAGGATTTGAACCTAGGGAAGCTTTCCAAAGGGGCATGAGAAAGTGGAGCCCAGTAATGGAGGAAAGTCCAGGCCCCACTTTTGTGGGTTGTATCAGGATCTAGTTTTTGAATGTTCTGTGATGTTAATGACTTCAGTCAATCAACAATCATTGATTCAGGTGCTGCTATGCATCAGGCACTGCGCTAAGGACTGGGAACACAGAAAGGCAAAAAACCTGTCCCTGCTGTGAGGCAGCTCACAGCCTAACAAGGGAGAAAGCATGCAAATAACTGTATACACAGGATAAATTGGAAATTAGCAAGAGGGAAGACTCCAGTAGTTGGGGGATCAGGAAAGACACCCTGGCTAAGTAGGGTTTCAGCTGGGACTTGAGGAAGCTGAGGACGAGAGGAGGAAGAGCTTTCCAAGTGCTGGGTGCAACCAAAGAGAATTCCCAGAGTCTGACATGAGCAACACTACAGGAGACTAGACATTTTTCTCCAATCCCCATGATTTCCCAAACCTCCCCAAAACAGAAATTATGTGCCAAAGTGAAAGCAACTTCAGTCACTCCCATGGTCTAGCACATGCAAATCTGAAAGAAGGTAAAAAAAAGCAAAGCCAAGAACTAATGCTCACTGACTCTGACCTCACTCAGCACCCCTCTCCCACCTCCCGTACCACCAGAAGCAAGGGAACACAAGTGGATCCAGAGACATGATATAAATTACATCAAAACCCACCCTTATACTCAGGTCACCTCTCCTCCCTCTTTCCAATGCTGCTCTAGGCTGTGGCAGTTTTCCTGAGTCCCGACAGCCAGGTTGGCCACATCCTTTCAGGAGCAAAAGTTTCTGAGGGCAGCAACCCTGAATTACCAGTGTAGCAAGATTCTGAACTGCCAGGGGCAGGGAAAGCAGATTCTGAACTGCTAGTGCCAAGCCAGAGAACTAAGGAGCAAGGGGACATTTCACCAGGATAAGATACCAAGGACCAGAGACCAAACTTAAGGAAAAGAGAACAGAATTCAGGTGGGACCAGTTCTGAATACCCAAAAATACTTTAGGGCAGAGGTCTACGTTGCCCACTATAGGACGAGGCTGAGATGTTTGGAGATCCAGAGCCTAAGGAGTCTACCAGCAGAGTGGAGGGAGTCAGAAATGAGCAATAAGGAAAATGAGGAAGAAAAGACTGGAATTATCAAAGTTCCCAGGAAGAAATCTCAAAGACCTTGACCACAGACATAAATAAACAGGGAAAATATTAATAGTGGAAGGAAATATGTCATCCAGATCTAATAAATGATCCTGGGCATCCATGAATAAATACTGCAAAATGAAGGACAATGATTCAACACTTGGTGAGACGTAGGACCTTGTGGAATTTCAGGAGAACATGGAATCACAACACACTGTTCCTGAGCAATTCAAAAGAGAAGTGAGAACTACAAGAACAGAATTTATGGTCTGCACAGCAAATAATAATAATAATGAACAGAATGAAAACACTGGGATCTGACCTGACAAGCCTCATCAGAGGAACTAAAGAGAAAACAACAGATCAGGAATGCAAATCCACAGAAGTGAAAGACAATGTAGAAGAAGAGAAGCCCAGAAAAAGAACATTAAGAGAAAATACACTCACAATGCCAGCAAACAGATCTCAAAAACAGGATGCATGGAGACAACTTAAGGATCACAGATCTCCCAGAAAAACATGACAGGACAAAAACCTTACACCATAATGAAGAAAATAATAGAGCAGCCCAGAACATCTGAACAGGAAAAAAAATGAAATTTCAATGGAAAGAATTCAAACATTGCCTCCAGGAAAAAAAATTCTAAGACATGTAGTGCTTAAATTTAACAATTTGATTAAGAAGCAACAAGTCCTGTAAGCTATCAGGAGAAAGACCATCAAAAAACAAAGGAAAGAACATTTGATTAATGCAAGACTACCACTAGGAAAAAGGAAAAAGGAATGGAATAATGTGTTCCAAAGAGCAATGGATCTCAGGATGCACCAGAGTGACCTGCCCTGAAAATTTGAGTTTAACCACATGGGACAAATGGATGTTCAATTAAAAAAATAACCTTTCAAGTAAAAAAATAAACATTTTTATAAAGAAAACCAGAACTGAAGAGATTGGTTGCCTCTAGAACACTCCCTAACCCTTATTGCATTCCTCTAGAGTACTTCCTAGCCCTAACCCTAACCTAATTCGCACCTGATTCTAACCTTAACCCAGTCCTAACCCTAATCCTAAACTCCTCCAACCCTAACTCTAACCCTAAATATCCCTCTGACTCTAACCCTCAACAACAGAAATTCGGGAGGAATGAAAAAATGCATCAAGCAAAGACAGCAACAGTAAACAGTGTGCCAGCAGAGAGCCTAATAAGAAACTTTTTTTCTCAAAGGAGATAGAGGCGAGATAGGAGTGAAGGCAGAAATCTGGGACGGGTAGCAGTGAAGAAGCCAATGGGGGCATTATGGCCACACCCTGGGATGCCTCACCTACAGATGAAGGCTTCTTTTGTGATAATACATTAGAAAATGAGAGGTTATGTAAAAGGGAGGGGAGCAGAGTGGTAGAGAGGAATAGATAGAGAGTCAAATACAAGGCTAGCAATGAGGGGAAGGTGACCTCTATGGTCTCAGAAAAAGAAGAGCCTACAGGGGAGTGGGTAAGGAAGTAGGAGGAAGACTGAAAGAGGGAGGAAAAGAGAGAGACCTTACTTGGGGGCAGGAGGAGTCTCTGCATATGAATGAGTGAAGAGAGATGGGAGGTGAAAGGAGATGAGGACTTTATAGTTAAATGAGGCCTGGGGGATTTGGTGCTTAAAAGGCAGACTTGTCCTTGGGTGAAATTTAGGAATTGAAACCCTTGGGGGCAGCTAGAGAATTGGGAGAGGACTGACACAAGGAGTAAGTGGGGGGGTGGGAGAGGTCAACAAGAAAGGAGCTACCTAATCAGGGACCTGGTAGAAGAGGGACCAGAAGGCAGTCTTCTCCAGTACCTGCAATAATTGACATTGTTCTGGAAAAGAGGCGCTATGGAAAAGGAGAATCCATGAGGCAAGTCCTACAAGGCAGTGGCAGAAAGCATCTACAGAAAAGAACCTAGAAGGTATGCTTTGGAAGTTTTGACTGCATGAAGAATATAGAGAAAAAGAGAGATCAGATAATCATACGAGACCTAAATCAGAGAAGGAAGGTCTAGAGTCAACAGAAAGAGAACATGGATAATGAAGAGAAATCCTTTTTGGAAAGGGGACAAAAAGTGAAATTTTAAAACTAAATGAAAAGGACTGACTGAAGAAGAGGAAAGGTAGAATCTACATAGCTTAAATGAGAAGACAAAACCGGATAAAAATAAAAGAGGAAGTGATAAAGCAGATCCTAAAGAGGAAGGGAGAACAAACAAGAAGAGAGATCCAGATGGAGGGAAAGAGTCAGTGGAAACAGGGCCAACTTAAAACAAAGGACAAAGAGAAGGAACATAATGCTGTGTTTACAACGGGAGAGGGCACGACACTACAAAGCTTCTGCACAGACAACACTAAAGTGTCGAGGATATGAAGGGAAGTGGGCAAAGGGGGGACAGGATGGATCCTTGTATCCAATTTCCCTGATGTGGGTTTGGTGCCCAACATATGTAAACAACTACAAAGCGAAGTAAGTAGGCATTCCCCAATAGATAAAGGTCAAAGGATGTGAACAGTTCCGAAAAGAACTTCAGTATTCACAACCGCAGGGAAGTATGCTCCAGATCCCCTAGTAATAAAACAAATGACAAAAAACAAGTCTGAAAAAAGACAATGCCTGGAAGCCTAGCAATAGTGTCCGGATCTGGGGACAATGATGCCAGTTTCACTGGGCAGTCACGTGCTGGGGAGTAAGACATAAGAAGACCAGAGGGGTGGGAGGGTCAGGCCGGAAAGGGCTTGAAATGCCCAGTGGAGCATTTTGTATTTGAGCCACTGGAGTTCATTGAGTAGAGGGTGTCCTCAAACTGTGCTTTAGGAAGATCCCCTGGCCAGCAGTCTGGGAAGAGCTAGGAATGTAGCTGATGCAGAAACCTGGAGACACACAGTGAGTGCATGGAGTGGGACTATTCAGGTCATAGGAGTGACCAGCTGAGAATATAAGTGTGGACAAGGAAAGAGCCTTCAGGGAGGCTCTCCAGAAAGAGTCTGCAGGGACAGACAGACAGATGGATGGATAGAGGGCTGTGGTTCTCTATTTCAGGGCTGCTCTCTTGCCTGGGAAATGCAAAAAGACCAAAGGCCTCATTTGCCTCCTGGACGTAGGTAGTCTAGGAAGCCAATAGACCTATTGTAATAATTATGTTTTTAATTATTGTGCCCAATATTCTGGGCACAGAATAAAACCTATCCAAAGGAAGCCAATTATATTGAACTACAGTTATCAACCTATACAAAAACAAGCAAGGTAAGAGAGAGCAGGACCAGAAGCCCTGGGTTGGAGGAAGAGCTCAGCGCCACCTGCTCCCATCAATCTACCACAACCCAGCTGGGCACCAGCTCTTCAGTGAATTTTGCTCTCAGGCTGGTCCTTTCCCTTCAGTTGGCCATGATTTTCCTTCCCACGAAGCCATGATCAGCCCCTAACTGGCTCATTACTTTTTTGTACCACAAGAACAACAGAGAAATCCAGAGTCCCTCAGCTCTGAGTGTCCGGGCACTTTGTGGAGAAAGGTGGAGGACCTGTGTGGGTCCTGGGCCCCAACCAGTCTGGACACCACTCTAAGAAGGTGAGCATTGGGGGCGGCTAGGTGGTGCAGTGAATAGAGCATCGGCCCTGGAGTCAGGAGTACCTGAGTTCAAATCCAGCCTCAGACACTTAGCACAAAAAACTAGCCGTGTGACCTTGGGCAAATCACTTAACCCCAACTGCCCTCCAAAAAGAAAAAGAAAAAAAAAAAAAAGAAGGTGAGCATTGAGGCTTAACTAAGTGTCAGCCCTTCCCCAGCATCCAGCAGAGCGCTGGCTCCTCAACCCAGGGGGAACCAAATCATGTTTTTGACTCTGACGGATTTAACACCTTGGCAACAAACAGTGTCGTCCAACTCAAAGTTTCCTGTGTGCGTACTTCATCTCATATTTCATTCAACCTTTGAGAAATATTTATTAAGCATCTATGATTGGGGAAACCACAGTCAAAATGAAATAGTCCCTGCCATTGATGCCAGGACTGCTATAGAAGTAGAACTTGACCTGGCAAGTGGAGGGGGGGAGGAGAGTACAGAGGAGAAAAAAGTATCCAGGCTGATGAGTGGGGGTAACTGGAAGAGGGTGGGGTCCCACCAGTCAGGGGGATTGGAGGAGGTGCTGGGGGAGGGGACATCCTCCATTTTTCAATGACAATGGGCCATGAGGACCAGATGTCCAGTGGGCAACAAGGGGCAATGGGGGTACAGAGCTCAGTAGAGAAACCAGGAAAGGAACTGTGGGTCTGGATGTCCACGGAGGCCAATGAGATCACCGAGTGAGAAAAGTGAGGGAAGAGGGTCTAGACCAACCAGACCCCTCTGACGAAAAGGTAGAGTTCAAGATCCCCTCCCCCAAAGGCAGCTGACAAGGAGCCATGGACACAAGAAGGGGCAGAGTGGGGAAACTGGTACATAAGAGGTAGCAGAGGGCAAAGCTGACCAGAGCCAGGCTCAGTGACCAACACAGGGACCCAGAATGTGGGAGAATTCACTGTGGGAACAACATGAAAGACAAGGCCTCACTGCTACTTTGCTGCTGTCCCCTAAAGACTCTGGGACCTTTCCCTTGGGCTTGTGTGTTTTATCCCACATAAAGGGACAAAATGGGAGCCTCTGGAAAGCAAGGACTATCTGGCTTTTTTGTGTGTGTCCCCGGTGCTTACCAGTGTTTAATACACAGTAAGCTCTTAATAAATTCATTCATTCATTCATTCATTCATTCATTCATTCATTCATTCACTCACCCATCCACCCCATCCATTCATTTATTCACCCATTCACCCATCCATCCATCCATCCATCCATCCCTCCACACATCCATCCATCATCATCTATTCATCCATCCGTTCACTGCCTATCATTCCTTTAAGAAAGTAAAGGGGAGTGCATTTCACCCAATAGCCCACCACTACCCCGTATAAGTGATCTGACCTGGTGGTCTGGGGAGGGGGGAGCCGGAGAGATGGATACAGACCACAGGATATGCCCCCATCCCCCTGCTGTGCCACCCCCAACCAGACCATCCCAGTGTGGGTACCACTGAAGCCCCAAAGTCAGGACTCCGAATTCCAGCGCTAGAGGAAAAGGGCAGAGGGGCCCCAAAGTCGGGCCTCTGGTCCTGGCACTTTAGGCGCCCCACGTCTGGGCTTCAGGGCCCGAGGCTGCTGGGGAGGGGGTGCCACAGTGTCCAAGGCCAGACCCCCCCCCCGAACCCCGCCACCGCAGGGGGTCAGTCGGTCCCCGCCCCTCTCCCACCAGGACCCGGCCAAGGCCAAAGTCTCCCCTCCCCACCCAAGGACAGAGAGGGTGGGGGAGGGGTGGTCACTGCGGCAGGAGCCGGGCAGGGGCGGGGCCAGCGTGGACAGCCCCGCAGGGAAGGGGGGGGCAGAGCCCCCGCCCCGCCCCCCGCGCGTTCCCGAGAGCGCTCCCGCGTTGCCATGGTGGCGCAGCGTCTGTAGCCCGAGCCCGGCTGGAGAGCCGGGCCAGACTGACAGAGGGCCTGGGGTCGGCACGCCGCCGTGCCGAGCTCAGTGGCCGGTCTGCCCACCTCGCCGCCAGGCTCACCATCCTCGGGCAGCCGCGGGGCTGCCGAGCCCCAGAGCGGCCCCGGCCGTAGCCCTCGGCCTCAGGGGCTGCACTCGGAGCCGCGATGGACGCCGAGCTGGCGGAGCAGCTGCAGCCACAGCTGTACGCGGGCCGGGGGGAGGAAGAGGAGGAGGAGGAGGAGGATTTCTACGACTTCGAGCCGCTGCCGGCCCTGCTGGAGGACGAGGTGAGGCCCCGGCAGGGGCAGGGCTGGCAGGGGCAGGGCTGGCAGCTGCAGGGGCGCCCGCGGTAGGATGCCCGGCTTTCCCCTCCTGGGGAAGGCCAGGAGGGGCCCCCTGGCCCTGGGGTGTTCCGGCCCCCCGCGATCCCCTTGGGCTGGAGGCGGCCCGGGACCGGTAAGCTGATGGGGCTGGGGGAGTCAGCGTGTATTGTTCCCGGACCCCCTGGAACCCTTCCCGCAGCCTGGCACTCTGGGAGATGGTGGGCAGTGGCATGGCTCCGACTTCTGGCACATTCCGTGGGGTGCCTACCCCATGAGAGCCAGGAGGATTGCAGGAGCGCCGTTAGAATCCGGCACTGCACCCCCAGCAGAGGTTGGGCCAGAACCAGGACCTCCAGCCTCCTCTCCCCTCATACCCCCAAGGTTGCTGAGGCTGGGACAGAACCAGGACCTCCAAGCTACTGCCTCCCTCCCTTAGGCTCAACCACAGACAGGCTGGAGAAGCTTCTGGGTTGAAGAGAAGGGATTCCTTCAGAACCCCCACCACAGCCTCCAGGACTCCATCCAAGCCCCTGCCCATGAATCCTTTGAGGGGAGTCCTGGGGTTTCTGGGCTCCAGCAGGGATGGCCCCCTTTCAATAGATTGGGGCGAAGCATTTCTCCAGCATTCTTTGAACCTTAAGTATCTCATTTCAGTTAATGTCCCCCCCCAAGTCAGCAGGTCCTGACTATGAGGTGGGTAGGGGCCCCTGGCCCATGGATGGGGCCATGCATAGTGGGGCCCAGCCTTGCTAAGTCATGGATATCCCATCAGATCAGTCTTAGCTGGAGAGCCAGGACTGGATCGTTGGTGTCCCCTCCCAAACTCCCCAGTCCTCCCCCCAAGGCTCCCTTCTGGAGGGCTTAAGAGTCCTGGCTTCCTTATTCTGTCTGTATTGGTCTGAGGCTGTTTCCTCTTCTGTGAACTGAGGGGAAGTGAACCAGGTGGTTCTTGAGGCCCCTTCCAGCTTAGTCCCTCAGGAGAGCCACATGCCTGTGCTCCTACCTCTTTACAGAGAGCTGTGACTCACAAGAGACCCCCAGAGACCTTAGAGAGCATACTAGTCCTCTTTACTTGGCATGGTTGGGAAATGGGCACAGTCTGTCTCTGTGAAGGCCTGTTGACTTTGGAGGAAGGCTGGTACTCTGCACCGAGCTTACATAAGGCCTGGCTGCTCTGGCCAGGGTGCTAGGTACCCAGAGAGAGGCTCCTTGGCTCAGCCTCAGGACTAATTCCATTTGTAGAGTCTCTCCAGGTTCTTTGTCTCCAGTCCTACGGGCCCCTTTACAGACGAAGGAGTGCCCAGTTAGCCCTTCTCAATACAGACTCCCTCCTACCAAGGACTTTGCCAATGTTTGCTTTGGGGTCTCCTAAGAGAGAGGCCCTAAGAATGAGAGACTGAAAAAAAGCCTGGTTACCAAGTGGAGCAGGTGCCTGGAGTCCACTAGGCTGATTTGGCTGCCCAGACCACTCCAGGGTCCTGTACTGGTCCAGGACTGGCAGAATCTCTGCCCCAATCCAACGTGGAGCCTAAATTTGTCCAGATGTGATGCTGCTTGGGCAGGGGGAGGGGGGACCTTCGTTAAGCATCTGGAAGGCTTGTCCTGGAAAGGAATCTAGACACCCAGCGTAGGTGCTCCTGTATCCAGGAGCACAGAGGTTCCTCCAACGGGCAAAGCTTGGGCTAAGGGCTGGTCTATAGCAGGAGGAATAATAAAGGCCAGATGCTCTGCCTGGTAACCAGGGTCAATGAGCCTTCCTGACCTGCTCCAGGATTCCAGAAACTGGAGATGAACATATTCACTTAGCAAGTGTGGACAAAACACTGTTAAAGATGAAAAAGTGCATCTGTGGGAAAATTGAATCACATGTGCCACTTGGAAGGCAGCCAAAAGGATATGGTCTTTGGGGATCCTGATGGACCCTGAGCCCCAAGCTGATCACTTGCTTTAGGCCCCCAAAGCCCAGCCCTTTATAGAAACATTCTCTTTTCATTAAGATGGGGAGCTCCTGGTGGGGTGGGAGCCTCCCTGTCTCAGCCCACAAGAGACCTCTGGGAGGCCTTATTGGGTTGAGTTTTCAGCACCCCTGAGGTCAAGGATGATCTGCTTGCTAGAGCCCTCTTTAAGAGGCCACCTCTAAAAGCTGGAACCTCACTCCCCAGGCCCCCCACCCACCCCTACCAGGCACTGTTCACGTGGAAAAGAAAAGCAGAAAAAGCTCAAGATCCCATCTTTCACTGGGATCTCCTTAACATGTGCTAAGAGCTCTTCACCATCTCATCATGCCTTGGTTCACACAACTCCAGCAGCCATCTATCTGTCTGTCCTGTTGCCTTGGTGGGGATCATGATTTGTGAAGTCCTTATCTGGGGCCATAAAGCCTGGATTGGCCATGTCACTGGGGCCCCAGGGCCCAGCCTCTATTCCTCACTTCCCATATTGACACCCTGCTCTGGCCCTGGCCTGTTTAAGGTTTAATTCAGTACCACTGCTAGCAAAGCATGATGCCAGAGAGAGAGAGAGTGTGTGTGTCTTAGGCTTGCCCCCGATACTCGTATGGGAGGCAGCTTCCCATAGGGGATATGTGTGTTTGGAGCCCTCAGAGTGGAGTGGACAAAGCTCATTTCTACTTTTGTAAGGTGTCCACACTGCCCCCCATTGTCTCCTCTGACAGTGCCCTGCCCTGGTGCAGACCCTTGTTGTCTGACAAGCGGGCTGTGGTAATAGCAGCTGGGGGAAGGGGGAGAGGGTCAGCTTGCCTGCCTCCCATCCATCCCCTTCAGCCCCTCAGTGGTTATCCTAAAGTGAAGATCTGACTGTGTCACACACACACACACACACACACATACATGCATGTGCACACACACGAGAGTGCACACACATGCCCATATTCCACACACATATGCACACACATATACATGCACACACACAAACACACCCCTTCTCAATAAACTAGGATCACATACAGAATTCTGTTTGGCTTTTACAGCCACCCTCTCCTTCCCCCCCCATCAATCAATAATTAATTATTAAGGGGCAACTAGGTGACGCAGTGAATAGGAGTCAGGAGAACCTGAGTTCAAATCCGACCTCAGACACTTGACACAAAAACTAGTCGTGTGACTTTGGGCAAGTCACTTAACCCCAATTGCCCTCCAAAAAGCAAAATAATAATAATAATAATAATTAGTCATTAAGCTCCTACTATGTGCCAGGCCCTGTGACTCCCAAGCTTGGTGTGGTAAGCCCAGTCCCCCAGCCTCTTCCTCCACCTCTCTCCTGACCAGCCATTCTGCCATCAGCAGCTCTAGTCTCTCTGATGTTCTGCATACATGAGGCACCACCTCCTTCCTCACTGCTGCCTTACCTTCTGCTTATCTCCCACTTATCTTGTTTGTACACCTCCCCCCATTAGACCATTAGCTCTTAGAGGGTGGGGGAACTGGCCTTTGCCTTTTTTTCATCCCTAATGCTTAGTATGGTGCCTGGCACATAGTAGGCACTTGTCATTGTTGAGTTGTTTCAGTCATGTCCAACTCTTCATGCTCCATTTGGGGTTTTCTTGGCAAAGACAGTGAAAGGGTTTGCCATTTCCTCCTCCAGCTCATATGACAGCTAGTAAGTGTCTGAGGTCAGGTTTGAACTCAGGAAGATGAGTGTTCCTGCCTGCAGACCCAATGCTCTATCTGCTGTACCGCCTGGCTGCCCCTGTTACCAAATCTGAGAGCCAAGAGAATCTTTTTATCTTATTTGGGTCATCACCTCCCCCATGGCCAAAGTGATATGGGCTCTTGACTCACCAAAGGGCACCTAAGGCAACCTCTTCCTTGTCCAACTTTGAAAGGATTTCTTGATGCAACAAGAATCCCCACCTTCTTTAAGAAAGAATTAAGAAATTAGGGAGGAGATTCCTTGGTTTACTAACTGCTGCGGAAACCTAGAGTCAATGGAATGATCCTGGAAGGAACTCATAGTGACCATTGTGTGGAACGCTGTATTTGAAGGTCTTCTGGTCTTTTCCTTGATGAGTATTCTTATAAATGTCCCCTCAGATTGTCTTGAGTTAGAGAGCCATTTTAGAGGGCATCGGTGGAATGCTGCCAGTTTGGCCATCTCCTTTAGACTAGAAAGGCTTAGATATTAGAATGTTAAATAAAAGAAAAGAAAACTGTTTCTAGCAGACATGCTTAGAATGTGGAGAACAGTATTAATATTTTGTCACCGATGCCTCCTGCTTGGTTTTCGTGCCTCCTGTCCATCCTTCATATAGCTGTCAGAATGCTATTTCTAGAGCACACATCAGCCCATGCCATTCTCCTGCACCATAAACTCCAGTGGGTCACTCTTGCCTTTAGAATTAAATGTAAATGCTTTGATTTGCATGTATCACCTTCCCAGGCTGCAGTGAGCCTTTCTCAGCCATCATTCCCCTCCCCCTATTCTTTGGTGCAACTAGAGGCAGAAGAATGTGCTAGAACTAGCCTTGGGGTCTTGTTTAGACTGGATTCCCTGTGCCCCCATTTGTTTCCACATCCTGTGAAGTGGAGTAATTTTTGAATGCCTGTCTTGGCAGGAAAATGTGTCACTTGCTGACATCCTGTCGCTGCGTGACAGCTGCCTCACAGAGCAAGACATTTGGGCAGTGTGCTTGGAATGCAGCCGTTCCCTGAGGAGCATTGCCCATTCTGCCATCTTCCAGACGCTGTGCATCACCCCGGACACGCTGGCCTTTAACACCAATGGCAATGTGTGCTTCATGGAGCAGCTTAGCGGTAAGTGCCCAAGCCCCCAGAGCATAGGGTCAGCTGACCATGTGGCTACTACCCTGAGTGTGCAAAGAAGGCCTGGGCTTAGCCATCCTATGGGCATCAGGGGTCTTCTTATAATTCCATAGAAGAGGATCATTTCTTAATGAATGTAACTAAAGCTGAAACCCAGTGGGTGTGAGAAGTAGGTCTACTTAGTCACAGTAATTATGTCCCAACAAATGTTTGCAAGAGAGAAAATCCATTTTACTGGATTTGCTGAAATTGTGGTGTTGGAAGAGTGAAGCTCTGAACTTGCTTTGTGCTTGGTGGGGGGACCATTGACCCTGAACCATTTGGGGAACAGGTGCTGCCCTTCATTGGCCATAGGAACGAGAATTCTGCTGGTGCTCTAGTCTACACCCAAAACCCAAGCAGGGCATTTGTCTTCTTAGTTCATGGCTTCTCATGTCTGTTTCCATTGATTCAAACAACTCAATGAATGGAAATCAAGTTTTCCATTCAAAGTAAAAGTTCTGCTTTCAGCAGCCTCCATGTCCAATGGAAATCTACTGCTGGGCCGACTGACATTCCTGTGGTCCCTCCAAGAGTACAAGCTTTGAGAATCTGGGGACCAGAGGGTAGTGACATTTTTTAACTGCCCGGAAAGGCACAGATAGGGCAGGAATTCTTGTTGAGAACAAGCTAAAAGCAGGGTAAGCACCAAGCTCAGCTGACGCTGGATACCTTAGAAGATGTAGAAGAAAAGGATCCCTAAGCGCAGGATTAATTCTTCAATGGGATGATTCAGTCCTGCAGGGAACTGGTCTCTACATGTGACCTTGGGCCTCCTGAATCCTCAGGAGAAACTATCCATCCTGGTGCCACAATCTCAACTCTGGCTCCTGCTGCTGCTGCTGCTGCTCACTGCTCCAGTGTAGAAGGGAAATTAGCCATGGACTTTGGGTTCACTTGAGGGGGCTGGTATGAGGTTATTTATTTCTCTTCTCTCTTCCTTCCCCAGATGATCCTGAAGGTGCCTTCGTTCCGCCAGAGTTCGACATTACAGGAAATACGTTTGAAGTAAGTAAGAGCTGGTGTTGGCACCAGATGCTGCCATTCTCTTCCCTGATTTGCCCTGAATTCCTTGGAAGAGTTCTGTCTGAGGGAAGCCACCCCCTGCCCTGTCCTGCCTTTGTTCACCCTCTGCTGAGCCTCTCCACTTCTTCCCATCCGTAGCTAAATTTTCCCTGGTTGTTTGCCTATTGGCTCTTGAGCTCCTTGACTGGCTTTGGCCTTTCTCTGTATCCCCAGAACAGTGCCTGGCACTTTTCTTCCTCTTCCTTCCTCTTCTTTCTCTTCTTTCCTCTTCTCTCCCTGCTCCCCCACTTCCAGGAGTAAATCGGTAGCCAGCTTCAGAGGTTGCCTAGCTCTCGGAAACGTTGCCTTCTCTCCCTAGAGGACTTGAGCTCCTGGAGTCCAGGAGCATCAATGGTTTCCTACAGAGACTTGGATTTGGGCAGGCAAGGGAAGGGGGTGGTGAAGCTTAACCAAGAAACTGAAACATTTATAAATAAACTGGAAAACTTAACTAGGAAGCTGATAACCCCTTGCTTTAGAGTGAGAAAGGTGCATTAGGGCTGCTGGTGTGCCATGTTGATAAAAGCGTCCCTTTCCATTGAGTCCTGCCCAGAATCATGGGCTGTTGAGGCACAAGGTGGTCAGTGCTGGCAGGAATCTTAGCAACTGTGTAGACTCAGGGAAGCCAGGATGGTGGCTGGAAAGTAGAAGCCTGTGCGGAAGGCACAGCCAAGTGGCCAAGACCATTGAGGTGCTGACCAGCAAACAACTTCCTCCATTCCACATCAGGAGAATGATATGTGCCTTTAAAAAATGGAGGGTACCTTTAGGGAAGAAAATCAAGGAGAAAACAAAGCTGGAGAGACAGGGAGTCCTGCCCTTTGTTGGGGGATGTCAGTAGCAGGGGGACTAGAGGGGAAATGTGGCAAAGAAGAGAAGCTGTTGAGGCCCCTGGGAGCCAAGGAACAGCATGGTGAGCACTGTGTCCGGGAGGGAGTAAGGCTGGGAGCCCGAAAGTATTGTTAGGAGAGGAGAGAAGACAAGCCAGGTGGGGTCCAAGGAAGAGGTGGTGAGGACTGGTAGATGAGGAGGGCTCCCTGCTGAGGAGAACAAAGGCACAAGAGGGGGATGGGCTGTATTCCCAAGGCACAGATCCAGGAGGCAACAGAACTTGGCAGACATGTCAAATGGGGTGACTGCTTCCTCCCTGGCACATGCATTGCTAAAGGCTCCTCCCCCTAGAGGAGGCAGTGATGCACCTGCCCCTTGGAAAGAAAGGAATTCTGTCTCCTGAAAAGAGGTTACAAGTCCCACAAAGACCAGGTTTGTGTTGTAAGGAAATTACGCTCTAATGGTGGAAGCCTAGAGGGAAGCAGGGAAGGTACAAGGTGGAGGTGGGGAGGGAGAGAGCTCCATCCAAGGTGGAAAGCCAATGCAAAGGCATGGGGATTGATTATAAGCTCCCTGAGGACAAGGCCTAGCACACTGGAGGCACTTAATAAATGTTACTGATTGTAGGCTAGAGATGAAGTATAGGGTGGAAGGAGCAGCCTATAGATCAGTCTGGTTGGCCTGGGGATGCAAACATAAGGTCTAGAGGTAGAGTGCACAGAGGGGGAAGTAATAGGTAAGACTACAGAGATGGGACAGAGCTGAACTATTTAGATCCTTGAGTGTCAGCAGACTTTGCATTTTAGTCTGGAGGCAATAGGGAGCCACTGAGGTTTATTGAGCAGGGATGACATGGTCAAGTCCACACTTGGAGAAATTGTTTTGGCTTCTGAGTGGAAGCTGGATTGAAGAGGGAAGAGACCTGAGGCAGAGAGATGCTTGGAAGGCCTTTGTAATAGTCCAGGCAAGATGTGAAGAGGGCCTGATGACTGCAGGTGGAAAAGAGGGAATATGCGCACACACAGACATATGCACAAATGCACAGTGCACATGCAAACATACACACAAAGACATACATGCAGACATATACACACATATGCATGCACACACATACACACACGAGGTGAGGTGAAGGCAGGAAGGGAGAATGTGGGGTAAATACGAGGAACAGAAGGTGATCCCAAGGCTGGAGCCCAAGGGCCTGGAAAGATGGCAGCACCATTACTCACTGTGTGGATGTCAAGCTGGCTCAAAGGCCCTGTTTACAGAGAATGCACAGACCAGTCTCTGAGCTGTATGCTGAGATGGTGGGATCCTTCAAAAGGTACATTCATAGTCGGTCTTGAGAAGTTTAATTTCTGAGTATGCTCTCCTTTCTTTGTATCCTCAGCACTTAGCATAGTGGGGTCATTAAGATGCTTGTTGACTGACTGGTTGATCTCAAAACAACCATTCCCACTTTGTTTCTGGTTAAAAAAAAAATCTTGCAAACAGTTGGAGGTGTCATCTCAGGGCCACTTGTGGGGGTTTTTTCTATGACTGACTTGATCCTGAATTTACTATTGCTACCAAGTTTAACTTTATTCCTTATAGATAATTGAAATAAAAGGCCAAAAAATATCATGGGTCTTACCAGGATCTCAACACAAGAAAAAAATGACAGGATGATATTATGGCTTCAGTGGAGGTGGGGATGTTACAGACAAGGTGACATTTCCCTCTGGACTAAGTAAAAATAACTTGAACATTTTCATTTGGAAAATAAATTCCCTCATTTGGTGGTATTATGGTTGGCAGCTGTTGCTGAAATAAATCTGGTTATTTCTGCAATGGATATATTTACGTTATTCAAAAAGATTTCTCCGTGTGTACTTTTGGCACAAACATAGTCCATTTATGCATTTTGAGACTTTGTGATACAGCGTTTGTCATCATTTCCTAGAAGTGATTATTTTTCTTTCCTTTCTTTTTTGAATTCAACTTTATTTTAATTTCCAAATTCCTTCCATCTTACCTCTCATTGAGAAAGCAAGAAAAACAAAAGCATCACAAATATCTAATCAAGCAAAACCAATTCCTGTATTAGCCATGTTGAGAAAGCAATAAAGAAATGATTCCTCAGTCTTCATGCTGAGTCCATGAGCTCTCCATCTGGTGGTGGGTGGCACACTTCATCCTTATTCCTTTGGAATTGTGCTTGGGCTTTGGGCTGATCAACTTCCGAAATCTTTCAAAGTTGTTTGTCTTTGCAATATTCTTGTTCTTATATAAATTGTTCTCTCATTTCTCATCTCAGTTTGCATCAGTTCATAAAAGTTTTCCCAGGTTTCAACAAGACTTTCCCCTTCATTATTTCTTACAGCACATTAATATTACATCACCTTCACATACCATGACTTGTTCAATGATTCCCCAACTGATGGGCATTCCCTCAGTTTCCAGTTATTTGCCACCACAAAAGACCTGCTATCAATATTTCTGTGAGTATGGGTCCTTTTCCTCTTCCTTTGATCTTTTTGGGTACATACCTAGTTGTGGTACCCCTGGCTAGAAGGTAAGCATAATTTAATCATTGGGAAGGTCTTACTTCCGAATTTCCTTCCAGAACGGTTGGACCAGTTCACAACTCCACCAACAGTATATTAAGGTATTGGCTTTCCAGCATCCCCTCTAGCATGCATTATTTTCCTTTTTTGTCAGTTTAGCCAGTCTGATTATTGTGAAGTGATACCCCAGAGGCTTAATCTGAAGTTCCCTAATTATTAGTGATTTAAAGTAGTTTTAATGACTCATTATTGCTTGGATTTCTTTCTCTGAAAGCTGTCTATTCATATCTTTTAACCACTTATCAATTGGGGATGGCTCTTATTCTTATACATTTTAATCAGTTACTGACATATTAGGGGAAAAAACATTTATCAGCAAAATGTGCTACAAATATTTCCCCCAATTTCCTGCTTCTCTTCTAATGGTAGCTGTATTGATCTTCTTTTTCAAAACTTTTAATTTTATGTCATCAACGGTGTCCATTTCATCCTCTGTGAACATCTCTCTTGTTTGGTCGTGACCTCTTTCTGTATCTATAGATATGACAAGTGGTTTCTTCCACATTCCTTTAATTTTCTTGTGATGTCAGCATTTATGTCTAAATCATGTACCCATTAGAAACTTGACTCGCTAACACCTAGATTCTGCCAGACTGCTTTCCAGTTTTCCCAACCAGTTTTTCTGAATAGTGACTTCTGGGATTTGGGGGTTTATCAAACACTGGGCCATTGTACCCTTCAGCATCTGTGTATAATGTACTTAATCTATTCTGCTGATCAACCTCTCTATTTCTAACCCAATAAAGATTGTTTTGATGATTATGGCTCTTGAGTAGAGTTTGAGATCTGGTACTGTCAGGCCCACTTCTTTCCCACTGCTTTTCATTAACTCCTTTAATATTTTTGACCATGTCTTCCTCCACATGAATCTTATTGTTGTTGTTTATTATTTCTCTAATTGTGCTTATTTCTTCATTACATAGTTCCCTCTTCTGTGTGCATCACCTTCAGCATGGCAGGTGATCAAGCCATATGTAGAATTCTTCTGATGGTGGGGAAGCAGGGTGCCTGTTGACATCAGTGTTTGAAGGCAAGATTGGTGGGGGAGGCACCCACTTTTTCTGTTGCCCCTGAAATCATCCTCTTTGGGAGAGATGCCAGGGAAGAGCCAGAGACGCTGAACTGTTGTCTTCTGTTGAGGTCATTTGCACTATCCAGTGAGCCAGGATTTGTAAGGCAGTTGGCAGGTGGCTGTTTTATGGATCTCATACTTTTTGGAATACTGCTGATGGTTATTGCAGGGAATGTGCTTGTTCTCTTTCCACTGGTACCTGTGTTCCTCTGGGCACATGGGAATGGAATATCCTGAAAGAATTGCTTCTGACTGATGCCAACTTTGCCTGATTTTTCCCTCTGGGCCTCAGATTCCTCATCTTTGAAATAAAAGTCACCCTCTAAGATCCCTTTCAGTTCTACAGGTCTGGAATAGATTTTAGGAAATTTGCTTCCTGTTTTGGTGGGGATAGAGAAGAGGGGGAAAATACTGAAATTTCTGTGGACCAAAGATCCTTTCTGATGGTGTCCTGAGTCCATAGGAAGCTTGCTAATGAGGGCACAGCAGCAGCTAGGCTTATCACGTGGACTGTTTCAGAAAGCACTGTTTATCTTTTTCCCTTCCCCACAAGAGTGTATTTGCCCCCTCCCCCCCACAAATATCTTTTCATGACACTAAGGAGGATATCCCGGTAACTCAGGAGCAACATTTCTCAAAGCACACCTTGTGAAAAGGAGGAAACAAGAACAACCCTGAGACAGATGCACCCTAGGTCTGAGTTGGCACATTGAACTCTATCATGTTTGGCATCCTTGAAGCCAGGACTCTGAGGGAGCAGACCTCATGTTTAGTGGACAGGTGGTCTGGTTAACATAAATATGTACAATGCTACCTAATGGTTCTACCTTCAGCTTGGGAATTTGGAGGATTTTGTCATATTATAGCCAATGCTTAAAATTTCCCATTCTGCTCCTCCTCAGTGACTCCTCAGGTAGTAGAGATCTTTCTTGCTTCTTCTAGAACTTCCTCCTTACCAAGTTCCTACTAAAGATGGGATTGGTGATGTGTTCCAGGCAGTGGCAGAGGATTGGCAGGCAAAAAAAAAAAGGTTTAATAGATTGATGAGCAACAGCTTCCCTTGCCTCGTATTCTTCATGTGTAAAATGAACGGGTTGGACTGGATGACCCCTGAGGTTTTCAGCTCTAAATCTTAGGTTCTGTAATCCCATACCTGGACAGCTCATGGAAGCCATACAAAACTACAGGAGGAGACACCACAGAAAGCACCATCACCCATCAAAAATGAGGTGCAGCTTCAAGAAAGGAGACATCACCAAGGAGAGCAAGAGCATCATGTAGCTTCTGGGGGAGGTACTTGGAGAGCAACCTCACCCATAAACATAAGGCAGAGGAGGCAGCACCATGAAGAGCAACCTCACCAGGTAGGTGTAAGAGAGGAGGCAGATGGAGAGCAACCTCACCCATAAATATGAGACAGAGCTGAATAGGAAGCGCACCATGGAAAGCATCATTGTGAAGCTTCTGGGGAGGCACCATGGAGAATGACTTTACCCATAAACTTGAGGCAGTGGAGGCAACACCATGGAGAGTCGCAGTGTGGAGCTTCTGGGCGAGGCACCAAGGAGAGCAGCATCAGAGAGCCCTGCCTTCCCCCCTGAAGAAAAAAAAAAAAAGGAAATCCAGGTATCAGTGCCTTAGGGCATGGTTGGGCAAAAGTCACAGAAAACCATATCAAAGTGAGTAAACTCAAAGAAGGTGCTCATTGTCCCCTGTGAATCAAATCAATCAGTCAACAATTATTAAGTGACTGCCATGGCACAGTGTTCAGAACTGCATCAAACATTTCTCAGTATTTTGGCTGTAAACATAGGGCATCTCTGTTGGCCTCCCAACTGCTGCTGTCTCTGCTAACTCTGTGGTTGGGGAGCCACCTGCCTGCTGACTTGCATAAGCCCAAAGTAAAAAAAGAAGAGTAAGGCACTGGGCCCTGAAAGCACTGTCTGCTCTGTTTGGGCGAGAAGTAAGAGTGATCTTTTTTCCCAGGAAACTGAAAGGCTTTACCTGTAGCATCTGCCTGTGGGCCACTGACTTGTCAGTTCAACTGAACCACATCTCAAATGCCTGTTCCATCATTCACTCCCCAGGCTACCTGTCATTGAGGCCCTACTTGCCTCACTCTATAGCTAATTAGAGTTTCACTCCCACCACTCTCCTTTCTCTAGCCCATCCCCCATACAGCTGCCAAAAGCAGGTCTGCCCACATCACTCCCTTACTCATGAAGCCCCTATGGCTCCCTATTACCTCTAAGAAGGAAGATAAAATCCTCTCTTTGCCATGGAAAGCCCTTGATAGGCTGGCTCCAGCTGGCCTCTTCACACAGTGTACATGACATGTCATCTGCCGGGGCGGCTAGGTGGCACAGTGAATAGAGCACCGGCCCTGGAATCAGGAGTACCTGAGTTCAAATCCGGCCTCAGACACTTAACACACACACACAAAAAACTAGCCGTGTGACCTTGGGCAAGTCACTTAACCCCCACTGCCCTCCAAAAAGCAAAAAAAAAAAAAAAAAGACATGTCATCTGCCACAACTGTACCTTTGCCCGGGTACTAAGTCCTATCCATGCCTGAAACTGCCTCCCTCCTCATCTCTTGCTCTTAGAATACCACATTCCTTCAAACATTCAGCTCATGTCACTTCCTAGACAAGACTGAACCTAACCTGCTCCCCGGCTGACCCAGCTTTCCCTGCCATAGATGGGATTTGGTGAATATTTGTACATACACATGGCTCCCCCAATAGAATGGAAGGTCCTTGAGGGCAGGAGCCACTTAGATTTGGCCTTTGGGTCTTTAGCCCTTGGCCTACAGTAGGCACTTGGTGAGTTCTTGTTGCATGAATATGCCATCCTATCTCTTGCCCAAATGCCATCCTTAGTTGTGAAAGGCCTGGGCTGTTCACTATCCCAGAGGCACATGAAGCTTGCATAGCCTCCATCATTCATTCTACCTGCACATTGGAGCTGATGAAAGAAACTGGGAATGGCATTTGAAAGCTAAAACTCCAAATCTAAAGGAAGATCTTTATTATTCTCATCTCCTTTGAAAATCAGGAAAATGCTGTTGCCCCTTCTTCTAACACCCTTCCCCCTGAGTATAGTAAGTGCTTGGTAAGTCAGTCAGTGCCAGAGCCCCAGGAACAGTGTGATATAGCTTAACTCAGCTCTCTAATTCCCTCATTTCCACAGTGTCTGAGCCATCCGGCTCTGCTTTCTGCAAGGGTCTCGATCTGATGCCATCTAATACTCCAGGAGATGGCAAAGGAGAAAATAAAGAGCCGTCAACTAGCCCAGTGGCAACAGGGTAGACCCTGCTCCCTGGTGGCATCACCACTCTTTAATTCTACACTCCCCCCTTCCTGAAGAGAGAGTCCCTGCAGAGGCAGAGGAGGCTAGTAGTCAAGAAAGGCTCTAGTATAAACTGGTACAGGCTGCCCAGCAGGGAGGGCTCCTCCTTCATACAGAATGATTGCTTTCCTCACCCTTGTCGGGGCTGGCACTGATGACCCACAAGAACAAAGGGAGAAGCAGGTGGTATAAAGATATAAAGCATAATGAAGAAAATGTATTTGTGCCCAGATTTAGAGGCTCCGATAGTGCAGTATGCCCTTCCTACAATGACTTGCTCTGAGATTGGGCACCATCTTGCCAGATGGTTTTTCTGGCACACATCCCACTGCAGCATGGCAACCAGTCTTCCCACATCAACACATGCATCTGTTGAGAAGATATTGTGGGCAAGGCCCTAGCAAAGCCCTGGCTGATGCTCTATCACCCTCTCTCTCTCAGCTAAATTTACTGGGAAGATTGAGTACATCATTGGTGACACCTTCTTCTCTCCAAGACTGTAATTCAAATTTTCTAAGTACCACCAGCCCATTCTCATATCCCTTGTTCCAATCTCATGAGGTTGCATGATGCATGCAAACATGCCCAAATGTTCCCCACCCTTCAAAACATTGCTCCACTTGACCCTGCCATCCCCTCCAACTTTCATCCTCTAGATCTCCTCCTTTGCACAAAGTCCTAGAAAAAAGCAATCTACCCTACTGTCTCCATGTTCCTATTTCCCACTTGCTTCTTGACCTTTTGGAGTCTGCCTTGCTTCTCTACCCCTCTACTGAAATCTCTCACCAAGATCTCCTTATTAAGACCTCGAATGTGAAATCTGATAATCTCTCTTCAGGCATCCTTCTTGAGCCATCTGTACCATTTGACACTGTTGCACACCCCCACCCCGGCACTCCTAGGTGCTCTCCATTCTCTGAATTTCCATGACTCCTCTCTTTTACCTCTCCTCAGTCTCATGTTCATCTTCCATACCCTAATGTGGAGGAGTGTCCCCAGGGATCACTCTTGGGCCTCCTCTTCTTACATCCCCTTACTTGGTGACTTCATCATTCCCAAGGTCCAGTTAATACATGTTAGCATTGGTACACAGATACACAAGGCTCTGGGATTCCCTCAGTTCCCTTTCTGGTACTTCTCTGACTTACTAAATAAATCCAGTGGAACTGCCTACAGCACACAGAGCTTAAGTGACTTGCCCAAAGTTGCACACCATTGATTATCAAACTTTTGCCCTGTCTACCATCCAAACCAAATTCTGGAAGCTGTTGCCTACTGACCTCCAGGACACTCCCCGTCTTTCCTCAGTGAGTTCAGTGTCTGGCTCAAAATCTTTCTCTTCTTCCCAGTTCCTTTCCTTATGCTAGATTTCCATAAATATATGGCACATAGTTGGTGCTTCTTCAGTTTATTTCACATGACCTACTCCTCTACTCTTCCACTACAGAAATTGCCATTGCTCTTTGACCTTGTCATTCCCACAAATGCACTTCTTCCATGTTTAAGAACTCAGAAAATGCTTTATCTAACCATCATCCATTAGCTTTCCACTTCTACCTCTGCATTCCAAAACCAAACCTTGTTCCTCACTGACACTCCAACTTCTAATATCTAGACTCCTTGGTTTTCTCCCAAGTTATCACCTTTGCACTAACTGCTCTCCCTTTCTTTCCCCACCTTGACCCCTTGATGAAACAGTCCAACTCTGCACTCTTCCATCCCTACCCCCCTCATCACATCACCCTTCTTGTCCTGCCAAGACTCAATCTTGGATCACCGCCATCATTTGCTCCTACATACATGTTGCTGAATATGGCCATTCTGGCTGGGTCCACCACAAATTTATGTTACACAACCTTGATGCTCACAGCTGCTAGACAGCCCTTCTATACCTCCCTCATTCATTCACTTTCCACCTCTCCACAGCAGCTCTTCCAAACCTTCTGATCCATCCTCAAACTTCCCATGTTCCCCTCTCCCACTCCCCTCAGCTGAGAACCAGGCTCATTATTTTACCAAAAATTGATGTCATTGATTGGGAACTCTCTCTTCTTGCTCCTCTTCCTCTCAGAGCACTCAGATACTTTTTGTCCCTTTCTCTTCTTTCATCCCTGTCTCACAGGAGGTGGCCTTCTCCTTGACAAGGCCCAAATCTCTGCATGCACAAGTAACCCCATTCCATCCTGTATTCTCCAGCAGATTGCCCCCAAGCACCCCACTCTGTCCCTCTCTGCTGGCTGCTCCTCCATTGCCTACAAACATGCTCACATCTCCTCCATCTGCAAAAACTATCCCTTCTCCCTGTGTCCTCTATTTTGTGGCTTAAGACCATCTGCAGCAGGTGTCTTCTCTTCTCCTCTCACTCTCTTCTTAACACTCCACGTTCTGGATTCTGGCCTCAGCCCTTAGTGCTGCTCTCTCCAGAGTTCCCAGTGATCTGCCAGTTGTCAAAACCAATGGCCTTTTCTCAAAGCTCCTTCCCCTTGACACCTCTGTAGCCCTCAATGCTGTTGGATGCCCTCTCCTTGACTCTCTTCTCTCTGACTTCTCAGGACACTGCCATCTCCTTGTTCTCTCCCAGGTGAGCCCTTCTTGCTCCCCTTTGCTGGGTCTTCATCCAAGCTACACCTATTCACAGTAGGTGTCCCACAGGGCTCAGTCCTGAGCTCTCTTGTCTTCTCCCTCTAAGCTTTTTCACTTGGTGATCTCATCAGCTCCCAGAGGTTCAGTTATCATCTCTCTCTCTTAATCATTCTCAAATCTACTTGTCCAGACTGAACTGCTGACTCCAGTTTTGGACTAACCAACAAAGAGGGAGGGCATTCCATTTCAGGCATGGGGGACTGCCAGTGCAGAGACATGAGGTTGCAGAGTCCCATGTCCAGGAAGGGCTGTTAGGTTATAGGAAGGGGAGCAGTGTCTAATGAGACTGGAAAGGGAGGAGGGAACCTGAGTTTGTATCTGATGCTAGAAGTAATAAGGAGCATTGCTTATCAGGCCAGTGATCCCATTAACAGCTGTGTGCATATAGGTCAGAATGGGTTGATAACTAGTTAGCCAAAACACATTTATTCCTCACCAAAAATGTCCCAGGCACTGGGCTAAATTCTGGAGCTATAAATAAAGGCAAAGACAGTCTCTGCCTTCGAAGAGCTTATCATCTAATGGGGGAGAAAACGGGCAAACAAATAAGGAAGCTCTATACAGGTAAGATAGGCTGGAATTGAAAGAAGGCAGAAACTAAAATGAAGAGGGCATGGGGAAGGCTTCTTGTAGAAGGGGAGATTTGAATTGAGACTTACAGGAAGACAGGAAGTTGAGATGAGGGGGGAGAATGTTATAGGTCTGGGGGTGGCCTGAGAAAATGCCCAGATCTGAGAGATGGAGGGTCTTGTTCATGGAACAACCAAGAGGTGAGTATCATGGGATCAAAGAGAATGTGTTGGGGAGGAAGGGATGAGAAGCCTGGACAGTCAGGAGGATTTGAATGCCAAATAGAGCATTTTGTGTTTTAGCCCAGAGGTGATAGGGAGCCACTGGAGTTTATTGAGTAGGGGAGTGATAATATCAGGCTTTAGCTTTAGGAAAATCACTTTGGTGGCTGAGTGGAGACTGGATTGGAGTGAGGAGACTTGAAGAAGACAGAGCCCACCCAGCAGCCACTTCAGGAGTCCAGGTGTGAGGTGATGAGGAGCTGCACCAGGGAGGGGGCAGGGTCAGAGGAGAGGAGGGGCTACTGGAGAGACCTGTAGAGGTGAAATCCCAAGGCCAAGCACCAGCTTGGAGATGGAGGCGGGGAGGGAGTGAGGATGCCAAGATGACCCAAGACTGAGAGCCTGGAGGGCTGGAAGGTTAGTTGTGTCCTCAGCACAGTTTTGGATGGGCGGGCAAGGGGATAGAGATGGAGTCTGGTTTTGGATGTTTTGCAAAGCTAGTGTTTGAGGTAGGATTAGAACTCAAGTCTTTCTCTGTCCACTGCTCTAGGACACTTGGCTCTGCTGTAGAGTCAGGCTGCTCTCTAAACTTAGCATGAGAAGGCCTTGTATGGGATGTGTCCCAGGAGCAAGGCAGTGTTGGCCAGGATGCAGGGGCAGAGCTGGAAGGCACCTCTCAGCTGACCTCATCCACATTCCTCAGCCTTCCACTTCTTGCATGCTACAAGTATTTTCCTTCCAAAATCCGAAAAATGAAATTGCTCAGTATCTAAAAGGCTGATGGCCAAGGTCATCCTGCTTATGACTGCTCTTCATTATGCAATCAGGGCTGATCACCCCTTCTTTCTTCTGGGTCTTCCTTCTTTCTGGGTCCCAGGTCAAATTCCTTGACCCACCCCACCTGAGAAATTCCACCAGGAAAGATTAATCCACAGAGTCCTGTGGCTGGATTCACCAGGCTGCCCCTTCATCCAGCCTCTTCTCCCACCTCTGCTCCCATTATATAGAAATGTGAGGAAGTGTCACTGAAAAAGCCAACCATGGGGTGGCTAGGTGGTGCAGTGAATTAGAGCACTGGCCCTGGCGTCAGTAGGACCTCAGTTCAAATCTGGCCTCAGACACTTAACACAACAATTAGCCGTGTGACCTTGGGCAAGTCACTTAACCCCAATTGCCCTCCCTTCCTTCCTCCAAAAAAAAAAAATCAGAAAAAAAAAGCCAACCATATTCCTAAACTCTATTCCCAGGACACAACCCTTTCCGGCTGTTTGCAGGCTCATTAAGCAGGCAGCTGACCCTAGATGTTTCCTTTCTTCCTCCCCCACCCTCTTCACCTCATCCCTCATGGCATTTCCTAGAATTTCTTTCCCTCTTCACACTCATTAAAATGCTTTGGGGGGGGGGGGAGGTTGGAGGGGGAAGGAGTGTCCTTCTGTAAATTCTCTCAATCCAGAAGGACATTTGGGCTGGGCATGACTACCCGCTGTGAAAAGATCTCTTTTTTGTCTGTGAGTTAACCACATGGCATTTGACTCTCCCACTTTCTTCTTTAAAACCTGCATAGAGAAGAGTGTGAGCCAAACGAAAGGATGGATGGATGGATATATGGAGGGAATTATGGAAGGATGGGAGAACGGCTGCAGAGAGGGCCTGTTTGCCTGCAATTGAGTTATTCAGATGACTATCTGTTGGTCTGAATGGCCCATGTCTGTGATACTGACTAACTGGGGAGGGCTTCACTAGTCTGTGCTGTGTGAGGACAGTAACATCAGCTCACTCTTGAAAGAGAGAAAACGGAGTCTCTTCCTTTCTCATGCACGGGTTTGTTTTGGGGGAGTCATTTCTACCAACCTTCTTCCAGGGGCACTCTCAACTTTGCCTGGGCCCTGGGATGACCAAGGCACTTGCTTTTCCCATCTATGTCCAGATGAAGGGAACAATCTTGAGGTTCTCAATCTTGAGGTGGTTCTGTGAGATACAACTCATTAACAGATCACCTAAAAGGATTGATCAATCTGACAGCAAGAATGAACAGGAAACTTCCCAAGTGAATTTGAGCAGTGTTGAGAGCTTTTCAATCCCTTTTTTAATGCAGTGGAAGATCCTGAGGGATGATGAGTATTGCATGGGATGGGCTGCAATATGCATCTGGGTAAAGAATGTCCACCCTAAGGAGCCCCTGCGTCTGCTGCAGAGTGGCTTCTGACTTGGAAGTTCAGAATTTACAAAACTGAAAACAATGTTTTAAGGCAGGGAGAGCCAGCCCTGCCCCACACCCAAATCCTGCTACTGCAAGGGAAAGGGATTGAGTCAAGGTTCCACAGCTAATTTGCAGTGGAGCCAGGGCTAGAATTCCTGCCTCCTGCCTCCCAGCCCCATGAAAAATGCTTCGTGGCAGCTTGTCTAGCCTGAGATCAGTACTGTGGGTGCCTGGTGGTTTATCATTTGGATATCCAGGACCCACTGACTTTATGGTTTCACTTAGAACAGTGGTTCTCAACCTGTGGGTTATGTTCAATTTAAATACATCCTGTTTATCAGATATTTAATTACGATTCATAAGAGTAGCAAAATTACAGTTATGAAGTAGCAATGAAAACAGTTTTATGATTGGGGGTCACCACAACATTAAAGGGTTGCAGCATTAGGAAGGTTGAGAACCACTGACTTAGAAGAACCCAAATTTATACTGGTGCCTCAAAACATTCCTTGGCCCCAGCACACAGCCCATTAATGGATAGAGTAAAGCCTCAGTGAATCTCATAGTGAGGCCAACCCATCTCCATAGAGCACTCTGGGATTTGCAATGCACTTTCCTTGTGAGAACCCACTAAGGTCTAAGGTACCCACGTCATGTCCCCATTTGGCAGAGAAAACCATCTCATGGCTTGGTCTGGGGTTCATGCCCTCAGGCAGCTGACACCAAGTCCAGTGTCCCTCTTTCTTTGCTTCATCTGCCTCTAGCATCAAAGCATACATGCCTCTCATGACTTTGATTGACTGACCAAGTGTTCTAGGTCAGGCCTTCCTCAGGAGATCCAGTGATCCCAACTCAGGATTAGAACCACATGCCTCCATGGAGGCCCTGGCACCTTTGACACAAGGCAGTGTCCTCAGCAGCTTAGACGACTGTTCCCCAAACCTGATGTGCTCAGTGGGGCCCAGCTTCACTCTCTGCTACAACCACCATGATGGCATGCCTCCCTCACCTCAAGGCTGTGTTGCTGGATTCACAGGGCAGCACTGAGTCCCTCCAGTCTGAGAAGCCCTTGAACCTGTGGCGAATAGGAGGTTGTGGTAGGAGTTGGAGCCCGGGTCCTCTGGGCTGCTGAAGCTCAGAGGATGCTTAGTAGGGCTCTTGTCATCTTATGTCATGCTTGGTGAGGTTGGACCTGTTCCCCCAGAGCTGGCAGCAGACTGGAAGCCTTCTGCAGCAGGCCCTGCTGACACAGTGGTCCATGGCTCATTGTTACCAGGGGCCTCCTGAGCCCTTTAGAAAACTCTTGTTTTTCAAAATATTTCTATTCTTTAGAGGTGCCAGGGGCCCATTTTGCCTTTGAAGATTGGCTGCCGGCTTGCTCATGCCTAGCTGACTGAGACTGTTTGCCTTTCTACAGGCTCACATTTATTCTCTGGGGGCTACCCTGAAAGCCGCCATCGAATATGTGATTGAACCTGAGCTAGAGCCAAAGTTCTGTAAGGACCTGGAGGCCCTCCTGGACCAGATGCAGGAAGAGAGTCCTGGCTGCAGGCCTGACATTGAGGTGAGCTGGAGGGAGGATGGGTGATCGGGTGACCTAGTGATGGAGGATTGTGTGTCTGCCCACCTCATCCCCAGGAGTCAGTCAGCAAGCATATATAGGGGTGTTTGCTTTGTGCCAAGTACTGGACTAAGCCCAAGGTACCAAGGTAGGCAAGCCCCTGCCCTCAAGAGGCTTACATTCTATTGGGTAGGGAGAGATAACCCCTAAAATGGGGTAAGGAGTAGATGGAGGAGGAAGAAAGAAAGGTCAGAGCCTGAGCCCTCCCCATGACGGAGCTTCTTTGAAAAGGGGGCAGGGAAGGGGGAGCAGGCATCTATGTCACAGCGGTGAAGTCCAGAGGATGAGGTGTGGCTAGTCTGGTCCCTTCCCCAGAACAGAGATTCTGAGAACTTGCCAATGGGAACAGAGCCCACAGGGTTGGAGGGAGGAGGTTCCTGAGGCATGGTGGTGAGAGGCAGCGGGGTGCTTCCCCAGTGACTGTCAATGGGCATGGCTCTGGGTCAGCTCCACCCTGCTCTCTGAGGATATAGCCCTGTGGCCACACCAGATCTAGGGGTTTCCTTGCAGACAAGGTATTCCCAGGTATTCCCCAGGAGAAAGAGATGCACTCATCCTGACCTCCAGTGCCATGGATTGTCCATTTGTAAAGGTCCAGGGTGGGCCCATGCACAGACCTGGTGGTGTCAAGAGGCATCTCCCTGCCCATTCAGCCTCTGGCCCCCACGTGGGCAGCAATGTGCCTCCCTCTCGTCCCAATGAGATTTGTTCAGTTCTGGCTGGAAGGACTCTCCCTTTTCACCCACTCCCTGAGCCCCCTCAGGGCCTGTTTTCCCAGCCTTTGGAGGCCCTTTCTTGCACTTCTGCTCTTCTCCCTTGGCAGGTGGTCATAAAGAAAGGCCTTTCACTTGTCATCCCTATTGGTCTTAGCGTCTCCATGATATGAATGTGCCTCATTTATTTCACCGTTGCCCTGTTGGTGGACTCTTAGGGTGCTTCCAGGTTTTTGCAATTCCCCATAAAGCTGCTATGAAAATCTGTGAGCAGGTAGCCTTTTTTATAACCTTTCCAGGGCACATTCCCAGCATTGGGATGATTAGGTCAAATGATATGACGGTTTTAAAACTGTCACTGCATAGTGCCAGATACAAAAAAAAAAAACCAAACTCTCTTGACGCGGGGGAGGGCGCCTGCCCTCCCACTATCCTGCTGGCGCAGAATCTCATTCTTTGCACAAATTTGATGGGCATCAGGTGGGCCAGCAGAGCTCTTTAATCTTTAGTGAAGTTGAACAATGACGTTGAGTGGTTGTGAACAATTTGTGTTTCTTCCTTTGAAAATGGTCCCTTCATATCCTTTGACTATTTCTACCCATTGCGGGCTGGGAATGACCACTGTTGGCATGCACTGATCAGTCATGAACGATGGACCAGGCGACACCCAAAGCCTTTATTCTCTGCCCAATGCTTGTTAGCTCTCCTCACACCATAACTTACCTGAGTCCCTGGAGTGATACACAGCATAGGACGTGTTAGCCTCCGACTCCGCATCCCCATGCTCTCCATCATCAGGGTACATGGTTCATCCAAGCATGTTTCCTGGGTTACTCATCGAAATTCAGATGTCATCTCAAAGCTGATACAAGAAAGGGGCTTATGCAAGATGGCTTCCTTCCTCATGCTCTCGCTTAACTAGAGTGACACCAAGATGATGTCCCTCTGATGAAGCAAGGGTTTGCCTGCCAGTGTTCCACTGACCTCTGAGAATGGCTGCCCTTTCCTGGGCTCCATTCCTCTCCCCCACAATGGACTTGCTTCAGGTCAGACTAAGACAAAATAAATCCCGGGGCCTTGACTGGGCAAGAATTCTGTAGTAGCACTGCCCCAAATCAGCAGGTTGTCAAGAGAGGGTTAGAGACCCTTGTCCTAGCCACACAGAGTCAGCTTTGGTCTGTCGTTGGCCTAGCCTCTGAGTTCTTCCCAGTCTTCCCAGGAGTTGTTGGCATGCTGTGGGCAAAATAGCTTTCATAAGGGTGTGGGTCTAGGAGAGACCCTTGGTCTGGATGGTCCGGCCATGGCTGATTCTTATCAACAAAAGCATTCTTGTTGTATGATGGGAAAGGCAAGTCTGGAGACCTTTCTTTTGTCTCTGCCTTGTGTCTAGAGCATCATCACCTTATGTGAAGGCAAAGTGCAGGCGGCTTCCTCCTGTGAGATCTGTCGGGATCTGTCTGCAGTTGGGAGAAGAGTACTTTCAATCGAATCCTTTGGGACTTTTCAAGGTGAAAACAGTAAGCCAGATACCTGCTTGGAAAGGAGATGCCATTTGTGAGCTAGGGAAAGCAAGAGCATGCTGGGAAACTGAGAAGTGAGTCTTGCTTGGCAGGTGTGAGGGATTGGGGCCCCTGGAGATACACCCTTGTTCCTTGGGAGCACAGAGAGGCTCCTGGAAAAACCTCCCTGGATTAGTGAGGGCTTGCAATCTGAGGGCACCTGAGACTTCTGGACATCAGCTCCGGCATCACTACCTTTGTCCTCTGGCCTTGTGGACCCTGAGGCTGGGGAGGGGAAGGCGGACAGAGCCCAGAGTTCTGCTTAAGGCTCTGACGGGCCCTGTGTGACTTTTGCACCAATCCAGGCTGCCTTGTTTTCCTCATCTGTGTTTTCTGGCTGCCTGGTACTCCTGCTAGGAAGGGGAAGAGCAGAGGCCCCTGCTGGCAAAGCACAGTCATGGAGATCCTTTGTCCCATTTGCTCTGTCTCCCTCTTTCCCTTCCTGCTCCAAGATTCTTGGCACCACAGAGCCTTCTTGGGGTCACTGTCTGCAGAAGACCCCTCCTTCCTTCTCCAGAATTTGCCCCACCATTCTCTCCATCCTTTATGGTCTTTCCCTGCTCTCTGCCTACAATCACATCCACCTGTCCCACTGCCTTGAAAAAAACTCACTGAAGTGGCCCAAGAAAAGCATGGGAAAGGAAGTTTCCAGCATTTGTCCTCTAGGCCCTTTGTAAGGCCCTGAAGATGGGGAAGAACCCACAGGGAAAGTGAGTGGAGGAGAAGGGACAGCCCCAGACACCCTGGCAAGCCCTCGCCAGGGGAGAAGCTCAGGGAGCCTTCAGGTAGGAAGACTTGGGTGGGAGGCCCAAATGTCCAGAGTACTAAGGGGCTCAGGCTGTTCACCTCTGGGTTTTTCAGTCTCTGATGTAGTCATTCCCAAGAGGAAAAAAGAATTCACGAGAGACTTTTGGGGGCCACATGATGTGGAATCCTCAGGAGTCCCGTAGCCCAAGATCTCAGGCTGGTCTCAGCATAGCAGTACATCCTGCACATAGCCCCACCTCCCGCCCCTGAAAGCCATATTCCTGCAGCCGCAGGATTTGATGTGGGTCCCTCAACTCCTCCCAGGACCATCCATTTACTTACCAGTAAGTGAGAGGCTGGTGCCCTCATCAGGGCCATTGTCAGCAGCCACTGTCCTTCCTCCCTGACTAGGGTGACGGTGAGGCTCCAGGGAGTTTGAAGCAGAAGAGCTCTTTGAGTGACAGGGGGAATTCAGGGAAGCCAGGTATGTCCTTCCTCAGAGGTGTTCTTGGGGCCAGGTCCAAGGAGAAGAGAGACTGATTGTCTCAGACTATGGCTGAATCTCCCATGCCCTGACATGTGGGAGTGACTAGGAGTTATACTGGTCTGCGTTGCAAAGGCTTACTGCCTAACATCATAATATATTTTTTTTTTGTCACACACAGATGTGAATGAGAACATGTGGAGGGGAAGAATGGGCCCAAAAAGCAAGGGAACCATAACCCACCCTGATGAGAAAAGGCCAGACAGTGACACATCCACTGTACCAGACTCAGGAGTTGGAGACAGCAGCTCCATGACCCACAGAAACCTGCCTCTGACGCCCCCAAGTCGGGAGAGAGAGGACAGAGAAAGTTTCTCTAAGGAAAAGCTGGCCAACTTCTTCTTGGATTCAGGGTATTTCCACAGTGACCTGGACAGAGGCCTTCTGAAGAAAAGTCGCCTGAGAAAAATCCAGACTTTCCCACGGCTCCTAATGGAAGCCCCAGAATCCAACAACTTCTGCATGTCTTTGACAAGTGGGGGCTCTCTGGCCAGGAAAAATCAACTTCCTCCATCTGAATTATTTCCCCCCGACTATAGAAAGATCTTCCCAGAGGGGAAAAATGTTCCTTTTTCCATAAAATCCCAGCCTAAGCACCGACTCAGATCTGAGCACTCGACTGACCCTCATGGGGAAAAGTCACTGCCTCTGCCACGGGAGTTAGCCACCAACACTCGAGGAAGTGGCAGGGGTAGTGATGGCGGCAATGGTGGTAAGGGGGAGAGCAACCCTGGACTTGAACTTAAGCCTGGAGAAGAAACTCCTGACGTGGCAGAAATGGCCAAAAATGGTGAAACTTCAGGAGGACTGAGCAAAAGTGCACTGTTGTCTCTGAACAAGTTGATCTTAAGAATGAATCCTGATGAAGAAAGGTGCCTTCCGAGTCCCTCAAGCCCACAGGAGCTGAGTGAAAACATGATGATGGCGGGCAGCCACAGAGACCATGGGCAAGAAGGCAAGAAGCTGGACACTGTCAGCAATGAACAGGTAGGTGGTTACCTTGCTATTTCTGTGTGTGTTCCAGAGATGCTAGGGCATCCAAGGGCAGCTGCCTTTGGAGCCTCTTCCACATGCCTGTGTATGTACCTGATTGGACAACAGTCTGTCTCTTAGCTGGAATACCTTGGCCCCTGGGTCCAGGTCCATATGCAGAGTCCTCAATAGCAAAGTCATGTGTGCAGGAGAAATCTCTCCTCATCTGAAGGTAGGTCTTAAGGACATTTCAGCCTAGACTCTTTGACGCATGCAGAAAATGGGGCTCAGAGGACTCCTTAAATAGCCTGAGTCCCTGGGCCCCTGGTGTAGCCCTCCTAAAAGGCTTGGCATTTTCAGTTCAGTTGACACCCAACAGACACTAATTGGGCACCTTTCACGGGCCAAGCAACAAAAGCAGCAGCCCTTGCCCTTGGGGAGCTGACATCCATCTCAAGTCACCAGGAAGTGAGAGAGCCCGAGAGGGGCCTCCTCCAGCTGGGGGAAGTGGGGAGATTGCAGCCCTCAGGCCTGTGTCAGGTCCTCCTCAGGCCCTAGGAAAGCAGGAAGCTCCACCTCCCTCCAGGGAGCCCAGTAGGCTCAAAGGCTACCTTCAAGCCACCAATCCCAGCTAAGCCTTTCAGAAACAACAGAAAACTAACCTGTAACTTAAGCATTTGAAGCCCATGGTTTAGTGACCAAGCCTATGGCTGGATTTTTATCCAATTTATTTCTCTTTTCCTCTGAACATAGTGATGGTAATCTCTCTTAGAAAGCTACAGACAAGGGGTGGCTAGGTGGTTCAGTGAGTAGAGCACTGGCCCTGGAGTTAGGAGGACCTGAGTTCAAATCCAGCCTCAGACTCTTAACACCAAAAACTAGCTTTGTGATCTTGGGCAAGTCATGTAACCCCAATTGCCCTGCCTTCCCCCCTCCAAAAAGCAAAAAAATAAAAACAAAGCTACAGACAGATTATTTCCTTTTATTCATTAGAGACCTAAGCTCAGGATCCCACCTCAGATCCATTTTGGTTGTGTGACCTTCAGGTTCCTGTCCTTATTTTTTTATTGTTTATTTTTAGTATTTTTTCAGTCATATCTAAAGTATCCTGACCCTTTCGGGGGGAGGGGGGTTCTTAGCAAAGATACTGGGGCAGTTTGCCATTCTTTTTCCATTTCATTTTATAGATGAGGAAACTGAGACAAACAGGGTGAAGTGACTCGTCCAGGGTCACACAGTTTGTCAGTATCTGAAGTCATATTTGAACTCAGATCTTCCTGACCCCAGGCCCTGTGTTCTGTGCACTGTGGCATCACCCAGCTGCCCTAGAAGAGACAATGTCATGAAAACACAGCAAAGACAGTATCGAGGACATTGATGATTTTGGAGAGGGCTGCTTCAGTTGAATAATGAGATGGAAGCCAGACCACAGAGAGTCACAAAGAGAATGAGAGGAGAGTAGAGGCATCTGTTGTCAGTGATCTTCTCAAGAAGGTTAGTCACAAAAGGCAAGAAAGAGCTGACAATTGTGATTGCACTAAATCTGCACAAACAAAACTAACACAGCCAAAATTAGAAGAGAAGACAAAATTGGGGGAAATCTAATGGCTTACCTCAATACCAGCTAGATAAGAGAGTTACCCACTACCAAATTATTTTAATAACAGTGGCTATGTGTGCAGCGTAGTTTGAGATCTGGTACAAGGGCCCCTTCTTTCCCATTTTTTTCCTTGATTGACTTTATATTCTTGACCATTTGTTCTCCCAGATAAATTTTGTTACTTTTTCTAGCTCTGTAAATTAATTCTTTTTAGTACTTTCTTATGACACTGTATGAATAAATTAATTTCAGTAGTTATGTAATTTTTATTGTATTGGCTCAGCTGCCCATGCATAATTAATATTTCTCCTATTATTTAGATCTGTCTTTATTTGTGTGGGCAGCCAGGTGGTGAAGACTTGGAATCAGGAAGACTCATTTTCAGGAGTTCAAAACTGGTCACAGACACTCACTAGCTGTGTGATCATGGGCAAGTCACTTTACCCTATTTGCCTCAGTTCCCTCATCTGTAAAATTAGCTGGACAAGGATATAACAAACCACTCTAGCATCTTTGTTGAAAAATACCCAAAATAGGGTTATGAAGAGTTAGACATAACTCAGTCATAACAACAGTAACAATTTATTTGTGTAAAAAATGTTTTGTGATTACGTTCATAGTGTGTTGCTTGGTGGGTAGACTCCCAAGTATTTTGAACTCTCTATAGTTATTTCGTTATTATTGCTATTTTAAAATTTTATTTTTGTTTTCATTTCCAAATTCTCTCCCTCCCTTCCCCTCCCTCCCTCCCCCATAGAGAAGGCAAGAAATATGATACCTATTCTACATATGAAGTCATGCAAAATATACTTCTTCTAGACATTTCCTGAGGAAAAAAGAAAGAGGAAGGAAGGAAGGAAGGAAGGAAGGAAGGAAGGAAGGAAGGAAGGAAGGGAGGGAGGGAGGGAGGAAGGAAGGAAGGAAGGAAGGGAGGGAGAAAGGAAGGAAGGAAGGGAGGGAGAAGAAAAGAGGGAGGGAATGAGAGGGAGAGGAAGAAAGGAAGGGAGGAAGGAAGGGAGGGAGGGAGAGAGAAAGAGAAAGAAAGAAAGGAGTTTCTATTCACTTTTCTCCATGGAAGTGAATAGAATTTTCCATTATGAGTCCTTTGGAATTGCCATGGATCATTATGTTGATCAGAACTGCTAGGTATTTTACAATTGACTCTGCACTGTTCACTTTGCAACAGACCATATATCTTTAAAATATTTTTCCTAAAACCATCCTCTTCATCATTTTGCTGCAGGTCCACCCAAGGGCCAGCCTCAGGTGTGTGTGGAGATGTGGGTGAGAGGAAAAAATGACCAGGGGATAGTTCAAGAAAGAACCATGAACTCCATTTAATGATTGTAAAAGTTTATTGTTATGCTCTTCAGTGGGCAGGAGGGCTTAGGAAGCCTGCAAAAGTGCAAGACAAAGAAATACAGATTATATAGTCATAATAACATAAATCAGGTATCAATTATACTAACTAGGTGAATAAGGATGGTTTTAGGGAGGAGTTAAGGAGTGGTCAGTGCTTAAAGGGACATGCACTTTTCATATCTATTGAGCAGGTGTATTGCCCATAATTCACTGGGAAAAAGCCCAGGAGGAGGCTACCAGGAGGTGTGGTTTTTGCCTTGAAACGTCATCTAAGTCAACTAGCGGTCAATTCTGACTGAGAGGTGCCCAGTCTGTTACCCATAAATGTCCTGTTTGACAAGATGAATGTTGGAAGCTAGACTAACTGGACTGACTCCAGGATGTGCCTAATTGGAGAGGAGTTAGCTTACTGATAGTGCATTGAAAGATTCATAGGTGTGACTGACCACTAGAACAAGGGAGCTATACATTTCTCTAATTGCTTATAGGTGGTTGGGTGAAGGATTCATGGGTATGACTTGTTATTGTAACAAGCAGGGCTAATGGCAGCTAAGCAGAGGGCTGTTCAGGGAAGAGGTGGAGTTAATGGTTTTATGGCTGAGGGAGGTGAAACTTTACAACCAAAGTTGCAGCTGAATGCTACAAACATAGGCACCCCCAACACCCCATCAACAGGGCCAATAATCTAATGAGAGACTTGTCCTCTTTAAGTATCTGAAGTTTGGGGGGCAAAGTATCTTTAAGTATCTGAAGCTGGTTGGAGTCAGGATCTCAGACAAGAGTCTTTTAAAGTGTATTCCCCAGGGCGCCGGCTTTTTCAGGCCACAGACACCTGGCGGGGGGGGGGGGGGGGGGGGGGGG
>CM053598.1:250072-312453 GCA_028646575.1 Pseudocheirus occidentalis | reverse complement strand
TGGGTAACAGACTGAGCACTTCTCAGTCAGAACTGACCACTAGGTGGTCAATTAGGTGATGTTTTAAGTGTCAGAGACTGGATTTGAACTCAGGACCTCCTGAGTTCACCGACTTCAGGGTCAGTGCTCTATTCACTGCGCCACCAAGTTGTTTTTAACAATGAAGGCCTAAATATGCCCTAAATGCACACAATAATATTCTATCACATTCATATACCATAATTTGTTCAGCCATTTCCCAATTGATGGACATCCCCTCAGTTTCCAATTCTTTGCCACCACAAAAAGTGCTGCTGTAAATATTTTTGCACATATGTATGGGTCCTTTTCCTGTTTCCTTTTCCTTTGATCTCTTTGATCTCTTTGAAATACAAACCTAATAAGGGTATTCCTGGGTCAAAGGGACACAATTTTATGTTCTTTTGGGCACAGTAACTGTTCTCCAAAATGGTTGGAACAGGTCCCAGCTACATCAACAATGCATTTTTGTTGTTTTTAGTCATTTCCAACTCTTTGTGAACCCCTTTGGGGTTTGCTTGGCAGAGATACTGGAGCGGTTTGCTGTTTCCTTCTCCAGCTCATTTGACAGATGAGGAAACTGAAGGGTAAAGTGACTCGCCTAGGGTCACACAGCTAGTAAGTGTCAGAGACCGGATTTGAACTCAGGAAAATGGCTTCCTGATTTCAGGCGCAACGCTCTCTGCAGTGTGGCGCCACCTAGTGGCCCCACACAGTGCTTTGGTCTACCTGTTTTCCCACACCGTCTAGTATTTGGCATTTTTTTTCTGCCATCTTAACCAGACAGCTATGAGATGGGACTTTGGAATCATTTTAGCTGGAATTTCTCCAGTTATCCGTGATTTGGAACATATTTTCACATGACTATTAATGGCTTAGATTCCTTTCACTAAAAGCCACCCTTTCATATCCTTTGACTTTGTCAATTGGAGAATGATTTCTTATTTTCATAAATTTGACTCAGTTCCTTATATATTTTAGAAATGAAACTCTGTCAGAGGAATTTGATGCAAAAGAATTTCCATTTCCTCCTTTTCTTCTAATTTTGAATGCATTTGGTTTTATTTGTGCAAAAAAAATATTAATTTGATGTTCTCAAAACTAACTATATGACTCTCCATGATCCCCTGTCTTGTTTGGTCATCAGCTCTTTCTTCCCTTATCTATAAATCTAACAGGTGAATTTCTCCATGCTGCCCCCATTTGCTTTATGATATCTCCCTTCATGTCTAAATCATGTACCCACTTGGAGCTTGATTTGGTGTATAATGTGAGAGGTTATCTATGCCTAGTTTCTGCCAAATATTCTTGTCAAATGGTGCTTTTTGTTAAATGGCGAGTTCTTACCTCAATAGCTACAACCTTTGTGTTTTTCAGACACTGTGTTCTGTGCTCATTTGTTTCTGTATATTGTGTGCCTAGTCTATTCCATTGATCCCATTTCCTATCTAGTACCAGATCATCTTAATGATGACCAGAAATCTCATACTTCTCAGCGCCCTTTCCTCACATTTTTTCCCACTGATTCCCTTGATGGTCTTGGCCTTTTGCTCCTCCAGATGAATTTTGCTATTTTTTTCTGGCTCTTTAAAGTAATTCTTTGGTAGTTTGATTAGGGTGGCACTGAGTAAGTCCATTTAGATATATTTAGGTAATCAATTGGTTTGGCCTTTGTATTATTTCTTCAGTTATTTAGAATTATCTTTATTTGTATGAAATATTTTGTAATTGTGTTTCTACAACACCTGTGTGTGTCTTGGCAAGTAGATTCCCAAATATTTTATACTGCCTGCAGTTATTTTAATTGGAATTTCTCTTTCTATTTCTTCCTATTGAGTTTGTTGGTAATATATAGAAATGTTGGTGATTTGTGTGGGTTGGGTTTATTTTATATGCTGCAACTTTGCTGAAGTTATTCATTGCATCAGTTAGTTTGTTGGCTGGTTCTTTAAGTATCTCATCGTATTATCTGCAAAAAAGGTTATAGCTTTGTTTCTTCTTTACTTGTGCTCATTACTACAGTTAGCATTTCTAGCACAATATTGAATAATAATGTTATGAGCATTCTTGCTTCCCCCCTGATCTTATTGGAAAGGTTTATAACTTACTTCCATTACAGGTCAATGATTGCTCTTGGTTTTACATAGATAACTATTTATCATTTTAAGGAAAGCTCCCTCTTCTTCCTGCTCTTTCTAGTGTTTGTTTGTTTGTTAAGAGGAATAGGTGTTGCGTTTTGTCAAAAGCTTTTTCTGCGTCTTTTGAAGTTATCCTGTGATTTTTTTGTTTTTGTTATTAATCTGGTCTATGATTATAGTCTTCCTTATATTGAACCAGTCCTGAATTGTTTATAAGAACCCAACCTAGTCACAATATGTGATCTTTGTGATATAATACTGCAATTTCCTTGCTACTATTTTATTTACAGTTTTTTCATCAATATTCATTAAGGAAATTGGCCTATTGTTTGCGTTCTCTGTTTTGATCCTCCCTGGTTTAGATATCAAGGCCATATCTTTGTAATAAAAGGAATTTGGTAGCACTCCTTTATCTATTTTTTCAAGTAAATTATGTAGCATTAAAATTAATTGTTCTTTAAGTGTTTGGTAGAATTTGATTGTAAATCCATCTGATCCTGAGTTTTTCCCCCTTTAAGAGTTCATTTGTACCTTGTTCAATTTTTTTTAAAGATATAGTTATTTAATACTTCTTTTATGCTACTCTAGAAAATTATATTCTTATAAATATTTATCCATTTCATTTAGATTATCAGTTTGGGGTATATATTTGGGCAAAATAGCTCTTAATAATTGTTTTTATTCTTGTTTGTAAACTCACAATTCACATTTTCCATTTTTGATGCTGGTAATTTGGGTTCTTTTCCTTTAAAAAATCAAATTAATTTATCTATTTTATTATGTTTTTCCCTAACATACCAGCTCCTACTTTTATTTATTAGTTGAATGGTGGTTTTTTTTTTAGTTTCCAATTTTGTTCATCTCTCCTTTGATTTTTTAGGATGTCTATTTTAATATGCTTTAAATGTGTTGCCTTGCTAGGGTTTTTTAGTTGTGTACCCAATTAATTGATCTGATCTTCCCCTCCTTTTTGGAGGTCTTTGTAACCTCAACGCATGGTCAGTTTTTGTGAAGATGCCATGCACAAATAATCCTTTCTAGTCCTATTTGCTAACATCTAAAGGTTTACCGTACAGAACTTTAGTAAAATTCTACTCATCTCCTTAACTTCTTTCTTATTTTATGGCTACATTTATCTAGATCTGGAAGGGATAAATTGAAATCCCATACTATTATAGCTTTACTGTCTTTTTCCTCCTGAAACTTCTTTAACTTTTCCTTTAAGAATTTAGATGTCATTTGATGCTTATCTGTTCAATACTAGTATTAATTCATTGTCTATAGTACCTTTTAATGAAATGAAGCTTCCTTGCTCATCTCTTTTAACTCAGTCTATTTTTGTTTTTGCTTTGTCTGAATTTTTGGTTGCTACCCTTCTTAAAATAAATTCAGCTAAAGCAGAATAGATTCTGCTCTGGTCCCTTATTTTCACTTTATGTATATCTTTCTGTTTCAAGTGCATTTCTTATAAACAAAATATATCGTTGGATTCTGGTTTCTAGTCCATTCTGCTACCCTCTTCCATTTTATCAATTAGTTCATCCCATTGACATGCACAGTTATAATTGTGAATTGCCCTCCGTCTTCTTCTCTTATATTTTTCCTTCACTTTTTTCCCATCTCCTCTTTAAGAGGTTTTTTTGTGTTTGTTTCTTTTTCTTTTTTTGGCTTCTGACTACTGCCTCCCTTAATTTTCCCTCTGGTTTAATGCTTTCTTCACCCTTTCTCTTAACCCCTTTCCTTCCTACTTTCATATTTGGTAAAAATAAATTTCAGGGATGTGTGTGTGTGTGTGTGTATTCTTCCCTCCTTCACCCAGTTCATATTACAGTGAGGTTAAAGCATCACTGGCTTCCCCCCAACTCTGCTACTGTCCTTTCCATTATATAAACTCTACCTTAAGCACCACACTTAAGTGAGTTTATTTTCTCTGTTCTTCCTCTCTCCTCATTTCCTACCACATCCCAGTTACCCCACTCTTCCATTATTTTTTATATCATCCCAATATAATAGAAACATACCCAGGCCCTCTGTCTTAATAGACTCCATGTCAGAGCCCTGGTGATGATAAAGTTCTGACGAGTTATACGCATCATTTCTCCATATAAGAATGTGAACAATTTAACCTTATTTAGTCCCTGAAGATTTCCCAATCAGTTTTGCCTTTTTGTGCTCCTTCTCTTGAGTCCTGTGTCTCATGTGTAACATATTTTCTACTCAGTTCTGGTTTTCTGATCAGGAACACTGGAAGGTCCTCTATTTCATTCATTATTTCTTTTCCCCCTATAGGAATACATTCAGTTTTATTGGGCAAGTTATTCTTGGTTATAAGTCTAGATCCTTAGCTTTCTAGAAAATCAACTCCAGACTCTTCATTTCATTATAGCGATGGCTGTTAAATTTTGTGTGAGCCTGACTGGCTTTATGGTACTTGGACTTTTTCTTTCTAACTGTTTGCAGTATTTTTCCTTATCCTGGGAGATCTGGATTTTGGATACAATATTTCTGGGAGTTTTCATTTTTGTGTTTTAGAAGATGCCAACAGATTCTTTCTATTTCTGCTTTTGTCTCTGGTTCTAAGATATCTGGGCAGTTTTATGATTTCTTGACCTATGATGTCTAGGCTCTTTTTATTTTGTTTGCTTGTTTGTTTGTGGCTTGTAGACAGTTCAATGATTCTTAAATTGTCTCTCTTTAGTCTGTTTTCCGAAACAGTCATTTGTCCTACGAGATAGTTCACATTTTCTTCAATTGTTTTTAATCTTTTGACTCAGTTTTATTGTTTCTTGATGTCTTGTGGAGTCATTTGTTTCCATCTGACCAGTTCTAATTTTCAAGAAGCTATTTTAGGGTGTTTTGTACCTCTTTTACCAACTTGATAATTCTCTGTTCATAACTCTGTTCCATAGTTCTTGTTTTTTTTATCATTTCTTTGATATTTTTTAACTACTGCTTTAACTCTTCTAGGGATTCTTGATAGGCTTGTATTCAATATGCATTTTTCTCTGAAGCTTTGACTATAAGTGTTTTCAAGTTATTGTCATCTTCTGTGATTGGTTCTGTCTTGAAATTCCCTGTCATCATAATAGCTCTTTACAGTCAGGTTTTCCTTTTGTTTGCTTTTTCTTCTGGCCTGTGTCTTGATTTTGGACTTTACATTAATTCTGGGCTTTGTGCACTTCTGGAAGAGGACATCTAACCTGAACTTCATGTTTTTACATATGCTATTGCTGATTTCACAGGTTTGTTGGGGGCCTTGCAAGTTTTCAGTGCAGTGTTCCCCAAGTGTTGTTATATAAGGAGAGATCTGTTCCTGCCTTCCTGGTCAAGATCTGTGATTTCCTACAACAAGTTTGAGTATATTGGATTATATATAGTTGAGTTTCCATAGATTGTTGCTGGACTCAGTTGCTGTTAGCCCACTGGGAAGTTCTACAGGTTTGGAACAGTTGAGCTGCCTTTGGCCTGGATTTCTTGCCATGGTTATTTCACATGCTGGAATAAAGGCTAGAATTGAGTCACCACTCACACCTGGGCTCAGAGCCACATGTCTATAACTTGTTCCTTCCTCTGTACACATCTAAGATCTACTCTAATTCATTACTGTTCCTCTCTACCCTGGATCTATTACCCAAAATTAAGTAATAGGTGCCAGAAGTGCCAGATGACATTGTTCCTATACCTAGGACTGGTTCAGGGATCCTGTGGAATCTCTTTCTACTCTGGTGCTTTTTACCCTGGTCCAAGTTGTCTTGGCCCTCTTTCCATTCCTGAATTCTAGAATGCTCCTAGCCACTACTGTATGACTGCACTTCTGGCAAGTTCTCCAAACCCAGGATTCATAAACTTATCTTCCTAAGCTGCCCTAGGCCGTAAAAATTACTCACTGTGACCTTTTTCCTGACTTTTCCAACCAGAATTTAATCTGGTGCCTTTTCTAGGTCATTTTAGATCACCTCTGGAAGAGGTAAGTTGGGTGAGCTACACAAAAATGCTACCTCTCATGCTACCATCTTGATTCTGCCTCTCATGGCATCAGGGTTTCTTTTTTATGAAATATAGCATAAGATTTTCATCTTAGAGAGTTGGAAGGGGGAGCTATGAGACACTTGAAGAGGAATAAAACATTTAGAAAAGCCATTGTGGTGAGTGGGTTGGTGAATCAATATGGGAAAAATGAAAAGATTACCTAGCAGCAATAAGGATCCAGTTGAGATGGTATAACATAAACTTGTAGTGGATTCAATCAGCACAGTTTAATGATTTTCTCCAGTTTTATTCAGTATTGCACAAGTAGGAACAAAGGCAGTGCATGATAGGAGTGATCTAAGACTGAGGCTTGATGGGACAAGGGACTCAAGAAAAGAGGTTAATGTAGAGTTTACCTGGTTCATCAAGAATCAAGATTGGAAAAGAAAGAGAGTGATGGTGTCCTGAAAAAGAATGGAAGGGTAGAGAAATTAAAAGTCATGGTTAGAACAAAGAACAAGGTTAAGGGTCACAAAGCAGAGGAAGAAGTAGAAAGCCAATAGATCAAACAAGGGACTTTCAGGGTTCTTGAACTTGGAGGTAGTTCATTTGTGGATGATGACAACATCAATAACTATCTCTATAGATACAGTTGAGTGGAGGAGGAGGTCATGAGAAATGGGTCTGTTGAGGAATTCTGAAGTTAGGATGTTAAAGGGAGGGCTAGCATATATGTTAAAGTCCACTCATGTGAGAATAGGAGTTGAGGAGGAAAAGACTTAGTCAGGAACTGAACCCATCTAGAAAAGAAAAGGAGTTTCTTGGAGGTAAACAGACAACAGCTACCAAAATCTTAATTGAGTGGTAGATACAGAATGAATAAACCTCAAAGAAGAAGGGATTAGTGTGTGGTAGAAGTAGGGGGAGAGGGGTAGCTAGGTGGCACAATGAATAGAGCACTGGCCCTGGAGTTAGGAGGACCTGAGTTCAAATCCAGCCTCAGATACTTGATGCTTAACTAGCTGTGTGACCTTAACCCCTTAACCTCTGTGGGTCACTTAACCCCAACTGCCTTGCCTTCCATCCTCCAAAATTAAAAAAAGTAGAGGGAGAGCCTGAAAATGGCAACGGGGAGCAAGGAGCATTCTGACTCCCCCACCATGAACAGTGACTAGTCAAGAGAGTGTGGGGAGATGAAGCCAGTGCCAGAGTGGGTGGCCAGGAAAACTGGATCATCAAGAGTGTTCCAAATCTTACCAAACAGAACAAGATGAAAAAAGTAGGAAGGAAAGAGATTTTAGATGAAAGCTACTTACCTATGGAGTAGACCAGAGAGTACAATTGGTAGAGTGGGAGTGGGAAGGGGAGGAGTTAGGTTGGAGAGTGGGAATAAGGGAATGGTAAGATGGAAATGGGGTTTGAACAATAGCAACAATGGCATTAGGGATTCAGGGTCACTGGGCTGTTCTGATGTGGAGAGGGCTGGCCTCAGTTTGAGAATGTCTGGGGTGAGGCCTTGAACTCTGCTCTTTTTACTGTTTGGAGGGGCTATCTAAGCTGTCAAGAATCATATAGTAAATGCCTATGATGGATATACAAAAAACAAAGGCAAAAAGAAAGTCTTTGTCCTCAAGGAGTTCACAGTCTAGTGGGAGTGACAACATGAAAAACAACATATACGCAATCAAGGTACAGAAGGGATAAATGAGAGAGACAATGGGGAAATGTAGACCAAATTGGAACCACATGGGCCACACTGGAGACCTCAGGTGGAAGGCTCTAGAGTGTTGCTTTGTAAGGAAGAAGCCTGGGCTCCAGTCCTCAGTCACTTACATGACATTGGGCAAGTTATTTCATCCTCATCACCTCGTGCAAAATGGATGTGCCATTGCCTTCAGGGGCATGTTGTGTGAGTAAAGAAAGATAATATGTCACCGAAATGGCTATAGCAGCCAGGGATAGGGTTGGAAGGAAGTGCTTTAGCCTGCCCAGAGCACTTCTGGCCTGTCCATTGCCTTTCTAGATCGAAGGCAGGTAAATCAGAGATTCGTGTACTTACTTGATAGTTGAGTAAATGATGGTGAAATGCTGTGATCTAATAGGGAACACAGTTTCTCAGCCCCACGGCAGTAGGGTAACTTGGAGAAGAAATATGAGAACAGAAGGAAGGGCCATTGGGGGAGGTAACTGGAAGGAGAAGGACTGGAGTCTAGTCACCATTGCCTCAGAGTCACCACATAAGTCCTCTCAGGGTCTGGGGTCTTTGTCTAGAAGGGCTAGGCATCTGACATCTAGTCTTCAGGGTCCCCAGTAGGTAAGCATTTGGTGACTTTTGGTAAACTAATTATCACCTAATGATCACCTCTGTACATGATGCTGGTACTTGTGTATGACCTTGTGGTTGATAATGATGGTTATGGATACCCTGCTGCACTCTCTGCAGTCTACTACCATTGTCTTAAAAAAAATGTTTGTTTTGATGTCTTTTAATTTTTTAGATCATCACAGTGTTCCCAGCATTCCCTCACCCTTCCCTTCCCAGAGAACCATCTTCTATAACAAATGGCATTTTTTTAAGAAGGGAAAAAATCCAGAACAAGTGGTATCAAGAACATTGGCATTGAAAAAGTCTGAGAACATACACAATGTGCAAACTCTGGATTGGGGAGATCCTCTCTTCTCCCTTCTCTCCTGTTTGAGCTTGGTCATTTTGTTACAGTCACTTCTGATTTGGAGGTGTGTCTCTTGTTTTCTGACTCAGCTGATTTCACTCCAGGTCAATTCATGGATATCTCCCCAGGTTTCCCTGTGTTCAGCAAGTTGATCTTTTCTTACAGTAGAGTGGTATTTCATTTCATTTATGTACCCAACTTTTTTTATCCATTCCTCAGATGGTGAGCATTGACTTTGTTCCTGATTCTTTCATTTCAAGACAGCAACAGCTGCTTCATTGTGGTGCTTGGGGAATAGAGGGTGAAATTCTTAGGGGTCAAGCCTGGAGTTTGGTCCTTAGGTTCAAAGCTATGGTTATTTCAATTCCTGTCTTCGCATTGGCCAGATTGCTGCTCAGAATGATTCAACAGACAATATGGCAGCTTCAAAACAGCTCACTGGTATAGGCTAAGAAGTAATGGGGTGGGTAAGTGAAACAGATTAGATCCAATTTACACTCTAGTAAATGACCATAGTGAATTAGTGTTTGATAAACCCAAAGATCCAAGCTTTCTGAACAAAGACATTATTTGATAAAAATTCTAGGACAACTAGAAAACAGGACGGCAGAAACTAGGTGAAGACCAACATCATATACCATATACCAAGATAAAGTCAAAATAGGTGCATGTTTTACACATAAGGGGTGATACCATATACACATTAGGAACATGAAAGAGTTTACCTGTCAGATCAATGGGTAAGGGAAGAATTTAGGACCAAACAAGATATAGAAAGCATTACAAAATGTAAATAGATAATTTTGATTATATTAGTAAGGTTTTGCACAAACAAAATGAATGCAACCAAAAATTAGAAGGAAAGTAGAAAACTGGAGGGAAAATTTTGCAACAAGCAATCTCTGATAAAGATCTCATTTCTCAAATATATAGAGAACTGAGTAAGATTTATAAGAATACAAATCATTCCCCAACTGATAAATGAACAAAGGATATGAACAGGTAGATTTCAGACAAAGAAATCAAAGCTATCTTAGTCACATGAATAAGTGCTCTAAATCAGTATTGATTAGAGAAATGCAAATTAAAACAACTCTGAGGTGACACTTCACACCTTTCAGAATGACTAATATGATCAAAAAAAAAGAAGGAAAATGTTGGATATTGGAGGGAATTTGAGAAAACTGGGACACTAACACATTGTTGGTGAAGTTGTGAACTGATTCAACCATTCTGAAGGCTACTTGGAATTATGCCCAAAGGACTATAAAACCTTTCGTATATCTTTTGATCCAGCAATACCATTGCTAGGTCTGTATCGCAGAGATCAAAGAAAGGAAAAGTGCCTACATGGACAAAAATATTTATAGCACCTCTTTTTTGGTGGCAAAAAAATTGGAAATTGAGGGGACACCCATCACTTGGGGATGTCTGAGGTATATGATTGTGATGTAATATTACTGTGCTATAAGAAATAACAAGGGGGAGAATTTAAGAAAAACCTGGAAAGACTTGCATGAACTGATTGATGCTGCATGAAGTGAGCAGAACAAGGAGAACATTGCACACAGCAAAAGCAATATCATATGATCGAGAACTGTGAATGACTTAGATATTCTCAGCAATACAATGATCCAGGACAATCCCAAAGGACTCTGTGCCCAGGGAAAGATCTGATGTTGTCTGCATACAGACTGAAGCAGACTATTTTACCTTCTTTATTTTGATTTTTTATTCAATTCCTCTTGTACAAAGTAACTAATATGGGAATATTTTATGTGATTACACATGTATAACCTGAATTTGAATTGTTTATTGTCTTAGGAGGAGGAAGGGAAAGGACGGAAGGATAGAATTTGGAATGCAAAACAAAAAACACCAATGTTTAAAATTGTTTTAACGAGTAATGGGGGGAATAAAACTTTATTTTTAATTTAAAAAGCCAGCTGCAGCTAGGGAGCATTCAGATCAGGACTTCTTTACCCAAGGTCCCTGACCCTGGTGTTGTAAAGATTGAGGACCACATTTCAAAAGAAGTGATCCATGTCTGATCCTGCTCTTAGGTTATTCCTTTAAAAACTTGACTCTGAGAAGGGGTCACTAGGCTTCACCAGACTGACTGCTGAGGGGCCAGTACACAACCAAGGTACAGATTCCTTGGATGTTTCTGACCCTCAGGATCAAAGAGCTGCTGATGGGAGGGTACGTGCCAGTTTTCTTTCACAACATCAGGCTTAACTGTTTACCCAAAAAAGAGGAAACAAAGATTTCTCCTTGAGTAACTAAAAGCAAAAGGGGGGAAAGAAAAACCAACCCAGCTGGGGGAAAACAGTCGTTTTGAGGGAGATTCCATTAGGTGACAGATCATACCTCCCCTTCCCTTTCTTCTTCACCCACCCAAGCCCAGTCCAGAGAAGGCCCCAAGACCCTCAGAGCCAACTCAGCTGGCCTCCAAACTGACCCAGAAGCACAGAAAGCCAAGCCAGGATTTCCCTCTCATTAGCTTTAAGGTTAACTACTGGAGCTCCAGCTCTGCCTCAGGGTCCCACAGCCACATACGACCTTGGGGGAGGACTTGAACCATATGTGCCCCCCAAGTGAAAAAAGGAGTCCTGAGATACAAAGACCAGGGATCCAAAAGCAAAAGCCAGTCCCACCTTCAGCAACATCCCAATCAGTCTAAGAGGCAGAGCCAGCCCCAGGACCCTCCCAGACTCAGCCCCTGATCCTGACCTTGGACTGCTTAGCCATTGGTCTCGAGTACCCCAAGGGCTCTGTGATGAGGCAGTGAATCCTTGGAGTGCACTCCGCCCCAGTGGGGATTCCCACAGTTGCCTCAACTTCCACACACCTAAATAAGCTAAGTCTGAGCACTGCTGTGGCTGGAGCCAAGACAAACCAGCCTCTGAGCCAGTGACCCTCAGCCCTTCTGGACCTTGCTCTCCCACCAAAATCCAGCCCTTGAATCTTGGGTCCTTGGCCGACTTCCTTGCCTGCTTCTGAGATTCAAAGCCATTACCCAAGGAGCTGCTTCAGTCATCAAGCCCCGAGTAGGCAGTGCCTAGTCCTTTGAAGAGGCCTCTGCAATGAGCCCCAGTGGGCTTGTGGGGACAATACTGCCCTTCCTGAGGCCAATGCTGGCTGGGATGGGCTAGAGAGGGGAGAGAAGAGGAAAGAGTGAACAGAGGCCAAGGGCCCAGACACCCAGCTGGTCACGCACTCTTTCCTCCAGCTGCTTGGCCCCTCTACAACTGGAGTTGTCTGGAGTCATGCGGCCCTCTTCTCAGTCAGGTCAACACATCCTGCTGGTGCCCATTGCAAACAGATCCCTCCCTTTGAAGCTTCACCAGGAACGGCTGCCCCAGTAGCTCTGGGGTACTGAACAGGGTTCCAGTCCTGGCATGGGACCTCCAGGCTGCCTCCACTCGGACCTTTCCCCTGTGCAAACAGGCCTGGGGAGGCTTGGGTCCCAAACCTTGTCTGGCTTCTTAACCTTTTCTGACATACTTTTGCAAATGATGCTGCTGGCTTCTAGTCACATTCACCCATCTTGAACCTCTCCTTTAGAACAAAGAAATTGAATCAAGCATTGCACTGAGGAGAGGCAGCCTCAGGGCCTGGAAGAAGTGCCTCTGGACACACCTTGTAACCTCTCAGGGCTATAAACTGACCCTTTTCTGCCCCAGCCCCTCCCCCATCTGCTCCACACCATCCAAGGAGAGTCATGATATGCTGATGTCTTAACCACCAAACAGGGTACCATCAACTTATTGGAGGGCCTGGAAAAGACACTTATTGCCCTCCTCAGCCATCAGAGGGCCCAGAGCCCCAACAGCACTGCTATCATGACTTCTCCCATGGTCTTAAACCCCCAGGATGCCCTGGAAGGCAGCTGGCCAGGCCAGTGTCCACTGGGAGCCTGTGGGCAGATCCTGCCTGCCTGTCTCTAGTCAGCCCAAATGGCAGGGAGCATTCCTGGGTCTCAAGGGGGTACCCAAAATGCTTTCCTCTAGGGTTCTTGTGAGAATCAGAGTGTGGAAAGCTAGCCCCCGTTATCAGGGCCATACACAGTCCCAGCCACATACACATACACACTTTCACACACACACATACACACTCTCACATACATACATTCTCTCACACATACATACACACATTCTCACACACACTCACATATACACATTCGCTCTTCCTCACACACACACATACACTCACATACACACATTCTCATACACACATACACACTTTCACACATACACACTCTCACATATACACATTCTCTCACACACGTACACACATACACACTTTCATACATACACACCTTCACATACACACATTCTCTCACACACACGCTCACTCACATACACATATATACATATACAGACATACACATACACACATTCTCTGATACACACACTCATACATACACACATTCACATATACATGTTCTCTCACACACACATACATTCACATACACACACTGACACACACTCTCTCACACATACACACAAATACACACTTTCACAATACACGCTCACACATACACACTCTCACACACACATACACACATTCTCTCTCACACACTAACATACACACATTCTCTCTCACACATACATACACACTCTCACATACACACATTTTCACACACTCTCACACATATACACACACATACACTTTCACATACACATACTCTCACACACACATACACACTTTCACACATACACTTTCACATACACACATTCTCTCTTTCACACACACATATACATACACACTCACATACACAGATTCTCACACACACATACACATACACACTTTCATGCATACACACTCTCATATACACACATTCTCTCACACACACATACACACATTCTCACACACATACACACTTTCACACATACACACTCTCACATACACACATTCTCTCACACACACTCACATACACACATTCTCACATACACATACACACTTTCACACATACACACTCTCACATACACACATTCTCTCACACACATACACACTTTCACACATACACACTCTCACATACACACATTCTCTCACACACATATACACTTTCACACATACACACTCTCACATACACACATTCTCTCACACACATACACACTTTCACACATACACTCACATACACACACTCACTCACATACACATATATACACATACAGTCACACATACATACATTCTCTCATACACACATTCATACATAAACACACTCACGTATACATGTTCTCTCCCACACACATACACTCACATACATACTCACATACACACACTGACACACTCTGTCTCACACATACTCACATACACACAAACACTTTCACAATACATGCTCACACATACACACTTTCTCACACACTCACATACACACATTCTCTTTCACACACTAACATACACACATTCTCTCTCACACATACATACACACTCTCACACACATTTTCACACACTCACACATGTTCACATACACACATTTTCTCTCACACACACATACACACATATACATATACACTCACATACACTTTCACATACACACATTCTCATACACACACTCACATATACACACATACACACTTTCACACATACACTTTCACATACACACATTCTCTCTTTCACACACACATACACATACACAGATTCTCTCTCATACATGCGCGCGCACACACACACACACGCACCCCTATGAGCATATTTACATGGACATTTTTGCAAGCACCATGGCTCCATGATGCCATTGCTTACCTCTTGGTTAAGGAGAGTTGGATTTACCTGTGGTTCTGAAGGGGAGCCTCCTGGTACCCATATTAATGGATTTTCTCTGCTCCCTCCCTGGCTTCTTTGTCTCTCCTACCCCACACAGTGGGTGTCTCTACAGGAACTCTTGTCAAGCCTGGGGAGGCCCTTCGGAGAGTACGAGCTCTGGGCACTCTGTCGAGAATCTCTGTTCACTCTTCAAAGCTACATAGAATACCCAGGTAATCCTCTGTACCTCCAAGTATCTGTTTGACTGGGAATCGCCATTGCTGCGCCCCCCCCCCAACAAGGGAGAACCCAGTGCCGGCTTGGACTGTGTTCACAGAGCTGAGTGTGATAAGTGTGATAAGTGAGGTGAACCTGGCTTATCCCTCCTCAGCTGGAATTTAGTGCATCACCACTGGTTTCTACTTGGGAGCTGGCACTGTGGGACACAGGAAGGGGGGCAGCAAAGGGATGCCGGGAAGATGGGGTGCAGATAAGCCAACATTTTTATCCTCTGCACTTATTAAGCCCCTACTGTGTGCATGGCACCATGCAGGGCACTGAGGTAAAAAAAAAAAGTAATGGCCAGATGTCTTCAGTACCTTCCCACTCAGAACCCATCAGGAGAGTGCTTGGCTAGGCATGGAACAGGGTGATGCTGAGGCTCTTTGCAGCTCAGTTTTTGGCTCCATTAACCCCTACTGAGTCAACTTTACCCAAGGTCATCACCCTTCCCTCCCCCGAGGCAGTCTGGGCAGCCCAGATCTATCACTGCCCCCACAACCCTGCTTCCAGAAGCCCCATCTGCTTTTCCTTTTCTTTTTCTAAAGGCCATTCCTTTTTTTTTTGGCTTTTCAGTTCCAAATTCTCTCCCTCTTCCACCCCCCACTGAGAAGGCAAGAGCTCATTACATATATGAAGTCATGCAAAACATATTTCCATACAAGCCATAATCTGAGAGAGAGGGAGAGAGAGAGGGTGGAAGGAGGGAGGGAAACAGACAAATGAATGGATGGATGGACAGAGGGAGGGAGGGAGAGAGAGAGAGAAAGAGAGAGAGAGAGAGAGAGAGAGAGAGAGAGAGTGAAAGGAGGAAGGAAAGAAACTTCAATTGATCCATTCTCTCTGGTCTCTCCACTTTTTCCAAAGTCTGCCTACCTTTTGGTCCAGTCCATACCTTGGGGACTTACCCCCACTTATGAAGAGCTCATTGGGTGCTGGGCACTGAACTTAGAGAGCACAGAGACAGTACAGGCCCTGCCTTCAGGATGCTCCTCGTCCCCTGGTGGGCTGGGAGCAGGGCACAGATGCTTTCTGCTCACAGATCAGCTGGTGGTACAGGCTGGATACAAACATGGACTGTGATTGGATGAGGGATGATGGCAGACATGAGGGATGCCCCAGTAGGATAAGTCCCTTGAGCCAAAAGGCAGAGATGAGGTCGAAGGGAAGGACAGTTTTCCATTAGTGCAAAAAGACCTGAGTTCAAATTCAGCCTCAAAGGCTTACTAGCTAGGTGACCCTGGGCAAGTCACTTAAGCTCTGGCTGCCTCAGTTTCCTTATCTGTAAAATTGGGAGAATGATAGCACCTACCTCCCAGGGTTGTTGTGATGCTCAAGTGAGGTATTAAATTTAAAGTTCTTAGCACAGTAGCTGGCACAGAATAGGTGCTATGTAAACATTAGCTGTTATTATTTCATTAAACAGAAAAGTTTGCATGTGGGCCTGCAGGCGATGGGAGCAACAGCGGCTTCTTAAGCAGAGAAGTCACAGGTCCTGGCTTAGTAGCATTTCATTCCCTCAGTGTCTTTGGTTCCATCTGGTCTCCAAGCTCATCTCTAGTCCTAGCAGCCGCCTACGCTATAGATCTGCCTGTCGCTGTCGCCTGGTGCCCTTCTGCGGGGGGGGGGGGGGAGAGGGAGCTGCAGCACCTGGCCCCCTGCGCCATTGACGTGTCCTTCCTTCCATAGCTTATTTGTGTTTGGATTCTGTGCTAGTGGACGCTGAAGGAAATGTTCTCTTTGGAGCATTAAAAGATGCAGGTAAGAGTTCCCCCCTGTGTGGGCACTGGTGTCTGCCCTTCAGTTCTGGGTGTGTGCCTGGGGGTGCTGCTTTTGTGCCTTTGGGTTCTGCCTGTGGGTGCTGTGGTTGCCTTTGGGCACTGTGTGGGTGCAGTGTATGAACATGTGGGTGTTGTGTGGGTACAGCATATAGACATGAGGGTGCTGTGTATGGACATGTGGGTACAGTGTATGGACATGTGGGTGCATGTGGACAAGGGTTCTGTTGTTTTCAGGGGCTGGCAGCCAGAGGACAAGCATTCTTCCTCTGAAGCAAACTTTGACCTTTCTTTTGTCTCCCTCAGGAGCGTATAACCCTTTTTATGTGGCCCCTGAAGTGGCAGGACAGAAGCTGGTCACAGAAAAGGTCAGTGGACAGGTTCTTGTGACACCCTGGCCTCAGTGCACGTGGGAGGCAGTGCATGGCACCAGGGCCACAGCCTCTGGTCACACCTTTGGATTGGCCCAGGCTCACCCAGCAGACTGGGCCTCTGGGCCTCTTCCCCAGGTCCTCAGCTTCCAGCAATCTGGTACCCTCCCATCCCATTCCCTACATACAGGCAGATCTAGGAAAGCGGAGCCAGAAGGGCCAAGCCGGGGCAGCCTCTGGCAGAGAGGCCAGGCCAGGCAGGTAGGCAGCCCTCTGAGAAGCATCTCAGTCCCTTGGAGAATGATTTTGCTCTTTCTCACACCCTGGGAAAGGCTTTGCTCCCTAAATCTGATCTCCATGTAATAGGGAGTGGGGGCCTGGGGTTAAAGGCAGGAGACATCTTTGTCCTGCTACCCCACCCTCACTTTTCAAACAGCTTCTTGTTGGAGCCAACTCTAGTGATGAAGAAACATGAGAGGAAAGGAGGAAAGAAATGAGCATTTACTAAGCACTCACTGTATGCCAGGCCCTACACTTATCACAAAGCCTGGCCCTTCACAAGTGCTGAGTGAAGGCAGGCCCCTCAGGGAGATGCTGACCACCAGGAAGAGGAGGCAGGGAAATAGTGACCTTCGGCATGATCCCCCCAGCTTGGTCCTCCAGGTTCTCAGCTGGACCAGAGCATCTCCAGGCTCTTGGAAAAGGACTAAGAGGGGGGAGTAGCTGGACCAAGAGGCCAGAGAGCTAGGCCAAAGGGGTGGCCTCCAACTGCGTGGGGTTTCAAATGCTGGCCACAGCCACAGAAACGTGGTCTAGAAGGCAATAGGCAGCAACTGGAAATGTTTGTGCCAAGGCATGATGCACCCAGATCCCTTAGGAAGATGCTTAGAGCAGCCAGGTGGTGCAACAAATAGAGTGCTGGGTCTGCAGTCAGAAAGGTTCAAATCCAGCCTCCATACACTTGCTAATTGTGTGACCCTGCCCAAGTTACTTCACCCTGCTCGCCTCAGTTTCCTCAGCTGTAAAATGAGATGAAGAAGGAAATGGCAAAACACTGGTATCTCTGCCAAGAAAACCCCAAATGGAGTCATGAGAGCTGGACACAACTGAAATGAGTGAATAGCAAAACAGCCACGATTCTGGCCTAGCCACAGGACTGGCAGGCAGGCGTGGGAAGGGATCTCTTCAAGGCAGGGGCAGTGAGAGTAGAGAGGAGAGCACTAATATGACATTGTAAGTGAGAGGTGGCCAGAGGAGGTACCATGGACAGAGATGGGCTTGTGGAAACAAACCCTTCAGTCCCTCTACCAGGACCCTGCCCTCAAGTGCCTACCTTCTCCTAGGGAACAGGGCAGCAATGCAGATAAGGAGGCCATTAAATTCAGCAATTATCATGGCTTCCTGCCCCCTTTCCCCACTGCAGCACCCTCTACCTAGGACACTGGGCTGGGCTCTGGACATACCAAGAAAACCTTGTCAGTCACTTGCCTTCGAGGAGCTGACATTCTGCTGGGGAGGGGGAGAAGGAGGGAGGGATTCAAAGCACACAGGATTAGGGTTAGGGAACCCATTTAATGCTGTCTCTGTTGCTTCTTCATTGGCTGACCTTGGGCAGATCACTTACAGGACATGGACCTCAATTTTCTCATCTGTAAAAAGAGAGAGTTGAACTCAGTGGCTTTTGACATCCCTTCCAGGTCCAAATCTAGGACCCTTTAGGTAAATGCTTAGTGACTTAGGGAGGAACAGAGCATTAACACCTGGGGACAGCAGGGAAGGCTGGCCCCTGAAGGCCCCCAAACTTGGGGAGAGGAGAATTAGGGCTTTCTGTAAGGAAATGAGAACTACGTCTCCAGTACACATGGAATGTCCTTGTTGGAGGTGTTGTTGAGGGTTTCCTGTGCCATCTTGATCAGACTGCAGCCCTCTGAGCTCTCAGCTGTAAGATTCGGTGCTTCTGGATCAAGAAAGTCTTCCTGGAGGAAGTCCCACTTGACCCAATTCTTGAAGGCTGGGTGGAGCGAGAGGGAGGAGAGCTGTGAGGGCCCAGGAGCAGGGCTTGTCAACCCCCTTCCTCTTCATTCTTCCCAGGTCACCCTTTCTCTCTTTCACCTCCTGGCTGCCTTCAGGTTCTCTGCTAGGATCCCATCTACGGGAAGTTTTTCCTGATGCCCCTGAATCATTAGTACCCCATTCGTTGTTGGCCCACTGTCTGTCCCATTAGACTGGGAGCTACTTGAGGACAGGCTCTGTGTGTCCCCAGTGCTTGACACAGGGCCTGGCCCACATAGGCTCCTAATCAATGTTTATTGACTGACTGATGGACTTCTCCTCTCCTTTCCTGATAGGCCTCTGTTTACTGTGTGGCAGCTATCCTGTGGACTGCAGCCAAATTCAACTTAGCACCTAAACAAAAGCTGGCATTGCCTCGAAAGCTCAAAGGCCTCCTGCTGGACATGGCCCGGAGCAGTGCTGTGGATAGGCCTTCTGTGGCCCAGGCCATGAAGGTGATTACATTGCTGCCCCATCCTCCATTTGGTCAAGTCTAAGCAGGGGATCATGAGTCAGTTGGTCTCCAAGACACCAGGGCAGAAGGCTAATGGTCAGCAGAGGTGGGGATCAAGGCAGGCTTGGGATGAGCCCAGACTCATCCCAAGGTATGTGAGAGGGAAAATCGGCCTGACACGTGGTTTTTCTGGCTTGGGTTCCTTGGCTCAAGGGTATGACTCCATTGTCCCCCTTTACCCTCTGCAGCCCCACCTGAGTAATGAGTGCAGGACCAGTCATACGGGCACCCTTCTACACTAGGAATTGCCCCAGTGGCCCCCAGAGCTGAGCCAAGCCCCACCATTCCTTGCTTCAGAGGCTCTGCCTTCTTACTAGCTTCCCAAAGGAATGTTGGCTTCTCTTAGGTGAAAGGTCCAGCACATGTAAGTCACGCCCTGGACCAGCTATGCCCTCTTGATAGAGGCAGAGAGCCTCCTCTCCAGTGTGTGCCTCCAACCACAGGTACCAGTGGCTCATAGATCTCCCTATCTCTCCTGGCCCTTCAAGTGGGGCTGCTCCTTTTGCTATGTGGGGGCATAGAGCATGCATTGGTATCTACCACACATTTCAGGATTGTTCCCTTCGAAGCCTGGCCTTGACATGTCTTCCATTATCATGTCTCAAATTCAGGCTGAACCCATCCCACTTCCCTCCCTTTCTGTTCTTCTTTCCTCTGAACCCAACAGAACCATTTCTGGACCTCATGTCTAATGAAATGCCCCACCCATGAGATTGAGTCCTGAGAAAAGGTGGGCGTCATCTCCCCATGTGAGAATGTCAACAGTTTCCCCTTCTTTATCCCTCACATTACCCATTCACATTGACCTTTGTATGCTTCTCAACATGGATTTGAATTTCAATGCGACTCTGGGGTTTTTTATATAAGAAACACAATTCATTAAAGGCCCATTTTCCCCTGCATGATTGAGCTCTTGGCTGTTGGTCCATATCCTTTGCCTTCTGTAATACCATTCCAAGCTCCCCACTCCTTGACGGTGGTGGCTGCCTCTTACTGTGGCTCCTGGGTGTTTGCATTCTTTCTGCCTGTTTGCAGTATTCCTTCCGTGGCCTCAGAGAGCTGTAATCTGGTTATTACATTCCTTGGAGTCTTCTTTTGGGGATTTCTTTCAGGAGGTGATGACTTAATTCAGTTTCTATTTGGCCCTCTGGTTCTAAGGCCTGGGCAAGTTGGATTTTTTTTAGTTGTGGTCCAATGATTCTTAAATTATCTCTCCTCCCTGTTTTCCTGCTCACTTGTTTTTGCTATGAGATAACTTACATTTTATTCTACCGTTCTAGTCTTTTGATTTAGTCTTAATATTCTGTGATATCTCATGGCGTCATTGGCATCTATTTGGCCAGTTCTCATTTGGGGGAGTTATTTTCTTGGGAAGGATCTCATACATCTTGTCCAATTAATTCTTTTTTCACATCTTTCTTCCATGGCTTTCTTTCCTTTTCTGAGTTTTTAGTTCCTTTTAATCTCTTGCTTTAACTCTTCCAAGAATACTACATTCTGAATGACCTTGTGTCTCAGTGGCAGCATTCCCCATGAACCTTGGCCTGGAGATTTATCTAAGCCATTCTCTTTGTGCCTGGAGCTTCCCTGCCACCATCTTTGTTGTGGATTGGGTGTTATTTGTATTGGTTCATTCTTCCAGTCTCGTCCTTGACCGTGTCCTTCCAGAGGGAGGGTCTGAGCTGGCCTTTGGTCCTCATTTTCTCCAAGCGGACAGTGTTGTGTTATCCCAGGTTCTCAGGGACGACTAAGGCAGAAGGCCTGCAAAGTGCTCCCAAAGTGATCCAAGGCAGTCTTGTCATTGTCCCCATGGGTTTTGGTATGAGAATGGACCTGGGCGCTTGCCCAAGTGGAGGATCTGCTGCTGTACTCAGCTACCATAATCTCACTGGGATACTGCAGATTCAGAGTGACCAGCCTGCTAGCTGCCCTTCATTCTGGGCCTCCTGCCCTGATAATTCTTCTCCAACTTCAGCCTGGAGTGATGACTTCAGCTGAGCCTCTACTGTGTTCCTAGGGTCTGAGCCGCATGAATCCAGTTCACTTCTGAATTTGACCTTTGCCCAGTGCCCAACTAGGGCCCAGGACCTTGATCACTCTCCTCTACCATGTCTAGCTGCCACTTCCCTCCTCAGTGTGCCCTGGTTCTAAGCGATGTAATTGCCAGTTGGCACCTATGCCCACACCCCTGGACCCTTCTCTTTCCCCTGCACTTAGCCCCAGACCTCCGTCAGACCCTGGGCACTGGCACTTCACACTTTGCGCCCCTGGCCAGACCCTGTGCCCAGTGGTCACAGATCTCTGTGTCTCCCTACATAGACCCGAGTTGGGACAGTGATGCCTTGTGCTTTTTTCCATTTGTATTTCCCCATCAGGATTTATTTCTAGATCTAGGTGCATGCTCAAGATCTTTATGGAGATGTATCTGGAGAGCTGAGCTGTTCTTTCAGTCATTTCACCATCTTCTTGATTCCTCAGCTGAAACCATCAATGCCTTTGTCTGGGGTTGGGATGTGGGAGGGCTGTGTTGGCTCTGAGTTGGGGGGGGGAGGGGGCAGGGTAGGAGCCTAAGACCCCTCCCTGGATAAAGGTCCTTCCTTTGCCTACATGGTCAAATAGCATTTTCTGAACACTGCTCCCCTTCCAGGGTTGGGACACTTGTTCAGACACAAAATGAGAAGTCCTGGGAGCACCAGGGAAACAACTGGGTGGCCAAGGCTCTGTCGTGATTGCCTCTGTGTGGCCCCTCTCTGCTTTTCCTTGTCCAGGTGTGTAGCAGCTACCTGCACCAGCGAGGCATGGACAGCAAGAAGATCCTTGCCCGACTGAGCGCATCTCCACTGCAGGTAAAAGGCCTGTTTGCTGCCGATGAGCCCACTTTAGACTCTGGGCAGACCCGACCTCTGGGGTTTCCTCATTTCTCTCCCATCTTTTTGGGGGCTTTCATCTAGGCAGTAGCCACCCAGGGTGGCTCCACAGACAGCATCACCAGGGTGACACCCTTGTTGGGCAGAGGTGGCCTGGGTGTCTTGTACTTTGTGAGAGCTGTGGTATCATCTCTCTGTATCTCTAAAGAAGAGCAGGGATGTATGCAGCCCTGCCTCAGTATCCCCTTTAAGATTAGAACCAAAGCTCATCTCACATGATCACCAGGACCCATGAGAGATAACACAACACACCAGAATGGTGTCTGGGTTTGCCTGGAGCATCATGGAAAGGCGTACCTGAATTATAGAATGGACCTGTTTGCTCACAGCTAAGTTTTTAGAGGCAAAGGTTTGTACCAGGTGTCAAACACCTCTCTCTGCATTTGAGAAGAAGCCCTCCTTCTCAGCAGAGATGTTGGACATTAGCAAAGGGTCCAGTCCTAGAAAATTCAGTTGTGCTCAATCTCTGAGTCACAAATGAGTTGCAGGGTGAGCTGCTGGAAACGCGGAACGATGTTTAAGAGACTTCTAATGCCTCTGGGTGCTGAGCATTCCTGCTGTGTAACACAGGGGAGGAAAGAACCTCAGACTAGCAGTCAGGAGGACCCTGTGAGGTGAGGCCTGGGGGATAGAGCCTCAGTTTTCCCATCTGGAAAATGGGGGGAATGATCCTGTAGTGCTCTTCTCATACAGCTGTTGTGGGAATCAAATAGACGGGGTCTGCAAAGTGACTTCAAACCTCAAACCTTTCCAAAAAAAGTTTGTTGGTTCTCTTATTTGCGATAAGGTAGCAAGCCCCAGTCCAGGCTCCTCACCCTGCCTTCTACTCTCAGGTTTACCAAGAAGAAGAAACCATCGGCCTGCAGAGCCCCCTGAGTGGAGGGGCCCTGGGAGCTAAAAGTGGCCAAGAGGACATGGAAGAGGCCAGTCCAGGTGGGCGTCCCCCCTCCTCAGATGGCATTGATCCAGGTGGGCATTCCCCCTCTTCGGACAGTGATGCTCAGGAATTGACCACCTTTTTCATGGGCAGCCTCTCCTTAGCCAAGGTGGGCATCCCCCCTTTGGACAGTCCTGGTACAGGTGGGCATCCCCTCCTCATACAGTGCTGTTTGGGCATTGACCACCTCTTTCATGGGCACTGTGGGTATTTTGCTGATGCTGGGCCTTCTCATCTTATCACAGGGTTTGTTCCTTTTACTGGGGATGGCAGGCTGGTAGCTGTGAAGGGCCCAGTGCCTCACCCGCTGCCTACATGCAGAGAAATCCCGGTTTTGCCAGCTGCATTCACCTCTTTGGCCACTCACTTTAAGCCAATTGTTTTGGCACAAGAGGCAGACGTGACTGAGTGAGTAGTGGTGAGGTGGCCAGCAGTAGACCTCAGATGCCACGCAAGCTTTACAAGATATGTTTTTCTCCCTTCTGTCTCAGGGAAGGCTGCACATTCCCTTCTGATCAGGGTGATCAGCACGAGGCCCCCTGCCCTGCCCCTGGCTCTGCAGACAATATGGAAAATGAAACAGTGGAGCGTCAGATTGCTACTGTGAGCCCAAAGGCTCCAGAAACTCCCCCACTAGCAGGGACTCCACAAGGCTCCCCCGAAGCACAGCCCCCAAGCAGCTCAGCCCAGCTCCAGCTGCTAGCCGGACCCATCTCCCCAGGAGGCCAACAGGAGAGTGATCCATTCACTCTTGGGGACACTTCTGAGGCCTCTGGGACACCTGCCACTCCCCTGAAGAATGGTCTCCTTCCCACACAGGCTCAAGAGGCCAAACCAACATTGCAGGAGGAGCCTCAAGGCCCTGACCTTCCTTGTGGCAGAGGCCACAGCAGTGACCCTGTAGGCAAGGAATCCAGTACCCCTGGGGCTCCAAGTCTGGAGTCCAAGGAGCCTGGCAGCCACAGGGATGCTTCCTCTGCCTCTGGGGCACCAAGTCAGCCTCTGCAGAAAAGTGTCCCTAGAAGTCGAGGAGGGGAAAAAGAACCCAGTAGTACAGGGCCTCCCCCAGACTTGGCAAAGCCAGGGAGGCTGCCTTCTCATTCAGAAACCTCCTCTGGGCAGAAAAGGACAATTGGTCCTTCACTACAGAGAGTGATGCATCTCATTCAAGAAGAGTTTGCCTTTGATGGCTATCTGGAGAATGGTCTGGAAGCCTTGATCATGGGTACGCAGATGGAGCAGGGTGATTGTTGGGGAGGGGGATTGGTCATTGTGGTCCTCTGTGCTCACTGGGCTGGGAGGGCTCTCAGTAGCCCAAGGGGAGCAGTAGAGTAAGGGGGGATCTGGCCCATCTGAGGACCACTTTGGTACCATTGTGAGAGAAGCCCTGAGACCACAGCAACCTTTTGGTCTATCACACCATTTTCTAAGGCAGGCAGTAGACCACCCATCCCACCAAACCTCCCATCTCCTTCCTTCAGGAGGACTTGGTGGGGAAAGTGGGGCTCACCATGGTATCCTGGTCCACTGAGGGCAACATTCCTGCAGAAACATTCAGAGGTTGGTGAAAATGATCATTACACTTTGATTCCCACTAAGGAGAATACATCTACGCCTTGAAAGATCTCACATATGCAACTTTCTGTGGGGCCATATCTGAGAAGTTTTGTGACCTCTACTGGAATGAGAAACTGCTTCAGAATCTCTTCAAAGTCGTGAATGGGAAGATGTCCCCACCTGAGAGGTGAGTGCTCCCCCCAGCTTCTATGCAACCTGTGGCCTATCCAGCATGGAGACCCAGCTTCCTCTATCACTAAGGATCTCAGCTGTCTTTCTCTCACTGTTAGGCTTGGCCACAACTGCGACTGGAAAAGAGCCCCCAAGACCCCAGCCCTTCAGTGAGACTCTCCTCAGTGGGACTTTTTAATCAAAGTCCTTATTTTTAAGGCCAGAAAATCTGTCCTCTGTGGCATTGGTTTATTTGTGAGAAAACAGGAAGAATTAGTGCTGCCATGGACAGGGACTGCTGGCCACCCCTTGTCCTGGTAGACAGGAGCACCTTTTTGCCTCTCAATCCAGCCCTGCCTCCCACTGCGTCTCCCTTTGTCTTTTCTCTTTACAGCCCACCCTCTACCTCTGCCCATTCCTCTATGGCCCAGTTTCTCCTCTGTTCCTGCTTCTCCCTCCCTCCCATTGTTTCCTACTCAGGTGGGAGCCTGAGTCTAGGCGGTCATTGGCCATGGGTGTACGACTGTGCAGATACTGTCAGATGTAGCTCTGTCCTGGTTGGGTTTTTTCCTCCCTTCTATATGTCATTCTTTGTTACAGGGGATGATTGGGGGGGGGGGGATGGTGATGATGTCATAAAGAAAATACAAGGAACCCCTTTTTGGGAGGGAAGTCACAGACCATGGCAGCTGATGGAACCTTCTCCTCCGACCCAGCTGAGCCACAAGTCCCTACTAGGACCTCCCCTCAGGTCTTTTCTTGTTTATTCCCCTGCCTCGGCTCCGCTCTGTTGTTGGGCCCTAGGTCCCTCATGTTCTTGGGAGTCTATGCTTTCTAATGGCAGAGAGGAGTGCAAAGTTGGGGGGATGGCATCACTCGGCACCTGCATCCCTGAGTCTGTGCCCCACCACTCAGCACCCACATCCCTGAGTCTGTGCCCCACCGCTCAGCACCCACATCCCTGAGGCTGTGCCCCACCGCTCAGCACCCGCACCCCTGAGGCTGTGCCCTACCACTTAGCTCCTCATTTTGGTCTTGCCACAGAAGGAGCTGCTGGATGTAAGTGGCCTTGGAATATTGACTGATTTACATTTTCTTCATCATTTTTCTGATGATACCCATCAGAATGTGTCCATAGAATGTGCAGTAATATGTCCACATTGACCATCAAATCCAGTCTTCTTGAAGAGCCCTCCATCCAACCTTTGCTTGAATAACCCCAAGCAGAGAGAATTCCAAGCCCACTTCATTTGGGGTGGCTGTCATCATGAGGAAGTTATTCCTAATTTCAAGCTTCTTTGCTACTGTCCCCATCCAACTGCCATACCCCCATTGCTCCTAACTCTGCTTTCTGGGACCAAATAGAACATAGTCCTTCACCTAGGCAGCTAGAGAACTCAATGCACAGAACCCTAGGCCTGAAGTCAGGAATCCCTGAGTTAAAATCTGACTTGTTCATGGCTACCCCTGCTGTCTGATCAGTCCTGTTTAGCCTCTGCTTTGTTCATAACTCTGTCCTAGGCCCTGGGGACCCATGGACCTAACCACTTCTCTACCAGACCATTTTTGTGGTGGGATCAACCCTGGAGATCCAGTCAAGGGGGCTTTCTCCAATGCAGGCATAGACAGGGTGATGTTGGATGACAAGAGGCAGACAGTGGGCTTTTGCCTGGAGCCCTTTGAAATGTTAAAATAGATTCTGATTTTCAGCATTATGGACATGGACAGCCCTGAATGGGAGAGTCAAGGCCATGGTGGACAGAAGCCAGTCAGTGGGCCAGCAGGTGGGAGACAAACAAAGCATGAAACAGGTAAGACAGTAACCCAGAGGTAGGCAGTAGGCCTTTCCCTGGGCAGGAGGCCTTTCTTGTCTCCTGTGTGGTCCCCCACCTTTCCCACTACAAGCACAAGGAGGCAGTTATCACTGGGCTCATTCTTAAGCCAATCAATAATCAGTCAGGAAACAAAGTACTTAGGTCACATGAGGAAGAATCTTGTGTCAAGAGGGTTAGTGATGCATTAGGGAAAGGCTAACTAGACACAAAGGCAGGGAGCCACAGGGAGATGTAAGCCTGACTTTCATGGGTTGGTGTGACCTCAAGCAGTCTCTCAGAATCATTGAGAGCATGAAAGGTCACCAGCAAGGCCCTAAAGAGTGAAATATAGATAGATAGATAGATAGATAGATAGATAGATAGATAGATAGATAGATAGACAGATAAACAGACTGATTGATGGATAGATAGATGAGTAGATAGATCTGTAGATCAATAGATAGTAGATGGATGGATGGATGGATGGATGGATGGGTGGATGGATGGATGGATGGATGGATGGATGGATGGGTGGGTGGATGGATGGATGGATGGATGGACAGAAAAATAGATGGATGGGTGGGTGGTGGAAAAATAGATTGATGGCTCAGTAGATGAATAGATACATCAGTAGCTGGATGGATCTGTGGCATAAAAAGTTGGAGAGACATAGTTTCTGGGTAATTAATCATTTTATTAATCATACTAGCAACAATTAATAAAAGAGTCAGTGGCCTTATTGAATGCCAAAGACCTCTCATGGACCCCACTCAGTGCTTCTATTCCCTTGGAAGAGTGCGAATTCCTAAGAGTACCCATCAATTCTTAGCAAGTAGTGAAAAAATGAATATTATAATGAGGGATGGGCTTATTCTAATGAGGCTCTAGGGAACATGATTCACTCAGTTTTCTTCAAAGAGACTTTCCTGTCACCCCTACCCCCTACCCCAGGGTAATCGAGACCAAAGGAAGAATCCACTTCTTCCCAGACTTGTCGGAGTAAAACACAATGGGCCAGTACTCCTTAATTCAACTAAATTAAAATTGCTTTACCTTTTATATAGATCTGAGTTTTCCCTCTCATGATCATCCCTGTACTTCAAAGGCTTCCTGAAGAAGCTATAGGGGATGATTTCTAAAGAAGAAAGTAGAAAAAGGAGAAAACCTTAGTCCTAATTCAATATTGGTTTTAATATAAGAAAGAAATCATCATTTCTGAGAGACAGACAGAGATGGAAAATATATAAATGTGAGTTTGTGTAGCCTGCCCTCCCCTTCTGGTCAATCCCATCCCCAGAAGGGAAACATTCATGGAAATGCTATAGAAAGAGACTCTTTCCTTTTAGACTTGCCCCATTCCAGTAACTCAAAGTATTGGCAAAGGGCAAAGTTCTTGCAGCTACTAAACCTGCCATGCCTCAGTCCCTCGCTGCATCTCCAGATCTAAGACACGCTCAAGCTCTTTTCCGAGATAATTTCCAAACATTGCCCCAAATTTTCAGAAACTCAGAATTGTTTAGGAAATGTTCCCTCCTTTGTCTGAGAGCCCAGGTCTCGTGGCTTCATCCTCTCCTGGGGCCATTTAGTGGGGAGACTCCACTAGTGCCGGGCTGTAGACCATACACAGGAATTGTCTGTAGCGTGATTCTACCACACCTCTCCAAGGCTGTCATCATCAGTACCCAGGGGATACAGCATCCCAAATGCCCAGGCTTTTCCCTCCAAGGACCTAGGGCTGCTCCTAGCTCTGTTGCCATTTTCTGTCTCTAGCTACTATTCTCTACAGCTGGCCTCGACTCCCACTTCTTCTATGAACCTAGCACAAAAGGGATAGTTCCTATCCACAAAAGCCTGGGCTTCAGAAGGAGTTCTCCAAGAACCCAGGTCCAGGAGATGCTCTCAGTCCTCTCAACAAAATGTTAATGGGCACATCCCCAGCTCTATAGGGAGGTGCTAAGCAATGGCCCCAATTAGATCCCGGCAATGTGATTTCCGGGAATGTTTGACCAGGCTCTCCTCACCAACCCATTCTTTGCTTCTTCATAGTGAAAGGTTTGCACTCCCTGCACCCCAACCAGACCCAATATTGCCCCAGCAATGGAAGTTAACACCCAAGCCTCTGGTTTTCTGTGGCCTGTGTCTAGCTCATTTGGTGCCAAGGCTCATTTTGCCCCAACCCCAAATTTTCCCTGGAAATCTCTGAGTGCATCTTGTGCCTATATTTCCATGGATGCCAGTTAAAGGATCCCCATTCCAGCCCTGAAGCTGACACCAGACAACTTTTATTTCACCACTTAGGAAATGCATAGCAACTCTAAAGGTTATTTAACCCATGGCTAGCTAATCCAGATTCTTCTGACCCCCATCTTCACCTGAGGGGCCTGTACAGTTACCATAACATTAGCCTAAGGGCTTGGACTCCCCTTGAAAAAGAAATGACCTTGAAATGTCTGAGGAGTAATGCCCTCACAGGGAGGTATGAATGTGTTCCCAAGACCCAAGAGACATCCTCAGGCTTGTATGTCTCTGAGACAACAGCCATAACTTCCTAAGGGAGATGTGACCAAATCTTGAGAGATGGCCTCGTGTCTATTCACCAAATAAGGTGATGTGGGAACCAAGTTCTCCTGCTCATCCATGCACACTGTTAGTTATTCATGTGAACCTGTGTCTGCTGAGTCTACATTAAAGCAAAATCACAAAGTCCCTCCAATTCTGTTCCTAAGGATTTTCTAGATTGCTGCTAACTTCCTGATGCTCCCTGGAGTTATACTGGGAAGTTTTCCCATTGCAACAACATGAAGCTGGTTTTGTTGAGGTTATTCAAGCCTGGGCTTGACTGAAAACCCACCTGAGTCAAGCTGAGAGAGTAGGCTTGGATGTCTGAGCCTCCTCCATTCAGAACAAGGTTTCTTAGTAATCTTGCTATGTCATGGGACCCCTTTGATTTTAAATGTATAGAATAGGGATGGCTTGGTGGCAAAGTGAAAAGAGCACCAACCCTGGAATCAGGAGGACCTGAGTTCAAATCCAGCCTCAGACACTTAACACTTACTAGTTGTATGACCTTGGGCAAGTCACTTAACCCCAACTGCCCTGCCTTCCCCCCTCCAAAAAGACAAAAACAAGAAAAAAATTTTAATGAATGCGTAGAATAAAATTCAGATGATTACTTCCCCCCCCCAAAAAAAACCCACAGCTATTGAAGAAAAAAAAGAAACATACTTACTAAGACTTTGAGGGAAAAAAAAACAAGCTCCTGGGCCCCAGGCTAAAAAGCCCTGAACCAATGTGGGGAACTGATGCAAATGTGAAATAATAAATGCAATGCCCCAGGTGATAAATCTTCAAAGGACATTAAACAGGAAGTGTTCTGAAGCAGAAATCCATGCTATTAATAAACATATAAAAATGTTCTAAATCACTAATTGGAGAAATGAAAATTAAACATTCTGAGGAACTACCTCGTATTTATCAGATTGGCAAAGATGACAAAAAAGGAAAAGGACAAACATTGGCAGGGGTATGGGAAAACAGGTACATTACTGGTGGAGCTTTGAACGGGTCTGGCCATTCTGGACTGTGCCCCAAAATCCTTTGGACTCCCCTTGAAAAATAAATGACCTTGAAATGTCTGAGGAGTAATGCCCTGACAGGGAGGTATGAATGTGTTCCCAAGACCCAAGAGACATCTTCAGGTTTGTCTCTAAGACAACAGCCATAGATTCCAAAGGGAGACGCGACCTAACCTTTAGAGATGGCCTCTTTTGTGCATACCTTTGTATGTGCCTTATGACTCGGTGATAATACTAGTAGGCCTAAACCCCAAGGAGTTCAGGACCTGGAATATTTGGGGCCAGAAATATTTATAACAGTTCTTTTTGTGTGTGTGGTAGCAAACAATTGGAAACCGAAGGGATGCCCAACAATTCAGGAATATCTGAATAAGTTATGATACATGAATGTGATGGAATACCATTATGCTCTAGGAAATGATAAAGGGGATGGTTTCAGAGTAATCTTGGAAGACTTGTATGAACTGATGCAAAGTGAAGTGAGCAGAACCAGGAGAACAATTTATACAATAACAGCAACATTGTAAAAACAAACTTTGAAAGATTTAGGAACCAAGCACAATTCCAGGGGATTCCTGATGGGATTACTACGAGCTGGTTGACTCAGTGCACAGACCCAAGGCTGGTTTTGGGGGTGTGGCTAGGGAGGGAGCTTCTTTTGTTTGACATACTTATATTGGGTTTGGTTTTTCTTGCTTTCTCAGTGGAGGGAGGGGGCAAGGGAAAGAAGAGCAGTGAAAGGGAGAGAATTTGGAAATTAAATTGAATTTTTTTTTAAAAAAAACCTAATCTAAAGCTGTCTAAGCCATCCTCCCCCTCATTTTACAGATGAGGAAACTGAGGTCTTCTAAAGTTAAGTGACTTTTCCAAGGTCTCACAGGGAGTAAGCATTAGATGTAAGATTGGAACCCTAGTCCTCTGGGTCGGGTGCCATGGATATTTCCAGTCCCACAAGCCGAAAGGAAGAAGTTTCTTTGTGAGGCAGAAGAATTTTGTGTGTTGAAGGGAGTGGGGTGAAGATAGGATGTCCATGGAGGCCATTGGTATCATTGGTTTAAAGGACTCACTTTCTGCATGTGAAGGATGGCATGGGGGAAGCCCTGAACTGTGCCCTTCACTTCTACCAGCATGACAGACAGAAGTTTCCTATTTCCTATTTCCTATTTATTTCCTATTTCCTATTTCCTATTCTAAGCTGTGCAGGATAGTTTGGGGCTAGAGCAAAAGAAGATCAGTCTATATCAGGACCTGTGACTGACTCATTGGTGAGGGCCCTCTCTGTAGGTGCTCATTGGGAGCAAGCATGTGGTCCGTGATAATCATCCTTTGTGGCTGTTACCTCTTCACATTTCTGTCTGAATAAGAAAATTGGGGTGGGATTGGACTGTTCTTTGTCTCATTTTTCTTTTGAAGGAAAACTGAGGCCGAGGACCTCCCGTATTGCTGGGGCACCAACCTCCCCCACCTCACTCTCTGAAATGGATGCAAATGAGCTGTCCCAAAGTAACTTTGAAGTGGGATTCAGGCCACAGAAGATGACCAGTAGTGAGAATCAGGAACACTCCACAGAAGGCAGCTGCCTCCAGGACAGCCCGGGAGGGGAAGGCACAGCTTTTGGGGTCAAGAACATTGCCCCCTCTCCCTGCCCAGCTGAATTCCGCAGCTGTAGCCCTGGCTGGTGCAGCGCCTTCTATGAAGCCGACTGCTTTGGTCCAGATGTTTACACTTACGTCAAAAAGCTAGGGCGGCAGAAAGATAACGACTCACAAAATGCAGATGCCCCAAGCCTGGTAAGTCCTTAAAACCATCTCTGGGACCACTGACCCCACCTCCCCTTCCTGGACCAACACCTCAAACACTGTTATTCACTCCAACTATCAGTGGCTTTTATCTACACCCATTCATGGAGAAAATTGGTGAATCATCTTGGCCATAGTCCTTATGGTAAGGAAGATGTGCTCCCATACAAGTCTGGATTCCCAAGGGAACTCAGGGGTCCCTGGCCCTGGGGCTGGAGTCTGATGGTGGGGGCACTTTGGTCCCAAGAACCAGAACTTTTCTTGAGACCAAGCTGGAAAACACTGGGGCTTTGGCAAGTCCACAAAGGTCCAAAGCCAAACTCTCCACCACCCAGCAAGCTATGGGTCCACCACAGAACCCCATTCCTGGAGCACACTAGCCATGGGGGCCCCTGATAATGTCAAACGCCCTATGAGGCTACAGCCTGAAGATCATATGAAGGTCATCACAGGGCCTGAGCCTCATCAAAGGGTCCTGGGGGCCAAAGGGCTCCTTATACTGTAAGGCCTATACCATCACTGACTTCCTGAAAGCCATTGTTTTCCTTTACCTTTCTCCTTCTGGCTTTCTGGGAATGCATCTCATTGGATAATCCAAAACACTTCAGTCAGCTGGAAACTTTCAGACACATATCCCCACCAGTGACCTGTCTGGGTGATCTGTTTGTTTCTGGTTTTCCCAGAGTGTGACTCCAGAGTCAGCTGCCTCCACCTTGAATTTTGCCCACCTTTTAGACTCCCCAGGTATAGGGAGAATAGCCCCAGAGGAGGATTGAAATCTGTGGCCAATCTTAATACCTCTTCTGGAATGGCCAGGCCAAAATTTGACACACTGTCCTCTGGAGGCTATGCAGATGTACGTGTGTCCATTTGCCAGTGGGCATCTTACAGAAGTAGCAACCATGAGTGGCATCGGCTGTATTTCTATTTGGATAGTGTTGACCAGAGAGGCCTCAATTGAAGCAGTGAGGAATCCTTTTCTGGGAGTCCTCAGAACCCTGTGCTGAAAAGAGAAAGTTTAATGAGAATAATCGGCTTGATACATTTGACTGAAAAGACCTGCCCTGGAACCCCTAGGCTCTGGATCCTCCTGCTTACACAGAACCCCTCTCCTCAATATTTGGGGGAAATAAGTTGTCTCTGCTGTACAATGTTAGGATTTCCAGAAGAGAAGCTCTTTCTTTACCTTGGGTACTGTAGGGATGAGAGTATAGATAGGCATTGCTTTATAGGCCTTGCATTGCTTATAAAGGCCTTTTCTTCCTCTTGGGGATAGGGCTGTTATGAGTAACAAAGAGCTCATACATAGGTGGAGAAATCTATGTCTCTTCTCTGGCTGGGCTGTGTCAAACAGGTCATTCTTTGGAGCCTCACCCACACTAGACCTCCTGCCAATCAGCCTTGGCTTCAGCTCCCAGACTTGCAGTGCATGCTCTTCTAGCCCTAATTCCAAGCTCATAAACTTGTAGCCATCTCCCATACTCCTTCAGCTAAAATCAGGAAGAACAGACATGCCAGGAAGAGGGTCAGAGGGAAGAGCAGGCTCCTGAACTCCATGGGAAGAGCAGGGCTGAAGGCTTCTCTCCTCACACAGGCCAAGTCAGTCCTTGCACCCTCACCTGAACCCAAACAGGAAGGTAAATGATGGGGGAGAGGCAGCTGACTGTGTTAGCCACCTGAGCCCAGGCGGAGGTGAGCGAATCTCCTCTTGCTCAGCTTTGCTGCCTCTTGGTCATCTGACATCCTCCATTGGTGACACTTGCTTCCCAAGATGCTGCCTGCTTCTCTTCAAGAGAAGAGGTGGATGGGTAGAGAGAGTCCCCCATCAGGGTTCCCTATACCATGCACATGCCAGGTCCAGTTTCAGTCCTGTCCTTATGCTTCAGGGGGCCTGGAGGCTTTGGATGGCAGAAGGGTGACACCATTTGGACCCTTGGACCCATTTGGACAATGTGTGAGGAGGACAGGAATTTCCAGGGTGTTTTTCACCTGGCACATTCAGTGAGTGGTCAACAGGCTAAAAGAGACTTGACCTAGTCCTGACCCATACTCCCTCTGGGTTCTTGTGGCTGTCATGGTCCTTGGTGCAGCCTGGAAGTATTCTCAGAAAGAATATCACCTTTTAGCCCTGCTATGATCATATGTGTTGGGAGCTATCCCTGGGCTCCTTCCTTCCTCCTTATGTTTCAGTAGTGACTCTCTCTAGTTCTGTGGAAGTAGGATAGCCCACTTCTGGGATGATTCCTGCCCTTGGTTTCCTTTGATTCATTAAAGTGAGAATCTGTGGGGCAAATGTAGTCCCTGCTGACTGGGGCAGCTCTGCCTACCAATTCTGCCATGGCTCAAGACCCTTGGGGGCTTCCTATTGCCTCTAGGAGAAAAAGTAGACTTCTCTCCAGTGCTTAATGCCCCTTCACACTCTGGTTACGGCCCATCTTTGCAGACATTTTTTTGTGTTCTTTTATACACTGCCACACTGCAGTGTTGCTCTGATATCAATGCCTTTATTCCTTCCAGTGTGAAGGCTAACACTCACTTGAGAAAAAGATTAATGTTGGAAACCCTTTGGAATTAACCGCACTTCCAACCCAAATGGCCAACTGGCATCTTAGCCAAAAACTCTGATTACATAAAAGGGGGAAAGGGTGGCTATGGCATTTATGGTGGCAGGGGATAATGATAGTGATTTCTCAATATCCATTTTCTGCAAACATTGACTGGTGGAGCAGTCTTCCCTCGAGGAGTATGAATGTAACCAGGTAGGTTTCCATGTGTGCTAACTCGGGTCCCCTCAGCCATTTGACTAGGGCCATTTCATGGAGAGTTTGGGCTCCCTGTCCAATCAATATAATCTGTCATTGGCTAAATTTTCAGATCATAGGCTTTAAAAAAAATCTTTATCATCTTTATGGAAGCCTTTAGTTGGGCACCATATTCATTTCTCAGTATGTATCCTCTACCCAATGAGCCATCCCTTGTGGCCAAAGTTAAAAACAATAGGAAATGAGCCCATTAGCCAAAGCCTCAACCACATTGGACAGAAAGTGCCACCATCTCCCTGAGAGTCCCTCACCTCTGCATGAATGAAGAAAGGGAATTTTCTCATCTCTTCTCTGGAGTCAAACTTGGTCATTACATTTAGACCCTGTCCAGCTCATGTCCTCACTGCAGATCACATTATCCAAGCGCTGCTGATTTCAGGTGACAACAGCTCATCATAAGTCTGTCCGCAGTTTTGCAATTCTTTGTGTTCATGGTGTGCTGCTCAGTGTTTTATTTTTAGTTAAACATTTTATTGGAAACTTAACCCTAAACAGCAACATTACAAGCATCTCTTTATTTCATAACTATTTACATTTTAATTTATTCCAACCTCCAAAGTAGCCTTATGCATTCTGAGTCTGTGTGAGACTTCTTTGTCCATTATTTCTCATTCCCCATGACACAAGAATTTTTTTTGCTGAGAGTATGTCCTGATGGGAGTATGTTCAGAACAAAAAGACAGCCTTGTTCTGGGATAGCCAGCCCCCTCTACAGAGTGTTTTGTTATATCAGGGAAGAGCTACATCCGTTGGTCACCTTCATGGAGCAGGACTCTCTGGTGTGTATTGGATGCACAGCTCTGAGAAAGACAAAGAAATCTGGAAAGATCTTTGAAATAATTCATAAGGAGGGCAAAGGGGGAGATCTACACACAATGTTCTAAGCCAATGGTTCTCAACCTGTGGGTCACGACCCCTTTGGGTCACAAGGATCACCTAAGACCATCAGAAAACACATATTTCCAGTGGTCTTAGGAACCTCCTCTATCCATCTCCAGGTGGGTCCGCCCACATGCAGACACACCCACATAGGATTATTAAAGGGTCCTGGCATTAGGAAGGTTGAGAACCACTGTTCTAAGCTCTGCTTAGTTAGATCCAATGTGCCTGGGAGAATGACTACCTGTAAGCTGTTCACAGTAGCATTCTTATTCCAACTTTTTTTTTTTGCTTTTTTTTAGAGGGCAATCAGGGGTTACATGACTTGCCCAATGTCACACAGCTAGTTTTTGTGTCAAGTGTCTGTGGCTGGATTTGAACTCAGGACCTCCTAACTCCAGGGCCAGTGTTCTATTCACTGTGCCACCTAGCCACCCCCCACAGTAGCATTCTTTAGGGAATCTGCTTGTGCATTGTGTTACACCACCAAGGACAGAGGTCTCTGTCCCAGGGAGCTCATTATCACACCCACTGGTAACAAAGCTGAATTGCAGACAAGAAAGAAGCATCAGCATAAGGAGCTCATAGTAGGATCTGGAGTCAAAGGTCCTAGATTCAAATCTTTACTGGACCCCTTGGCATGGCAAGGTCATGTCACCCCACCTGGCCATGCATTTTTTCATCTATAAAATGAACAGTTTGGGCTAGGTCCCCTCTAGTGTCCTTCCCAGTCCTAAGCCATGAGCTCAGAGAAAACAGATACATACGCTCAGAGGGAGGGACCAGAGGTCAGCCATTTTAGCTGACCACTACCCCAGAGTAAGGCTGCATCATAGCAAAAGCTACCATGACTTCAAGATGTCCAGTGTCCAAGACTGGGGAGAAGGCTAGTTACTCCACTGCCTTTTGCCCTAGCCAGGACACATCTGACCCATCCGGGATGCCCTCCCTTTGATATCTTCCTCACTTGGCCCTGGTGGAACCTTCCTTCCCTGTATGCTTGAAGGGTCCCCTCCCATTCCATCCTTTTTCCCTCCCACAAGTCTTTCTCTTTTGACTAGAGAAAAGAAATATGATTTCATTGTTGTATTAAGAGATGGCATGATTCAAGTCCAAAGTGACAAATGGCCCTTAAACCCACACACTAATTGAGGCCCCTGTGGCCCTCAGCTCATCTGTCCTATGCACACATGGAGTGCCTGCTTTTGTCATCTGGTGCCCTTCCTGGCTGAAGCATGAGAAAGGCTTTAGCTGCAGGGATTGAGGGTCCCCTGAGAGCCGGGAACTTGATGTCTTCTCAGGAGCTGGAGCAGCAGCTGATGATGGAGAAGCGAAATTACCGCAAGACGCTGAAGTTCCGCCAGAAGCTGCTGCAGAAAGAGAAGAGGAGCAGAGGTAGGGAACAGAGGAGCTGGCGGGGTTGGCAGGAGGCAGGCACTGGACAGGCCCTGGGAGCCCAGGCTGCCTCTGCTAACACGGTCTTTACACCTGAAGGTTCTGAGGTCAAAACCATGTTGTCAAAACTGAAAGGACAGCTGGAGGAGACCAAGGCCAAGGTGAAGTTCCTTGAACTGGTCAAAAAGTACCTGCAGGTAAATCAGCTTTCTTTCCTTTTCCTCCTCTACCACCTCCCCCTTCCCCTTCCTCCTCTTCCTCTTTTTTCCTCCCTTTTCTTCTCTTCCTCTTCTTCCTCCTCTTCCTCTTCTCTTCCTCCCTCTCCTCCTCCTCCTCTCCTTTCCCTTCTTCTTTCCCTTCCCCCTCTCCCTCCCCTCTTCCTCCTTTTCCCTCCCTCCCTTCCCCTTCCTCTCCTCCTCCTCCATCCCCTTCCCCCTCATATTTTCCTCCCTCTACCTCCTCCTTCCTCTCTCCCCCATTCTGCTTGTGCTTATGGGCTTCAAAGCTCTCACTTCCAACTTCAGCCCACAGGGCACGTATGTTCTCCAGAGACGGTGCTGGCCAGGCAGTGGCTGCCCAGTCCCAGCCCCAACCCTGTTCACAGTACTGGAGAAGCTCATACCCCTCATACCAGAGGCTGGGTAGTCCCATAAGCACAGCCTGACTCTTTGCAGGTGGCTTATGCGGAGCAGTGGGGCCTGCAGCCATGGGCACTGCCCGTCATCGTGAACATCTCAGCTGCAGGGTGCGACACTCTGGACTTCAGCCCCCTGGATGAGTCATCCTCACTCATCTTCTACAACGTGAACAAGCACCAAGGCAACAACAAGCAGAAGAGGTCTCGGATTCTCCAGGCGGGGACCCCTCTGGGGCTCATGGCCTATCTCTATTCTAGGTATCTCGGGCCAGGGCTGAAGCTCAGAGAGGGCAGGAGGTCACACAGCCAGAAAGTGCCTGATCCTTTGCTGTTGCCTGTCAGGGTCTGAGCTGGGAAAGGCCACTTCAGCAGGAGTGGCCCCAAAGAGGCAGAACAGCTTAGAGCTGACTTTCCCTTTTCTTCAAGGACACCCCCTAGCTACCCTTTATGATGGAAGGCCCCCTCCCTCCTAGTCCAGGGAGGGGGTGTTAATCCAGTGATGAGGTCACTAGACCTGGAGCTAGAAGACCCGAGTCCAAGTCTTACACACCCCATCAGCCTGTTTCCACATATGTAAGATGAAGTCGATGCTGGGAGAGCCCCATGCAGTCATACATGTGAAATGTCTTATGACCATAAAGCAGGACAGAAAGAGGGAATTTCTTTGCCCAGGTGATAACCCAACAGAAAAGCCATTTACTGGATGCTGGCTGTAAGCTAGTGGGAGACAGAAACCAAACAGAAACAGTTCTGCCCCCTCCCCCCCCCACCCCTGAGTTTACGTTGTCTCATCTGCAAAATGGAGACCTTGGACTAAATGCCCTCTGTGGTCCAGAGGTGGGATCCTCAAATAAGGAAGATACATAAAAATGAACCCCAAAGTAATCGGCAGTTTGGTGGGTGCTTAGACTGTGTTTAGAAGGAAGCTCAGAATTGGGGGGAGGGGGCATGGAATGGCATCTATGAGATGCAGGGAAGAGGGTGGCTTGGAAGGACAGGCTGGAGCCTAGAGGTGCCAAGGAGCCACAGGAGGCTCACCAACTGGAGAGGACAGAGACAAGAACCAGTAAGATCATTTAGGAGGCACCAAAGTACCTCAGGTCAGAGACACAGAAGATCAGGACAACCTGGAAACTTGTGTGTTGTTTACTAAGTTGCTTTGTTTTTAAAAGGGAGGTGCATAGCTGAATGTGGTAGAGATTTATGGTTTCCTATGCTATACTCTTTTTCTGTTCTTTGTATTTGGAAAATTTTCCATTTTTATTCGTGTTTGTCAAATTCAGAATAATAATTTAAAGGAGGACCTGAGTTCAAATGCGGCCTCAGACACTTAACACAAAACTAGCTGTATGACCTTGGACAAGTCACTTAACCCCAATTGCCAAGCAAAAACAAAACAAAAACATAAAAGTAGTCCAGGTTCAAAGTAAGGGTCTAAACTAGGGTGTAGAGAGCAGGGCTTAGATACAAAAGATGTGGAGACAGATTAGAAGGCACCTAGCAAATGACTGAGATGCAGGGGGTAAAGAAAAGATGAGATATGTGGCTGAAGGCTGTAAACAGGTTGACTGGAAGCAGATAGCAGATGGAGGATGGAGGATGGAGGGTGACAGATGGGGGATGGAGGGTGACAGATGGGGGATGGGGGATGGAGGATGGAGGGTGGAAGATGGGGGATGGAGGGTGGAAGATGGGGGATGGGGGATGGAGGGTGGAGGGTGGAAGATGGGGGATGGCCACTGGCGGATGGAGGATGAAGGGTGACAGATGGTGGATGGTGGATGGAGGATGGAGGATGGAAGATGGGGGATGAAGGATGGAGGATGAAGGGTGGCATATTGGGGATGGTGGATGGAGGATGGAGGGTGGAAGATGGGGGATGGAGGGTGGAAGATGGGGGATGGGGGATGGAGGGTGGAGGGTGGAAGATGGAGGATGGCCACTGGCGGATGGAGGATGAAGGGTGACAGATGGTGGATGGTGGATGGAGGATGGAGGGTGGCAGATGGGGGATGGTCAATGGCTAATGGTGGGTGGCAGATGGCAGATGATGGATGTGGGCAGCAGATGGTGAGTAGCAGATGGCGGGTGGCAGGTAGTAGATAGTGGATGGCAGATCATAGATGGAAGATGGTGGATGGCAGATTGCAGGTGGCACATGGTGGATGGTGGATGGCAGATAGATGGTGGGTTTCTGAATAGAAATTGAGAAGTGAAGGAAAGGGCCAGCCTGATATTGTAGGGGTGGAGAGAGGAAAGATGAGGTCTTTAGAAAGATGAGAGCTAGAAGTGAAGAGGTCTTCATAGATCAACCAATTAATCAACAAGGCACTGGAGATCCAGTTACAGGAATGAAACAGTTACTGTCCTCAAAGAATTTCTATTCTTTGGAGAAGATTTGTACATATAAAGGTATAGAGAGGAAATAGATGTCCAGGAGTTTGGTCAATGAAATGCTGTGGCTGGAACAGTCATAGAAATTATGATGGAACCCATTTGAGCTCCTGAGGTCCCCAAGAGAAAGGGTCTGGGTAGACAAAAGGAGGAGGCCCAGGACAGACAGCCTTGGGGGGGTGGGGTGGGGCTGAGACCTGGATGAGGAACGAGCCAAGGAGACTTGAGAGGCAGAATTCAGCACCTGCCACAGGGGACATCCCTTGACCCTTGCAGCCAAAATCTTCCTCTGTACTATGTACAGTACTGTACTGTGTGAGCCTATTCTGGCTTGTAGCCTTCACGGTATAGATGGTGAAGGAACAAGCTTTGGTCCTTATGTGTTCTGAGGCCACCAACCCCCACATGCAATTAAACAGCCACTCAAAGTTGGAAAATACCTCAGTGGCTGCACCTGGTCCAAGTCATATAGAACAAGGTGCCCCTCCACAGTATCACAACAAGTCCCAGCTTGAAGACCTCCATTCCAATCCTGCTTCAAATGTGTGGCCATGGTTTTAAAAAAAAAGAACTCTCTGCTTCAGTTTCTTCATCTGTAAAATTGACATAATAACATCTAGCACCAAGGGTTCTCATAAGGATAAACTTAGATATTGGTCAAAGCATTTTGCAAACCTTAAGGTACCATATAAATGCTAGCTATTATTCTAAGCAGATTTGAGAATCATCAACATGGTGGTGACAGTTGGGTACATGGGGACTGATGAGATCACCAAGTGAGACAGTAGGGGGAAAGGAAAATTGGCTTGGGAGAGAGCCAGGGGATGACAAGAGTCAGTGGGCTTAACCTCAGGGGAGATCTGGCAAAAAAGGGTGAGAAGGAGGGCAACCAGGAGGCGACGAAGAGAGAGAGTGGGAGAGATAGAGAAAGGAGATAGGACAGAGACAGAGGAGAGAAAGAGGAGACAGAGAAAAGAGCGAGAGCAAGAGTGAGAGAGAGAGGAAAGAGATACAAAGGACAGAGAGAAAAAGAGGATACAGAGGGGAGAAAGAGGCAAAAGAGAGAAAGAGATGGAGGAGAAAGAGGAGAAAAACAGAGACAGAGGGGAGAGAGACAGACAGACAGACAGAGAGCAGTGTCCCAAAAACCTAGAGAGAAGAGAGTATCCAGGGACAGAGAGTGATCACCAGTGTCCAAGGCTGCAAAGAGGTCAAGCAGAGAAAACACTGTTGACTTTGGTGATTAAGAGATCATCAGTAATTTCGGAGAGAGCAGTTGGAGGGGAAAGTGATGGGGTCAGAAATCAGATCATAGTTAAGAAAGGAGGGAGAAGAGAGAAAGTGTTGGGTTCCCCCCCCCCCAGGAGTTCAGTTCTAAAGGGGAGGAGAGATATAGGACGATCACTAATAGGGATGGGGGTTTAGGAATGGGGGCACATAAGGAAGCAGCCAAGAGATGGGGAAACAGCAGATAACTGACAGGAAGAATTGAGGAGGCAGTCTGCCGGAGCAGACGAAGTGGAGTGGGACCACTTGTTCAGCTAGAAAGGTCTGCCTCAGAGAAAAAAAGGACCACCTCCTCATGAGGGGCAAAGTGAAGGAGAAACTTGTGGCTAAAGGCTTCTGGGAGCTGATGGGAGAAGAGGGAGTTTACCACTCACAGTCTCCTTTTCAGGGAAATATGAGGCCAGGTTCTCAGCTCAGGGTCTGGGGAGAAGCCACAGGAACTTTGAGGAGGGTTGGAAGCCTTGAGAAGAGCTGCTGTGGTGAGTGGGAGAGCAAGCCAATGAAAGCAGGGGCAGAGGATTGCCTGGCAGCAGAGGAGGCTCACTGGGGATGATGGGGCATACTTGGGTGGTGGATAATGCTATTCTTATGGAAAAGATGGAAAGGTACGTGTTTGGTGTAATGCAGTTGGGAGAATTTGAAAGTGGCTGAATGGCCGGCACTTTGGAGTCTGTGCTCAGCTCTATTCTGTTTAACAGCAGTTTGGTGATGGTTTGGTTTTGAAAACTCCAGTGTAGTCTGGTATCAGGTTTGTAGGTGACCACAGTTACAAAGCTGAGTGACTGAGTAAGGGTCCCCAAAGGTGAGGTATGGCACAGAGTAGACACCAAAACTTATTAAGATAATCAGTGTGAAGGCTGGGTGGCACTGGGGTGTGTGTCTGTCTGGGTCTGTCTGGGTCTTTGGGGGTGTATCTGTCTGTCTGGGTGTCTGTCACTGAGTGTGTGTGGGTGTGTCTGTGTCTGTCTGTGTCTGTGCCTATATCTGTCTGTGTCTGTCTGTCAGTGTATCTGGGTGTCTGTCACTAGATATCTGTGTGTGTGTGTGTCTGTGTCAGTGTCTATGTGTGTGTCTGGGTGTCTGTCACTGGGTGTCTGGGTGTCTATGTCTGTGTGTCTCTGTCTCTGTCTGTGCCTGTCTGTGTGTGTTTGTCTATATGTCTGGGTGTCTGTCACTGGGTCTGTCTGTGTGTGTCCCTGTGTCTGTGTCTATGTGGGGGGGGGGGTGGTGTCTGTCTATGTCTGTGCATCTGTCTGTGTCTGCGTGTCTGTCACTAGGTGTCTGGGTGTGTCTGGGTGTGTGTGTGTGTCTGTCACTAGCTGTCTGTATGTCTGTCACTGGGTGTCTGTCTGTCTGTTAATCATCACCTGTGCCCCCATACATCTGCTCATCTCCTTAAGTGCCACACTGTTACCTCCTAAGAGGAAGGTGCGGGGGCTGTCAAGCACCTCACAGCCACCCCATCTGTTTTGCTTTGGCAGTGATGCTTTTCTTGAAGGCTATGTTCAGCAGTTCCTCTACACCTTCCGATACTTCTGCACCCCAGAAGACTTTCTGCAGTTCCTCCTGGACAGGATCAACAGCACTTTATCCAGGTAAGTCCAAGGTGTCTCATACCAAGCAGTGCCTGGGAGAGACCCCTATAGGACCCCAGCTACATCTTAGCCTCTTAGAAGCATGCCCCCAACACGCCCCCAGAGCACATGTTCATAGTCTCTGCCTTCTGGCCCAGATCTGAAATAACATTTGGAGCCAGAACCAAAGCTGAGACGAGCAGTTTACTTCCTTCTGACCTTCTCGCCCTCTGACCTTGACTGTGTCCTCCACCCCAAATCTGGGGCCCCAGGGGGTAGGGAGGCATTTGGGAAAGGGCGCTTCTGATATAGGCACTCAGGGCTCCCATGCGGCTCCTTGCCAGCATATCTCTTGGATTTCCCACAGCCCAGATAAGTGATGCAGCACAGTCCTGGGCTGCAGGTAACCCTGCCCTAACCCGTCCTTTTTTCTTTTTCCAGAGCCAACCAGGACCCCACATCTACCTTCACCAAAATCTATAACCGCAGTTTCTGCATCCTACAGGCCTGGATTGAAGACTGCTATACTGTTGATTTTACCCAGAATGCTGGTCTCTTGGGAAAACTTGAGGAGTTTATCTCTTCCAAGGTAACTCATTACAAGAGTCAACAAACAACTGTGGTGGGCACGAGCCTGGGGAAAGGGCAGGGCTGGCACAGGTCAGGGCAGATCCCAGATAGTGCCATCACTCTCCACCCTTTTGACCACTACACATGCTCTGTCCAGGTCATTCCCCTAGATGGTTACGGGGAGCACCTACGCTCCTTTCTTGAAGTAGCGACAGATGGCAAGTGTGAGGGACCTTCCCGCCTCGGTGACCTGGAGGATGATAAAGAGGTTGATGAAGACACTCGGTCCCTGAATGCCCTCTGCAGAAAGCTCTCAGAGGAGAACCTCTCTCGGAAGGTAGCGTTCTTTCTCCAAAGAAATGCCCCCCTCTGGGGTGGACAAGATGGACCAGTGGACTTGGGGGAGGTTGGAGCAGCCCCTATGGGCAGATAAGAGCAACGGGAAGTCAGACTGAGCTTCCCTGGGCTCCTTGGCCTGGGTCCTACAGAGGTTGTGCTGGGAGAGGGCCAGGGAATACTTTGTGTCTCTGTCTCTTCTGTCCCTCTCTCTCTCCATCTCTCCTCTCTGTGTCTCTGTCTCTCCCTCTCTGTCTCTCCCACTTTCCTCTCTCCTTCTGTTTCTCTCTCTCTCTCTCTCTCTCTCTCTCTCTCTGTCTCTCTCTCTGTCTCTCCCTGTTTCTCTCTGTTTCTCTTTGTCTCTGTCTCTCTCTGTCTCTATCTCTTTTTCTCTTTCTTTCCCTCTTCTCTCCTCCTGCTTCCTCCCTCTCTCTCTCTCTCCCTCTCTCCCTCTCTCTCTCTCTCTCCCTCTCTCTCTCTCTCTCTCTCTCTCTCTCTCTCTCTCTCTCTCTCTCTCTCTTTGTTTCTCCAGGGTTTTAATTGGAAGCTTCCCAGGGGCAATGGCTTCATTTTGCCTCACCATAAAGAGAGACCATACACCATCGCCTCTGCCCTCCCCAAACCCTGCTTCTTGGAGGAATTCTGTGGTGCCTATGGCAAGACCAGTGAGAAGGGGCCCTACTTCCTCACAGAGTATAGCACCCACCAGCTCTTTAGCCAGCTGACCCTTATGCAGCAGGTAAGAGTAGTGACACCATTAAGTGAGGGAGCTGGGCCCAAGGTTAACTGGGCAGTGCTGCCAGGGCTGCCACCCCAAGCCCCCAGCCCCAAGTTGGGGCCCTGAACATGGGTCCACATAATGTGTGTGTGCCAGGGAGGCATTGAAACCATGCCAGCGAGTTCCTAGGGGTCAAGTCCCCAAGAGTGCTCACAAATGTTTTTATCACAGTACCATTTTAGGGGCAGGGAACTTGTCAAGACCTTAAAAAATCCATTGGCCCTAAAAAGGGTCCAAGACCACGTGGGGATGAATGTCATGGCTCCCATAAATGACCTTTCTAGGAAGACCCCACTATGTCCCAGCCTCTACTCTGGGCCTGTGAGCTCATGCATCCCCTTCCCCAAAACTTGGCTCTTCTTCTTTCTTTTCCCTCCTGCCACTAGAGGGCTCCCAAGGTGGAAGCTAGAAGGCTCAGGACTGGAGTCCTGGCTCAGGGAAGACAATATGAGCCACAGGGAAGGGTTCTTTGACCTTAAACGGAGAACAGAGCATTCCTGCCCAGTGAGGAGCAGTCCAGCATCCTGGATTCAAGGCATAGTGGAGGGGATGGGGGCAGGGGCATGACCCACATCCTAGGCACTGAGGTCCACTGCCTGGCCCTCTCGTGCTGCATTCCCTGCCCTCCCAGACATCTCATCTCCCAGCCCCTCCTTGGCATCAATGCCTGACCTCCATCCTTTCCCTGACCTTCTGAATCCAACACCAGTTCCCAAGAGGCCAGCCCATATCTGGCTGCCCATGCCAGAGGGAGAGTGTCAAGCCTATGCCTAGACAGAGACCACCTAAGGGGATCTATGGCATAAGGCCCTTGATCCTAATATGGTTTGGATGAGGAAAGGCTGCCAAGTAGCAGGAAAATAGCACTGCAGGTGGGGCAGGCCCTGGTGCTGCCCTAGATGGGCTGGCCCTGGGTACCTTGCCCCAGGCAAGCTGCTTTAGGAATACTCAGAACATGGGAACATGGCACCACCAACTAGTGATTACAATGCTTTTTCTAACAAGGAAATGTTCCAGAAGTGCCACCCAGTACACTTCTTGAATTCAAGAGCCCTCGGTGTCCTGGACAAAAGCGCAGCCATGCCCAAGTGAGTGTGAGTGTGTGTCTGCTCCCTAGCCTCAGCCTGTGACGGGAGGGGGGCCAGACTGAGCAGGGTAGTTTGGACCCTCATTGGGTCCAGCCCTCTTCAGAGACCACCATCATCCATAGCTAGCCAGATACTCTACATTTGCTGCCTTACTCAGTCCCTACGCACACCCTCCCCAGGAGGTGGGGGTTGGAATCATCCCCACTTTACAGTTGAGGGAACTGAGGAGAACAGAGGTAAAGTGACCTGCCCAGGACCTAACAAGTAATTCAGACAGCTAGGAACTTCCTGACATGGTATTTGAACTCAGGTGTCGTCCTGACTCTGGCCCCAACCTTCTGTGTGCTGTGGTGCCACCTAGCGGCCTATGCCCACATCTCCCATTACTAGTCCACCTCTAATTTGTGCCTACTGCTCTCATGGTCTCTACCATCCACAGGTCTCCGCTCTGATGTCTTGAAGCCCTAAATGCAGTGCAGCTGAGCATGTGTGTATGCAAACATGTATGTGCACAGTCTGTGTATACATACATGCTAGGGCTAAGCACAGCAGCGAGCACAGCCTTGGCTCTGATGGGCCCTAGCAGCCTCCCTCAGGAAGGGGGAGGGGCTGCCACCCTCACCCCCATGCTCATCTACCCACTGTCCATTCCTCTAATGAGGCCCCACTTTCCCATTACACAGATGTGCCTCCTCAGAGTCACTGTCAGCCAAAGTTGGGAGCCTGTTCCTGCCCAGTTACACCCAGGACAAGTACCTGTTACAGCTACTAAGAAATGCAGACAACATCAGTACCTGGGTCGCTGCTGAAATCGTGACAAGCCACACTTCCAAGGTTGGCCAATAATGCATCCCAATCCGTGCCCTTTCTACAGATGGAGAAACAGCCCCAGAGTGGTGAAATGACTAGCCCAGGATAACCCAGCTATTATATGTCCAAGGCGGGATTTGAACCCAATTCTCTCCAGATCAGTGTCCTTTCCACTGCACCACACTCTCTCTTTCTGGTTCCTAACTTTCATAGCTCTCTAGTCATCCAATGGACAGATGGATTGATGGATGGATGGATGGATGGATGGATGGATGGACGGATGGGTGGATGGGTGGATGGATGGATGGGTGGATGGATGGATGGATATTAGTGAAGACAGTTTTTATTTTTAACTGCATGTAATAGACTTTTCCAACATCTTATCATAACTAAGTAATGAGAAAGATCTTTTCCCTGTCTAAGGCTAATTTCCTAGTCTTACTTCCCAGACACACTTCCCAGTCCACAGGGAATCTGTGAGAAGTTTCTGCTTTGACTTTAGTGTTATAATTAGTTTTGCCTAAAACAAGAAAAGCAGGAAATCCACTGTCAGAGAAGGATCCTTGGTGATCACTGAGTTCAACCCTCACCAAACCACCCCATTTCCCAGCACAGGCTGAGAGCAGAAGGTTGCCCTTGCCCTGGGATGGAGAACTCTGCTTCCAACCCAGTCCTTGCTGACATTGCAGGCATTGTTTTGTCTGTATGACAGGCTGAGCTTGTGACATCCAGCCTGGAGGAGGCCCATTGTCCTGAGGGCTGCTAAGAAGCCTGTCAGTCTATGGCATTTGGGACATTGGGCTCTGAGTCTTTCCTCTGGGGTCTTCATTGACCTTTGAGGCAGATTCACTGCTCAGATATCACAGAGAAGAAGCAAAGCATGGGCCCAGTCTGCACAGGCAGTGCTGAATGTTCCAGCCTAGCTGGGAACTGGTCAGTAGCAACACCCTCAAGGTCTCAGTCTATATTGCTGTTGTCCCAGGGCTGGGAAGCTGTGGTTCGGAAAGCCTGCTTCAGAAGTAGTGGTCAGAGGGGTGGCTAGGTAGCACAGTGAATAGAGCACCGGCCCTGGAGTCAGGAGGACCTGGGTTCAAGTCCAGCCTCAGACACTTAACACAAAAACTAGCCGTGTGACCTTGGGCAAGTCACTTAACCCCAACTGCCCTCCAAAAAGCAAAAAAACCAACAAACAAAAAAAGAAGTAGTGGTCAGGAGTCCTGGTGAGGCAGAGGGTCTGGATGGACCCCAAGCTCAGTTCTAAGTGAGCCATGGAATGTAACAGCCAGAAAGCAAACACCACTCTGGCCTGCATGGAGAGGGTAAGTTTCCAGATCCATCCTCCCCTGCTCTGCTCTGCTCTGGTCACACAACATTGCATACTTGGGTACAGTCCATCAATGATCCAGCACATAGTAAGTGCTCCTAAAAATGAGTTGACTTGAATAGGCTAGACCTTGAGAAAATGTCAGAATGAATGACTTAGCAAAGCATTTGCTAAATGCTTCCTGTGTGCCAGGAACTGGGGATGTCAGCAGAACTGTGTGTTGGTCCCTACTCTTCATGGGCTCCCATCTGAAGGGGTACACATGCTGCAAGGCCAGTGGAAAGGTCCTTGGGTGCTCAGGGGTAAGAGCAAAGAGCATCAGACCTCTTCTTCAGCACCATTCCCACTGATAAAGGCTGATCAGTTTCTGATGCTGAACTGCTGGACAGGGCCAAGGACTTTGGTAACAAGCACTTTCCTTTCAGGGTCTTCAGAAGCTGCCAGTCCCCAGCTGTGTCTCTACAGGGATGGCTCCTGTAAAGATAGCTGGGAGGGCCCTGGCTGGAAGCCTGGCTCTTCCCAAGGCTGTTGGGCTCAGGTCCTGGTCTGCCCCTATCAGAGGAGCTAGATGGGGATTGGGATCAGAGAGGGGTGGGTGGTAGTGATGTGCCCTGCCTGACTCAAGTGGCTGCCCCAGCCTCTCCCTCAGGGGGCCTTCCTATGAGGTAGAGGAGCTGAGGGTACTTTAAAGTACAGAAGAGAAAACTCAGGGGGGGCATAAGAGTTGCCTCTATGTGTTCAACAGATCACAGATTTTGAGAGTGGGAAGAAATGCCACCCCCCATGAAAGAGTTTCCTCCTACAACATATCTACTAAGGGGTGAAAAAGCCACAGCCTGGCAGCACAGCCATTCCACTGAGGGCATCTAGCTTCCATCTGTCAATAACTCCCTACTGCTGTCCTTGGCATGCCATGCTGGATGCGCCAGATTATGATCAGTCTCAAAAGCTGGGGGCAAGGGGGTCAGGTCTGGTTAGTACTGGCATGGGAAACCACTTGGGAATACTAGGTGCCATATGGTTCCCCATACTCTTTAACTGGGTGGTACGTAGAGCACTGGGCCTGGAGTCTTCTGAGTTCAAATCTGGTCTCAGAACCTTCCTAGCTGGGTGACCCTGGGCAAGTCACTTTGCCTTAGTTTCCTCATCTGTAAAATGAGCTGGAGAAGGAAATGGTGAACCACCACAGCATCTTTGCCAAGGTCACAGAGAGGCAGACAGGGCCGAAACATCTGGCACTGTGCTAAGCTCTTGGGATATAAAAAGAATCCTACCAGGGAGCTTTGATCTAATGGGGAGACAGCAAGCAAACAACTATGTACATACAAGCTCTGTACAGAATAAATAGGAAATGATTAACAGAGGGAAAAGGCTGGAATGAAGCAGGACTGAGAAAGGTTTCCATAGAAGGTGGGATTTTAGCAGAAGCTTAGGGAAGCCTAGGAAACCAGGAGATGGACAAGGAGAGGATGGGAGAGCAGGCTCCAGACAGGGTAGAGGTGCAGCCAGAGAGAATACTGGGAGCTGAGAAGGGGAGGTCTTATTCGTGGGACAGTCAGGTGACCAGTCAGTGGATAAAGGAATCCTTAGTGGGCAGTGAAGTGTCAGAAGACTGAAAAAGTAGGGACGGGGGCCATAGCTGCTGAAGAGCTTCTAAGACCAAAGAAGTTTGGGATTTGATCCTGGAGGCCATAGGGAACCACTGGAGTTTATTGAGTAGGGGGTGGCATGGTCAGACCTTCAATTTAGGAAAATCACTTTGGGGGCTAAATGGAGAATAGACTGGAGTGGGAAGGGAGAACTGGGGCAGGCAGACCTCCCCCCAGAAGCCACTGCAGTAATCCAGATGTGAGATGATAAGTCTGCACCAGAGTGGGGAAGGTGCTGGAGAAGAGAAGGGGGTGTGTCCAAAGATGCAGCAGGGGGAAATCAACAAGAGAAGCTGCAGGGGTGAAATTGACAGACCTTGGCACCATATTGGATGACCTCTAAATTGGGAGTCTGGGGACCTGGGAGGATGGGAGGTCATGAGGCATGACAGTGAGTTCTGCTTGGGGCATGTGGAGTTTAAGATGTCTGCTGGACACTCAGTTCAAGGGCATTTGGAGACTGGAGGTCAGCAGAGAGACTAGGGTAGGGAAGTTAAATTTGTTCTTTGTGTTTACATTGTTGTGATCCCAGCATATTTTGTTTTCCTGCCTCTGCACCCCTCTTTGTGCCTCAACTCAGGGAGTTCTTCTCAGGCTTCTCCATACTCATCATTCCTTACATGACAGTAAGATTCCAAGCAGCAACGTTGTCTGCCCCTCAGCTAATGGATCTGAGCTTTGTTTTGTGTAGAAGCAGCCTCTCCTTCTTCTTAATGGTCTCCTTGGGTGTATGCCTCACAGTGGAGCCTCTGAATCAAAGGGGATGGACACCTTGGCCTCTTTATTTTCATATTTCCACATTATGTTCCAGAATAGTTTATTAATTCCAAGCTCCACCAACAATGTATTAATGTGCCCATCCTTCCACATTGACTCAAACATTGACTGTTCCTCTAACTCTTCTTTTTGTGACAATCTGCTAGGTAAAAGGTGAAAACTTGGGGTTGTCATTTGCAATTTGCTTATTAGTGAACTGGAGCATTCTTTTATATTGTTAATAGTTTTCCTGAGAAAATGGTGTGAAAAATCAAAAGGCTGCTGTGGCCTCAGGGCTTCTCTTACAACTTGGGAGGAAATGAATTCCTTAAGACTAGGGGCCAAAGTGGTCCCCAGATGGACCAGGCCCTCCTTGCCTTCACTGCCCCACTTGGGCCTCTTAGAACCCTCCCTGCTCAGTCAGTACAGTGGTGAACAGTGGCCAATCCCAACAATTGCTACCCCTTAGCACACATCCTGCTCCATACTCAGTACCGATGATCAAGGCTTCCAGACCATTTTCCAGATAGCTATCAAAGGCAAACTCTTCTTGGATGAGATACATCACTCTCTGTAGTGAAGGATCAGTTGTCCTTTTCTGCCCAGAAGAGGTCTCTAAATGAGAAGAAGGCAGCCTCCCTGGTTTTGCCAAGTCTGGGGGAGGCCCTGTACTACTGGGTTCTTTTTCCCCTCCTTGCCTTCTGGGGACACTTTTCTGTGGAAGCTGACTTGGCACCACAGAGGCAGAGGCAGCATCCCTGTGGCTACTGGGCTCCTTGGACTCCAGGCTTGGCACACCAGGAGTACTGAACTCCTTGCTCACAGGATCACTGCTCTGAGGAGGGGCACAGGGAGCATGGTCCCTGTGGCCTCTGCTGAAAAGAAGGTCAGGGCCTCCAGGCTCCTCCTGCCATGTTGGTTTGGCCTCTTGAGCCTGTGTGGGAAGGAGGCCATTCTTTAGGGTAGCAGTAGGTGGCCCAGAGGCCTTGGAAGAGTCCTCAAGAGTGAATGGATCACTCTCATGTTGGCCCTCTGGGGAGGTGGGTCTGGGTAGAGGCTGAAAGTGAGCTGAGCTGCCTTCACTAATAAGCAAATTGTCCTGTGGAGCCTCAGCTACAGTGCAAGCAGAATGAGGAGGCTGTGAAGGAGACCTCTGGAGAAATGGGAGGAAGTCAGGCTTGGCTGAGACCCTCTCGAAATAGTGGTCCAAGAGAGGCAGTCAGCAGTCAGGAGAGTGCGACCCAGAGCAGACAGCCTCTTAGGTCACGTTCTCTGGTGTGATCGGCAAGGCCCAGGGCAAAGACACTATGGTGTCTTTCACTATGGTGAAAGAAGCATTCCAGACTTGCAGCAAAAATGCCATGTCTTGAGGCAGCCAGAGGCGTGGGGAAGGGGGGGGGGGGGCGGCAGTAATCTGCCTTGCTGGTTGTGGGTCAGTGTTTGCTCAGCAGCCCCTCTACCAGGTTAGCTGATGAGAAAGGTCTTCCTGGCCCAGCCCCCTGACACGGATGAGTTCCACTGCACACCCAGCTTGGACAGAGGAAGGGCTTTGTCTGGGGCCACTCAGCTAGCCACTCCAACTGCAGTCCCCAAAGAAGGCACCTCCTCCAAGCTGTCTGCTGGAACCAGCTGGGCCATTAGTGTGTGGGCATGATGTGTGTTCTGCCTAAACCGATGCTGGGGTAGTCGGCTCTGCACCCAGGACACGTTGGGGAATTTAGGATTCCAAGGTCGGCCAGAGAGACAGGCTGACCTCACCAATAACAGCAGCCTCAGCTCTCCGCTGTTATATGCCTTTGCTCTGTTTCATTCTCAGTTTGACCAGAGGAGGGCACCAGAGTTCACCATAACTGAGCCTTCAGACGTTGGTCATTGGATTCTCCAACAGCATCTGGTCTGGGTGGGCTAGACTCAGATTTGGCATCTGTGAACAGGAGTCCCTGAGGGACCTCACCAGCCATTGTCTACCATGTCACCATGACTGACACTCTGCAGTGGCCTCCTTTGAGGTCGGTGGCAACAGTAAGCAAGCAGAGACTAAGAGGCAGCACCAGCTCATCTCCCCTTGGGCCCTATGGAGACAGCCCAGGACTCTGAGCCCAGAAGCCTTAGAGAGAGCGTTGCTCAATTATTCCAGACATGGCCAAACCTTCATCACCCCATTTGGGGTTTTCTCAGCCAGGATACTGGAGGGCTTGGCCATTTCCCTCTATAGCTCATTTTTCAGATAAGGAAACTGAGGCAAATAGGGTAGAGTGACTTGTCCAGGGTCACACAGCTAGTTTCTGAGGATTTGAACTCATGTCTTCCTGCATCCAGGCCCAGTAGCATGCCCACTGCACCACAGAGTTGCCTATTATATAAATTATAATTACTATTATTCATTATTATTATCTCTGTCTCAAGAGCCCCTTCCCCCTTCCATGATCAAATGATATATTTGCATACAATAGGTGTTTAACAAATGCATGTTCTCTCATCTGCCCTATCCCCCCCAACTCTTCCTCCTCTTCCTTCTCTTCCTCCTCCTGCCATTCCCTATTGTCTTAAGGAAACTCATTTCAGGTCAGTCATTTTTATCTCCCATGATCCTTTGGGAAGCTTATGTAGAGGAGTGGCCAAGGGCAAAGATGAGAATAGGTCTAGATCCAGGAGACACAGTCATTAACTAGCTGGTCTTTTCCCAAGCAAATAAGGTATCATTCACAGATGATAGCTGAGAGCCTGGGTGGGAAGCCTGGCTATTCCCAAGGCTCTTGGACTAAGAGGCCTGGGCTGTCTATCAGGAGGGAAGATGGCAGTCCAGAGGTTGGCTGTGGCAAAATGGGCTGGAGAAGGAAATGGCCAGCTACTCCGTTCCTCTTCCAAAAAATCCCCATTGGGGTCATGAAGAGTCAGGCACAACTCAATGACAAAATTGTCCATATAGCACTTTAAGGTTTAAAAAGCACTTTTTAAAATCACCTCATTTTCTTCTCACAATAAGCCTGTTGTATTTTATAGGTGAAGAAACCGAGACTACAGGAAGTTAGGGTTAAGGGACTTGCTCCAGGTCATGCAACTGAGCAGCTAAAGTACCATTTGAACTCAGATCTTTGGCACTATGCACTTAGTGTTCCAACCAGAATCTCTGAGAGGGGAACCTCATCTTCTGACAGAGGTGACAAGGCTTCTGAGATGGGTCCTGTTATGTTTGTCCTTTGTTCTCAAAGAGGACAATGCATCAGGGGGATGATGACATGACTTGCAATTGACTTTGACTTGAGGGAGAGCTGTGTACGGTCACCATCCTCACTTTTTCCTCCACAGCCAGTGGGTCCAGTGGCCTGATATTCATCAGGACTGGAGATGGCCCAGGATACAGCGAGAGACCCTGGCCCTTTTAGGCTCAGGCCTTTTCAGGTTCTCACTTTGAGTGAGGCAACACCCATTCCTCTTTAAGAAGTGAGTCAAAGGATGACCCTTTTGATCAAAAAAGAAAAAAAAAATCAAATTGGGAGGGGAAGAGCCTGAAAAGTTGCTAGCCAAAAAAGAAACATTAGCTGTTTAATAGCTAGGTCCAGTGAGAGCTAAAGAGAGAAAGAGAAGATTGTGATCAGATTCTAAGCTATGACTAGTTAAAAGAGCTTTGTAGCCTTTGGGGCCTCCAACTGAAGAAGGCCAGGTGCCCTGCCTAGGTCAGGCTGCCCTGGACCAGAGCAAATCCAGTGGAAAGACCACAGTGCCTGGGGTGGAGTCAGCCCAGCCCAGTACCAGACGGGGCCCTTCCTTCAGAGTTATCACACACCCAAGCACTCCAGACCATGGAGGCAAAGGGCCAGCCTATGCAATGGTGTGGAGATTTAGTCAGAACTTCCCGAGAGCCCTCTGAAGAGAGGAAGGACATGGAGGCCTAGTAGCCCCTGAACTGCGAGTTGTATGGCCATGTCCACCCCTCACAAACACCGTCTCTCCCTTAGGTTCATCCCCACTCTTCCCACCTCTTGGAGTCTAGGTGGATCTGTGGGAGGGTGTGACCTTGGTGTTGAGAGAAGGCCTTGGTGGTTATTCTCCTTGTTGTGCTGTTTAAATGGGGTATGTGGGGTGTTCAGGAGAACTGGTACCTCTTGAGGAGAGGGGGGCTTGCCAGCCCTAACCCTAAATACTTCCTCTAGGAAGATACTGTGGAAAATATAGAAAGTGTATTCACAGAAAGTGAAGGTAAAAGTACTGAGTGATTAAGTCTCTAATACAATGAACCCTGGAACTGACCCTGGAGGCTGTGGGTTGGGCCTGGTGTACTTGATTCCATCTGGAGCTGGTTCAGTGGTTGAAATCAAAGAATAGTGGTCAGGGGTTTGAGGTCTGGCTGTCCAGTGTTCAGTGGAGGGCCCCAGGGACCTAGGCTTGGTCCTGTGTTCCGGAATCATGTTATTCATGACCTGAATAATGAACACAAAGCTAACTGAACAATGAAGTAGCCCTCTTCTCTCCTCCTCCAGCCTAGTGTAGACCCATTTCCCCTCACCCCTGGACTATGTCATAGCTACAAGGTGGGTCTGCCAGTCCCCCAGTGTCTCCCCTCCTGTCCATACTCCACTCAGCCACCAAAATGGCTTTTCCTAAAGTCCAGGTCTAACTATTCCATTCCCCCCCCCCATGACCTCTAGGGGATCCCTATGGCCTCGGGGAGCAAACACAGAATCCTGGGTTCAGAGATCAGAGTCCTTCCAAGCCTGCCCCCCCACCCCCCTTTCCCCCTCTTCCTTGATTCCCAGCAGCTCCTCCCAACTAGCCTCCTTTCTCACCCTCCCTTCATGCCAGCACTTTCTCTCCAGTTTATCCTGGCCCCTAGTAGCCTGTCTGTATGTTGTCTTCCCAGTCAGACTGGGAGGGAGCTCCTTGAGGGCAAGGACCTTCTTTTACCCTTCTTTGTATCCCCAGTGCCTGGCACACCATACGTGCTTTAATAAATGGGTATTGACTAAAGTTAGGATTCAGAAAGATCCCCAGAGCCAGAGCATCTATTCACCTCAATGTTAAAAAGACAGAGGGCATTATCAATAAAGTCCTGCCTGTAGATTCAGAAAAATCACCATCCCCCAAGACTCCCACAGTCACAGGGGTGTCATAAGTGGAGACAGGAGACAGGAAACCCCAGCATGGGTCAGAAGGGAGGAGAGAGGTGGGCACCCAGTAGCAGCTTGTGGGATGGAGGCAGCAGCAGGGAAGGTGCCAGGGGATGAGGAGAGCTGCGGGCCAACTGAGAGAGGAGCCGGTCTCCCCCAAGATGAATGGAGAAGGGGACCCTTCTCACATCCTCAATCAGAGGAAAGGACCACGGGCTCTGAGATGGAAGATAGACCTTCAAGGTCACTCTGTGTTGTTCAGGGAGTGTCTGGCTCTTGGTGACCCCAACTGGGGTTTTCTTGACAAAGACACTGAAGGGGTTGGCCTATTCCTTCTCCAGCTTACTTTACAGATAAGGGAACTGAGGCAAACGGGGTGAAGTCTGTCATGCCTACGGTCACACAGTGCTTGAGGTCATATTTCTGCTTGGGTCTTTTTGACTATCCATGGCACCACCTAGAGCTGTCATGGAGGGCACCCCCTTATTTGAATACAAATCCTAGTCTCCCTGCCATTCTGGGATGGAGATCTGACCTAGGTGAGGTGTATCCTCCATAAAGAAAAGAGGGGGAGGAGGGGAGGGGTTGGTGCGGGAAGCCTTGGAGAGAAGGGAAGGTGGGACTCAGCCAGATAGAGTGAGATAGAGAAGAAAGAAAGGGACAATCGGTCTGCTAATGACTCTCCTGGAAGGACAATTTCTCTGGACTAATGATTCTTTGTTTGCTCCGGTAATCACTAATTGGTCCCTGGGAAACAAAAGAGCAGAGACCTTCCCTTGCCTCGGGGTGGGGGCTCTCCACTGGGCCATCAAGTGCTGGACTTGGAGTTAGGTGGACCCTAACCCTTCCTGGAGTTCAAACCCTGCCTCTGCTACTTCCTGGCTTTGTGAGACCAAAAGCCTCAACTCCCTCACCTGTAAAATGGGGATAATATAGCCTCCCAGCACCCCCACCCTGGGAAGACTGAAGGAGACCACATATACAGAGAGTGCTTTGTCCCCCTGAAAGTTATATAGAAGGGTTAGTTATAGGAGCCTGATGGCCCACGTTCCTGAATGCTCTGCCAGCTGGCCATGAGGACAGCTGCAAAGCTGGGGGGGGGGGGGGGAGAAGACGGTTTGAGTTAGGAGCCCCAGGACAAGCTAGCTGTCCCTCAGCTGTGCTGATGGGCTCTGTGTCTATTCGGGTGGGTATCCACAAAGGTTCTGAAACTGCCCCTGCTTCAGGGGTCCCCACTCTTCCCCCCAGCCTCCTTTGCCCCCTGGATATTGAATTTGTCTGTGAACCTGTGCCAGAGCAGAATGCAGGCTGAGAAGGGAGAAGAGGGAGGGGGAGTCAGCAACCCTCCTTCCCTCCCTGTCTGGCCTGGGGGAGGCTGGCTGGTTGATGCTGGCTGGTTCTTTCCTGTCTCAGTTGCAGGTGAATCTCCTCTCCAAGTTTCTTCTGGTTGCCAAGGCCTCCTATGAGCAAAGGAATTTTTCCACAGCCATGCAGATCCTGGGGGGACTAGAGCATCTCCTGGTGAGGCAGCTGCCGGTGAGTTGAGGAGTGCCTGGATACTGACGGAAGGGCTCGGTAGCTGGCTCCTTCAGCCTCTTAAACTTAGTTAATGAGGTTTCTTTTTGTGTCTATTAAAGGCCTGGAAAATCCTCCCAGCAAAGATTGCAGAAATCATGGAAGAACTGAAAGCAGTGGAGGTACTGGCCATGGATTTGGCCCTTCCCCAGAATGAGAGAGGCTTTGGAGGCCGGGAGACCTAGAACCCAGAGTTGTTTGTACCTAGAGTTTGCAGGAGTCAGGGGAAGCAGAGGTTACAAAGTTGCATTTGTGGGGGTCCCAAAATGTCTGCACCCTGGACCCAAGTGCTGACTGCCCCACCCTAGTCAAACCATGAAATTATATAGGTGGGTTTAGACTTCCTGTGCTGTTTGCCTCTACTGCATCCCTACTGTGTGCCCCTGGTCAGGTCACTCATCTACCAGAGGGGCTGTCAGTACACACAGTAAGACTGAGACTGTGAGGCATGGGGAAAATTCTTTCAATCAGAAGCCAGGATATGGCTGGCTCTTCCCAAAGGTTCTCAGTCTTGGCTGACAGAAAAGCAGTTAATGCACCATTTATCCCAATAAGCCCCAGTGAGGCACCTACTGTGTGCCAGGCACTCTGCTAGGCTGTGGAGACACTAAGAAAGGGTAGGGGGAAGACACTGTATAAACGACTGTGCATATACCTCCAAAATACAAAGAGCAGATGGACCCCATGTGACCCTGAGCAATGCCCTGGTATCCTGGGCCCCTGAACGGGTTAGGATGACAAAGTCAGGAAAGAATGAATGAGTCAGAAGCAGCATTTATTAAAATGCCTTCTGTGTGCCAGTGCTGACCCAGAAACACAAAGAAAGCACAAAGGCAGGTGGCCCCTTAGCCACCCAAGCAACCAGCAGCCTGTCACCACTGAAGTGCCCCTCAGGCCACAATGTGGCTTTCCTCCTCAGGTGTTCCTCAAGAGTGACAGTGTGTGCTTGATGGAAGGCCGAAGGTTCCGCACACAGCCCACCATCCCATCTGCCCACCTGCTGGCCATGCATATCCAACAACTAGAGACCGGGGGCTTCACCATGACCAATGGGGCTCACAAGTGGAGCAAGCTCAGGTGCCTGAGGCTGGCAGGCCAGGGCCAGGGAGTCCCAGCAGGGAATCAGAGCAGGATGCCTGGGTTGGGGGGAGCCAAAGGGAATGGGAGGCTGGATGGGGGTGGAATGTGGCCTGGATGGTGGGTGGGGGAGGTCTGGGCTGGATGCCTGAGGGGAGTTACCTTTCCTCTTGGCCTTTTGCCCAACCCTCTGTTCTTTCCATCCAAGGAACATCGCCAAGGTGGTGAGCCAGGTCCATGCATTTCAGGAAAACCCTTACCCCTTTGCTGCAGACCACAAGCTTCAGTCTTACCTCAAGCAAAGAATTGCTCGCTTCAGTGGGGCTGACATTTCCCTCTTGGCTGCGGACAACAGGGCCAACTTCCACCAAGTTCCTGGAGAAAAACATTCCCGGAAGATTCAGGACACATTGCGCCGCATGAAAGCCACGTTTCAGTAGCAGCTGATCAGCCATGCAGGATTCCAAAGCCGGGGCTCATGGGGAGGTGGCCAGAAAGGCTGCCTCACCCCTGGGACTGTCCCTGAGGGACCCTTTCCTACCCCCTGAGCTTTCCTGCCCTCTCCCTCAGGCCCTTGCTCTGTCCCCTGGAGCATTCCAGAGCTCAGCCAAAGCATCGATGCCACCCAGAGAAGGGGTAGGGACACTAAGAGGGAATGGCGGGTCTGCTTTGCTAGAGTGGAGCCCAAGGGTCATCCCTGGGGATGCCCAATGCCCAATATGGTCATCCCATTGTTGTTTAAATAAGGCCTCTATAATGGCCAGTGTGTGGCAGCTAGGTGGTATAGTGGACAGGGTGCTGGGTTTGGAGTCAGGAAGATTCCTCTCCCTGAGTCCAAATCTGGTCTCAGACACTAGTTGTGTGACCCTGGGCAAGTCACTTAACACTGTTTGCCTCAGTTTCCTCATCTGCAAAATGAGCTGGGGAAGGAGATGGCAAACCACTCCCAGTGTCCTTGCGAAGGAAACCCAGATGGGGTCACAGGAGTCTGAAAGGACTAAAGAACAGCTGAACACTGTTTTGGCCACACATCCTTTTAGGTCCGGCTCACCCTCGTTGGTGTCATATGTAGGGATAGAGGGTGAAATGTTTCTGGCTCTTGGGCCTCCCTGAGCCCCTGCTCCTTTCTGAGAGAGGCTTGGCTGGAGAACCACAGGCAAAGAGGAGGGGGCTAAGCTTCTTTGTCCCATGGGCATGGGCCACTCTAGGCACCCAGAGCCAGGGACAGGGGAGGTCAAGCCCCTGCTGGAAATTCAAATTGATTTCTCACAACTGATTGACGATGCCTCCTGTTGCACCCTACCCCCCACAAAGTCCAGCAACAGAAGTCAAGACTGTTCCAGCAGGAGTCCCCTAGCTGCTTGCCAAGGTTGCCAAAGCCCACCTGAAGCCTGAAATGCCTCTTATCTGGGCCTCCTGTCCACCTCCAAATCAACTCTCATCTGTCCCCACCATGTCCCACATCGATGAAGACTTTAGTCAGCTTTGAGTTAGGTTGCTGAGGACTCTCAGAAAGTTCTCAGTATTGGCCAGCACCTTTATTCCTGAGCTCCAGGGTTGAGCTCCCACTGGTCTGTACCACCACACACACAGACACTGGGTAGCTGAGGCTTTGGCCTCCACAAGGAAGAGGGAGAATGGGGTCTTCCTTAGGCATCTCTGGCTATAGTGAATTAGTGGGTAGCTTCAGTGGTGTCCCCACTGTGATCAGGGCAGGCAGTATTTGGTCACACATTTCTGGGAGAAATGGATGACTACTGTAGTAGGGACAGTGGGGGACATTGTCCATGTGTAGGGTCCAGGAGCCCAATGAAATACCAAGCCTGTGCAGGTAGGCAGCAGCTTTGCATGGGTGGTGTTGCTGCTTTGACGATTGTGTCTGTGTGTGTGGACACATGTGTGCACACACACACACACACACCAGGACCAAGCTCAAAAGAAGGGATGAGCCTCCTCAAGGCATATCTTGCTTTGGGCCTCCTCCTCTCACTGCTAAAGTCAACCCTAGTGGCTGTTTACATCCCAACACAAAAGACAGACTAGCAGGAGAGAGGCTGCCTCCGACTCCTCCCCTTCTCCATCTGCGGCTTTGTTCTAAATATCCTCCTGCCAGAATCCTCAGAGTCCCGGACTTGTTCCTGCCTAGAGTGACTTTCCAAAGTGGCCTGATGCCCTGTTTTGGCCCCAATGCATGCTCACCAGCTCTACTGTAACAATCGGTGCCTCGCTCCTGCTTAGGGCAAAGACCAGCTTCTCATACTCCTTCGAGACAGAACCAGTGATACCCAGGCTCCCTCCAGTCCCATCGCTGCTGGAATGAACGCCTTCTCCTCGTGTAAAACTTACCTCTTCCCATGAGTCAGGCCAGGAGTATTCTCAGGGTGCCCAGGGTCTCTGAGGAAAGTGAGTCCTGACTCTGGTGCAAACCCTCCCATTGGGAATTACATTGATGTTGATGTCCCACTGAGAGAGCCCTATCCCATTATCTTGGGGGATTGGCTGTAGGGATTTAATGAGTCCATGGGTAGCCTGCTTTGGGGATAGAATGAAACTGAAGGTCAGAGTAGACACCAAGAGAGCTGGATCTAGCCTGGCCAGGGAGCAGACCCCAAGGCCCCTGCCAAACCCAGACCCAGATTTTCCCCAGCCAGGAAGAAGGAAGAAAATGTCTTTACCAACACAAAGTTCTGACCCTAAGGCAGAAGAGAGCCTGAAATAGAATTTATGGGTCAGACACAGTCTTGTCAACCTCTAACCATGGCAGGGGCCCTCAGGGAGGCAGCCCCGGGAAAGCAATACCAGCCGTGTGCCCCAAGCAGGTTTCAAACAAACCACTGATATTAGGACCAGTCTGGTACCTAGAGTCCAAGGCATCCCTCCTTTGGGCCTTGCACACTCGTCTTCCCCAGCCCCCTCTGCTGCCAATGTCTCCCTCTTAATCCCGTTACCTTCCCCTGTCCTTTTGTGCTTCCTCACGGCAGCTGGGCCTACACAGCCATCTTTGGTGGTCCTCTCCCCACCCCAGCCCATCTCCTCCAGCTGAGATTCCTTGGCCCACACTGGCATGGCTGATTCTCAGGCTCACTCACTGTCCTTGCCTGCATGTGTGTGTGTATCCCAAGGAGGGCTTTCCCTATCACCGGACGGATGAACAAGGCGGCCTGGACCACAGGGCACTGCCCACCAGCCATCTGCCTTTTGGTGTATTTGGTCTTTGGCCCAGGTTCACCCCTGAGCCTGGACCAGAGGGCAGGCAGTGCAAAGACTCAGTTCAATGATGGCCTTGCCTTTCTTGGGGAAGTGAAAGCGCTGTTCAACCCAGCTCTGCTGTCTGCATGTTGTCCAGTCCTCATGCTCCCTGGATTTCTAAATAAAACCATTTGTATCCAGACATGACTTTGCCTGCCCGGAATGAGTCCCACTGGTCCCAGGACTTTCCCTAGCAGAGCAGCCTGGAAGCGCTGGCCAAGAGCCTGCCTAGAAATGGCCTTGGGTGGCTGGGTGGCCCAGTGAATAGAGCATGGGCCCTGGAGTCAGAAGGATCAGAGTTCAAATCCAACCTCAGACACTTGACACTTATTAGCCATGTGACCTTGAGCAAGTCAACCCCAATTGCCCTCCAAAAAGCAAAAAAAAAACAGTGGGCCTAGGAATCCCCAGATAATCACCCCAGTGGCTACTGGACTGGGCCTGGGGTCCGGCCTATCAGAGCTTAAGGCAGTGTGATGTCCTAAATACAGCTCAAACTTTAAATTCCACCCGGCATGAGCCCTAGCTGTATGACCCTAGAGAGATGGCTTAATCTCCCTTTCCTTGACTGTAAAACACATCCTGAAAGCCTTCTGGGCCCCATTATCTCATAGCCTGTCTGGCTACATCTTCACCTCAGGGTTCTAGGAATACCCTGAAAGGTTTAGGACATCTCTAATGCCATCAGCTTGGCAGGTTGAGAACAGGGGCTTGGCTGGAGAAAAGGTGAATGGGAGGAGAGAAGAAATGG